>CM036768.1:20946467-20978967 GCA_020796225.1 Arion vulgaris
TATTGAACTGACGTCCCATTACTCTGTGCAGACCCATAGGTGCTCAGTCTCCCCGAACATATTTTGAAGGGTATGTATACTGATGGTTCCTGTGGCTCGCTGGTTAAACATACGTTTCTCCCTGCCCCTCAAACATTGTTGCAAATATAATTGTTGCAAACAAGAATATATCTCTTTTAAACAAGGGTATAACCGTTTTAAAACAAATTTATACCTGTTTTTTTTGTGGACAAAAGTATAACAGTTTTCAATCTGATAGATTGATAACAGTATTACAAAGGTGTCACTTTAAATAAAAATGTATAACAGTTTTAAGCAAAGGTATAACAGTATTACAAAGATGTCCCTTTAAAAAGATGTTTAACAGTTTTAATCAAAGGTATAACAGTGATGAGAAGAATGATGATAATCCCATGGACTGCTAAAATGACTAATGTTGAAGTGTTAAATGAGGTCAAGACACAGAGAAAACTTATCATCAATATAAGAAAGAGGTAATCATCATTTTTCGGGCATGTGATGAGGAGCGGAGGTTTAGAACACATTGTAACAACCGGTAAAATGGAGGGTAGACGAGACAGAGCAAGACAGAGAAAATTTTGGATAGCCTGACTTCATGGCACGGTAGAGCGTCAACATCTGAGTTGATAGCAAACACCAACGACAGAGATTTGTAGAGATCCATGATCGCCTACGCCAGCCGGCACGGCATCTGATGATGATGATAACAGTATTGCAAAGGTGTCCTTTAAACAAATGTATAACAGTTTTAAGCAAAGGTATACCAGTTTAATAAGGTATGACCGTTGTTTTACAAAGTAAAGCAACAAATGAAGTCGACGTTTCGACCAATAGGTCTGTGTTAGTTATATTTTGAATCTAAGATACATAATGCTCTGTTGAAATTCATCATAGAAGGAAACTGTGGATAACAGAAGAGCAAGATAAAGACTGAGTTACCATTGGGAGGGGAGCTTAAGGAAATAAAAAAAGCTGTCCTTTCCGACTGCAGTACGACTTTTATGGCATTTTTTAGGCATTTGTAACAAAGAAAACTTCAGGATTATTTTAACAAAACTTAGAAACATATATTACCAAACTGGTAGAGTTAACACCAAGCGCAAGTCTATCTCACTAACACTAATCTCATTAAACTTCAGTAGGTTTTTTTTACCATATGCATATGTGTATATGTATGTTGAATACATATGTAAATTACATGTAAAATGCAATGACTAATAAAAGTTACAAGCAACATCAGAAAAGACATAGTCACCAGCATCAACATAAGAAAGAATGTTGGAACTGAACCGTACTTGAATTATACTGAAAAACAAAGAATGAAGTGGTAAGAATGCAGCCACACTCCACAGAGTCTTCTACAATAGAATATCAGGAATGTAGGCGAGAGGATGATCACCAAAATAATGGTTAGATGGCATAGCGATGTACGCGAGAGGATGATCACCAAAATAATGGTTAGATGGCATAGCGATGTACGCGAGAGGAGGATCACCAAATTAATGGTTAGATGGCATAGCGATGTACGCGAGAGGATGATCACCAAAATAATGGTTATATGGCATAGCAGAATCCTGTAATAAAAATAACTATCACCCAAGTCTTTAGAGCGGCGAAGAACCCCCCCATTCCCCACCCCGAAAAACAGACAACACTGGGCAACAACTTGACGACTAAAGAAGAAGAAGAAGCCAAGACACTGGGCAACAAGCAGCTAACAGTGTGACGACATTAGACGAAAAAGATACGTGTTATTGTGTGTGAATGTGTGTATGTTTGTGTATACACGTTCAATAACAAGAAGTTATATCAAGAGTGGTAGTGAGTGGGAGGAAATTGATACAATATTAGTAGTCACTAGGGGACGTTGCTACTATAGCTTTGAGAAACACTGTACGGCTCATACCATAAATGCCCCAACGGTTTTATGACACCATGAATTTTATCACACAGATTTTATGTAGAAGTGGTTGGCAGCAGGTATCTCTCACTCTCTCTCTCGTTCTCTCTCACTCTCGCTCTCTCTCTCTCTCTCTCTCTCGTTCTACATTTCTCATGTTCTCTCACTCTCTCTCTCTCTCACTCTACTCTCTCTCGTTCTCTCTATTTCGCTATATTTCTCTCGTTCTCTCTCTTTGTCTCCCTCTCTCATTTTCTCTCCCTCTCTCACTTTTTCTCGCCTGCTCGCCCTCTCTCTCACACACATACCCACCCACAACACAAACACCCACACCCATCCACCACACACACACACACACACACACCACACACTACACACAAACTCCCACTACGCACACATATTTTTAAATATATATTTTACAATTTACATGTGTGATTGACGCACATTTGCACGCACACATTAGACGTCTTCCCACTCATATCACATTAGATGTCTTCCCACTCATATCACATTAGACGTCTTCCACTCATATCACATTAGACGTCTTCACCATATCACATTAAATGTCTTCCACTCATATCACATTAGATGTCTCCACATATCACATTAGATGTCTTCCACCATATCACATTAGATGTCTTCCACCATATCATTAGATGCTTCCACTCATACACATTAAATGTCTGCCACTATTTCAATTAGATGTCTTCACTCAATCACTTTAGATGTCTTCCACTTACATCACATTAGATGTCTTCCACTCATATCACATTAGATGTCTTCCACTCATATCACATTAGATGTCTTCCACTCATATCACATTAGATGTCTTCCACTCATATCACATTAGATGTCTTCCACTCATATCACATTAGATGTCTTCCACTCATATCACATTAGATGTCTTCCACTCATATCACATTAGATGTCTTCCACTCATATCACATTAAATGTCTTCCACTCATATCACATTAGATGTCTTCCACTCATATCACATTAGATGTCTTCCACTCATATCACATTAAATGTCTTCCACTCATATCACATTAGATGTCTTCCACTCATATCACATTGAGTCTCCAGTCATATCACATTAACGTCTTCCACTCATTTCTGAGCTCTTATTCAATAAGTTTCAATATTCATATTAAAGTTTCCCTCATTTCAACATGGTGATGGCCTCAGTCATTTCAGTTTATATGTTTTCACTCATTTCGCATTTGAGATCCACCATCATATCCATTAAGTCTTCCCTCATATCGCATGTGAAGTCTACCCTTATATCGCATGTGAAGTCTACCCTCATATCGCATTTGAGGTCTACCCTCATATCGCATTTGAAGTTTTCCTTTATAATGAATTTGAGGTGTATAAGCAGAGATTAACGATAAGAGATTAACGATATACGGAGGAGCTTAAAAAAGCTGCAAGAGCAGGTTTAAAATATGAATTGACATATAATAACACATATATTTTTCTTCTTCTTCTTGTCGTCATACTGTCATCGGTTGTTGCCCAGTTTAGTTATTTTCTGTTTTGCCTTACTCTGCTCTAGTGGCTTGGGTGATAATTCTTTTTATTTTTTAAAATGATTTTGCTATGCCATCTAACCATCTTTGTCGTGGTCATCCTCTCGTCTTCCATCCTGATGTTATGATGTAGAAGACTCTGTATATAGTGGAGTGTGGTTGACATTTTTATCAAGCAATAATGATGGTCCAATCAATCAATCAATCATCAATCATGACGTTGAGGGCATAAGCCCCAACCGGCGTTGAAAAATAAACAACATTGAGAGACTATATCTCAATCATATCAATGCTCTTGCCACAATAGTACATTTCCCGAACCTGTTCTCTGTCTATCTATCTCAACCATAGCAATGCTCTTGTCTCCCGAGTGGTTAACGGGACCCAAATTTGGGGTGTAAAAAAAAGAACCACTGTTACCTGTCACGCATGTCGTAAGAGGCGACTAAGGAGGTTTGGCTGAAATCGGATGCATGTGTGATAAACATGTAGAAGTCTATATGTTTAGAGGCCTACCAAACCAATGTGCAATGTATACACGTTTTTGGCAAAGAGCAAACATATCACAAAGAGTGATTAAAATTGATCGTAAAGAACGAACGCAAAGAAGAAGAAGAAGGAGCAAAGCTCTTGTCACAATAGTGCATTGCACCAACCAGTTCTCTATCTATCTCAACCATAGCTATGGCTTGAATGGTACATTGCCTAACCAGTTCTCTGTCACCCAACCATAGCAATGCCTGTACATCCTGCACCAACCAGTTCTCTATCTATCTCTATCATAAATTATCAGCTTCCAAAAACGTATTATCAATCCTCAGTTGTATTCCACCCTGTTGTGTCTCCCCTAGCATCACAGTTCACAGTAAACAAATAAACAAACACGCCCCTCCTCCCTACTTCCAAGAAATCACATCAAAGTGTCTATATATTACAACAGTGTATTCAGTTTTATTTATTCTCAAATATTTTCCTATGAACACTGTCAAATTATATCGGAATTTCCATATCCAATTCCTAACCTCACAGATGGGGCGATCACATCAAGGCTGCCCCCATCCCCAGGATCCCTAATCCTCATGTCAGTGGGTGAATACTCTGTATTTGCTTGTGAAAACGTGCGCATGCGTAATATTACTCACTCAATTACTGCGCGAGATATTGCTAGTAGTGCCCGCATTTTGACAGCAGCTTAGAGCTCACGTTTGAATCTTTGAGCTCCCCTTGTCAAAACTGTCAGAACGTCATATCTCCTTCTTCTTCTTCTTCTTCTTCTTCTTCTTCTTATGCCATGATTTTTATTTATCAATTCTGTCTTTCCACATTTCTGTGCTTGTTTTCTTGTCGGCTATACATGTCCTTTAAAAAATGTTTCAACATATAATTTCACCGTTATTTGGATTATTCTTTGTAATAATGTGTAATAATAATAATGTTTAAGCGGTAGTAAGCGCAATCATACCATGTTTACCTGGTACAAACTCCACGGCAGGCAGCTTGAAAGCAAATTCGTTTACCTGGGATTTTTACGAAAGGTAAAAATATACCTCACCGTTCAGAAAGCAAGAGCAAACTACTGAACGTATAAGTAGTGCCTAGAAAATCAACGACACGTTTACTAGTGTTGATGGCTACGTCCTGTCAAGAATATGCCAAGATTTGTATTTAATGATCCTACTAGAGTTCGAATTTCTCTATTCATTTCAATAATATTAACTTTTTTTTTTTTTTCGATCCAGAAGCACTTGAGCTTTTCAGCTCTTCGGCTCGGTGCCATGGACATCGTAACCCTTCGGTTTGGTGTCACGAACACCGTAAATCTGGGGAATCTGTGGCTTTTTCTGCCATCCCGCGGAATTGAACCAGCACACACAGAGGGATAGTCATCCGTAGTCCAACGCGCTACGAACACGCTGGGCAGACAGGCGTATAATATTTACTTAAGCGTCAGTACTAGTCTTCTTCTCTTTAAGATTATATATATATTTTTTATGTTTACAAATTATAATTACCTGAAAACTAATTATATTTCCCCACTAATCATGATCTTCCACAGTTGTCCCCGGCCTCGTTCTCCAGGAACCATGCCTTCCATTACCTTTCTCTCGGAACCGCTGTGGCTTTTAATGTGAGCAAAATATGTCAGCTTCCAGGACACGATGTTATTTATGAGCAAATGCTCCTTGATATGCTTGTCTTGTAGGATGTCTATTCTTGCTTCTTCTTTTCTATAGCACCTTGTTTCAAATGCTTCAATTTAAAAAGAGCACTGACAGTTGAAATTTGGTAAGAGTAGACTGAAACCCCGCAGCCTGGGCAAAAATTCATTAAATATTAAATAGAAAATCGTACACATTTTCCACATCCTTAAAATGATATCGATGATATTGTGTTCTACAGAGATCGTGCACTGTCGCTGAGATCGTTCTAAGTAAGAAAGCAATTAGTGCGCACATGGTTGTTCACCGACGTGCAATAATGTTGATCTTATAATTCCTTCAATATTTACACACATAAGTTATGAGTATTGGCAATCAATTCCGATTCTGACACTTTTCTACGCCATGAGGTTAGACTGTCCAAAATGTTCTCTTTATATTTTCTTTAGCGTATTAAAGCTTACCTCGAGGAGCCATTGTGATATCTTTTCCAGAGATCTCTTATCTCAGTGTAGGTGAGATCGACTTCCTAGTTCTATCGGAGACGGACGATAAAACGTAGTTGAGCACTAAAAGAACCTTTGGCAGTTCAATATCGAAAAGAGCAGACTGGAAAGTTACTGTCCGGGCAAAATTCATTAGAAAAAAGATTTAAAATAAAATACTACAAAATATCTTCGATATCTTTTAAATTATATCGGTATCCTAGCTGGTGCTACGGAGTTCGTGCACTGCTGCTGACCTGTTTAAGAAAGAGATCGGAGCACGCATGGTTACTCACCGAAATGCAATGTAAGAAAGAGATCGGAGCAAGCATGGTTACTAACCGAAATGCAATGTAAGAAAGAGATCGGAGCACGCATGGTTACTCACCGAAATGCAATGTAAGAAAGAGATCGGAGCACGCATGGTTACTCACCGAAGTGCAATGTAAGAAAGAGATCGGAGCAAGCATGGTTACTCACCGAAGTGCAATGTAAGAAAGAGATCGGAGCAAGCATGGTTACTCACCGAAGTGCAATGTAAGAAAGAGATCGGAGCAAGCATGGTTACTCACCGAAGTGCAATGTAAGAAAGAGATCGAGCAGCATGGTTACTCACCGAAGTGCAATGTAAGAAAGAGATCGGAGCAAGCATGGTTACTCACCGAAGTGCAATGTAAGAAAGAGATCGGAGCAAGCATGGTTACTCACCGAAGTGCAATGTAAGAAAGAGATCGGAGCAAGCATGGTTACTCACCGAAGTGCAATGTAAGAAAGAGATCGGAGCAAGCATGGTTACTCACCGAAGTGCAATGTAAGAAAGAGATCGGAGCAAGCATGGTTACTCACCGAAGTGCAATGTAAGAAAGAGATCGGAGCAAGCATGGTTACTCACCGAAGTGCAATGTAAGAAAGAGATCGGAGCAAGCATGGTTACTCACCGAAATGCAATGTAAGAAAGAGATCGGAGCAAGCATGGTTACTCACCGAAGTGCAATGTAAGAAAGAGATCGGAGCAAGCATGGTTACTCACCGAAGTGCAATGATGATGGTCCTATCAATAAATCAGTCAATCACAATTACCGCATGTTACAAAGCTGATGCAAGTTGGGTAACAAGCGATGCCAAAATAAAAACTGTAACCGCTGAACATAAATCGGAATACGTTTGACAGATCTTACATTATGTCTTATCATATCTTGTGTTTTTGTTGTTCATTCTTCCAGTTTATGTTGATGAATTGATAGGACTATCATCATTGCACTTTCATGAGTAACCTATGTGTGTTCATATCTCTTTCTTACATATACAGATCTCAGAACCCGTAGCACCAACGAGGATCCCGATGTAATTTGAAAACGGTGAAGATATTTTTGTATAATTTTTTTAATCTCTCTGTTTAATAAATTTTGCCCAGGCAGCAGCTTTCCAGCAAGGTCTTCACGATTTTAACAGCCAGGGGTTCTTTTGAAAATGAAAATCGTGGCATATCCTTTAAAGAACGTAGCCATCAACAACAGTGAACGAGTCGTTGATTTACTAGGCACCACTTATACGTTCAGTAGTTTGCAATTGCTTTCTGAATACATGCAATGGTTCTTTTACGTGCTCAAATTTAACAAGGGACCTACATTTTATCGTCTGTCTCCGATAGGACTAGGATCTCGATCTCTCGCCTACATTGAAATATGGGATCTCTAGAAAATATCCCAATGGCTGCACTAGGGTGTAAACCGGTTTCCTTTAGAACGAGAGTCGTACACCTAGCCTCTACGCCACCGAGAACAGTTCATATTAAAATCTGGAAGACTACAAATCCTTTTCCCCAACTCATGTCAAAAACATGAAAAACAAACTTCACAGAATGTAATATCACCACCTTTGCTATCATTTCAGCGTTAAGATGACATACTGACAGTTAGACAGACAGAGTGGTACACAGAGAGACCTGGGGCGAACGACCCTGCAGGCGATGATTGGCGTTTGCACCCGAGGATTGGCGCGTGGACGCATAGACAAACAAACGAGTAGTACAACAATTATCAGTAGCTCGCTAGTGTTCCAGCACAAGGATTAACTTGATCTAGTCAGATTTTAGTTGTTTGTCAAAACCTTCAGTATCTCTCCTGACATCTCGTGTTTTTTTTTCTTCTTCATCACTATTCTGTCTTCTTTACTTCTTCAAACGTTTCTATCGACCACTTGTTAACCACTCTTCTCTCGTCTGTATGTGATTTGAGCATAGGACCGATTGTGCTGTGTGCCAATTATGCGCCTACAAGTAGGCCAGCATATCCGATTTTTGCTAAGCTTGTTAATGACTAGGGTAGCTTCCCTAGGCACCTACCTCAGTCGCCTCTTACGTCACTCCTTGTAAGTCGCAGTGGTACTATTATTTGCTTTTCTTTGCTGGCCCCGGTACCACACGAGCAACTATTCTTTCGAAGTCGATTGTTTTTTTTTAATTGGCATATTTCTGTCTGAATGTATATGGATTGATTGAATGATTGATTTATTGATTGATAGGAACATCATTGTTGAACTTCAGTCAACAGCCATATGGGGATATAAGTGATAGGAACATCATTGTTGAACTTCAGTCAACAGCCATATGTGGATATAAGTGATATGAACATCATTGTTGAACTTCAGTCAACAGCCTATTGTGGATATAAGGATAGGAACATCATTGTTGAACTTCATCAACAACCCATATGGGATATAAGTATAGGAACATCATTGTTGAACTTCAGTCAGCAGCCATATGTGATATATGATGGAACATGATTGTTGAACTTCAGTCAACAGCCATATGTGGATATAAGTGATATGAACATCATTGTTGAACTTCAGTCAACAGCCATATGGGATATAAGTGATAGGAACATCATTGTTGAACTTCAGTCAACAGCCTATATGGGGATATAAGTGATAGGAACATGATTGTTGAACTTCAGTCAACAGCCTATATGTGGATATAAGTGATAGGAACATGATTGTTGAACTTCAGTCAACAGCCCATATGGGGATATAAGTGATATGAACATCATTGTTGAACCAGTCAACAGCCATATGGGGATATAAGTGATAGGAACATCATTGTTGAACTTCAGTCAACAGCCTATAGTGGATATATGATAGGAACATGATTGTTGAACTTCAGTCAACAGCCATATGAGGATATAAGTGATAGGAACATCATTGTTGAACTTCAGTCAACAGCCATATGAGGATATAAGTGATAGGAACATCATTGTTGAACTTCAGTCAACAGCCATATGAGGATATAAGTGATAGGAACATCATTGTTGAACTTCAGTCAACAGCCATATGGGGATATAAGTGGCTACGTCATTACTTTGTATTCCGAAAGTCGTTGGTTCGAATACGGCACCCGTCATTCTCTTCTCGAGCGCATTCTTTTCAAGACATCCCTACGATTGTTGCCGGTTTTCGTGCTTTGTATAAAACTATCGGCAGGTGGCTTGCGATTTCTGAGGAGGAAGATCGATCAATATGCGGCATAATCCGTTGCAATGAAGTTAGTCTTTCCTCTTTAGACCGTCTTTAGAACAGTAATCTGTGCTTCGATCTCTCGTTAACATAAGAGAATCTCAACGGTAGTGCAAGAACTCCGTAGTACATGTACGGGTTGTCAACATAATTTTGATGACAGTGGAAAGTTGTATAAGAAGAGCATAGGAAACATGAAGAAGCATTGAATTATATTTAAATATTCAATGAATTATCCAGATTATGCTGGAGGAAACAGCTGAACATAGACACAGAAGGAGGAACAAAAATGATGTCAAGATAAGAATACAAAAGCAATGGGAAACTTTATTACATTGAGTAAGATATGGAAGTCAAAGGAGATCATAACAAACACAAAGCTGAGAATCTTTCAATCAAATGTGAAGTCAGTGTTGTTCTGTGGCTCAAAAACATGGAAGACAACAAAGGAAACCATCAAAAAATTGCAGACCTTCGTAAATGGATGTTTAGGTAGAATAGAGGGACTGAGATTGTATAAGATTACAAACGAGGAACTCAGAGAAAAAGAATCTAAGCAGATACCAGAGGAGAAAGAGTTCAGGAAGAGATGCTGGCGATGTATAAGACATACATTGAGAAGACCGACCGGAAGCATTGCACTACAGGCTCTCTTTTGGAACCCACAAGGACAGAGGAGTAGGGGAAGACTTAGACAGACCTGGAGAAGAGAGCTGGAAGCTCATATTAAACGGATAGGTAAAACATGAAAAGAATTGTAAGAGATGGCAGGAAAGAGAAAGCGCTGGAAGAAGTTTATTGAAGACCTGTGCTCCGTTGGGAGTTGAAAGGGGAAAATGAAGAAGAATTATGCCAAGAAGTAGATTTCTAATTTACTTGTTAAAATTTTCAATTGCCAAATGTTCTTCTTATACATGCTAAGCTTGAACAAGGGATCTGCGTTTGATCGTCCGTCTTCGATAGAACTAGGAACTCGAGCACACTTGAAATGAGGAATCACGAAAGAATATACAGATTTCTCTAAGTGGGAAGTACTTTTGGAGCAGGAGACTAGCGCTGTACCTTCACTCCCCAGAGATAACTTCAGTTATAACAGGATTTTTATGACGCCACCTGTCGAGAGTATTGCACAAAGCACGAACTTCGCAGCTCTGGCAACAATCCTATTGTAATTTCCCAATCTTTGGAAAAAATGAGGTTTTTTCCACTCATATCGGATTTGAGGTCTTCCACTCATATCGCATTTGAAGTTTTTTCCACTCATATCGGATTTGAGGTCTTCCACTCATATCGCATTTGAGGTCTTCACTCATATCGTGGCACAGACCGTGTTCGAACTCACTCTTGTATAATGGAAAGATGCACGGAAATAAATTTGTGGAGAAAGAAGACACCGCTAATCACTGAGATTGAATAACAGCAAATGTTGGGACAACTGATTGCTCATTGTGACAACTCAGTGTGACAAACCAGTATTATTGACAACAAATAAATCATTTTTATGACAAGTGAGTGCTCCTTATGACAATTTAGTGCTCTTTTTTGACAAATCAGTAACCTTTGTGACAAGTGAGTGCACTTTTATGACAACTGATGTAAATTTGTGACAACTAAGAGCGAAACTGTGATCACATCAAGCGGAAATTACAGACGGCAAATATACTTTCTGGTGATAAACTGGCAAATATTATTACTGAAGAGATGACAGTTCGTGCAGACGTCGCTACGAGAGAAGGCATAGATTTGTTAGAGATAATTCTACTTGTAACACTGTCTTACTTCTAAAGGAAGGGAGATCACAGTTCGTGAAGTCGTTGCTGGAAGTGAAGATGAAGAATGGGGTTGCCAATATGGATCGTCACTGGATTCCTGGTATAAAACTATGCCTATGTGTGGACATACAAAAAATGTAACACTAATTACAGAACAATAGAAAGAATAAAAAGACAAACTTGAACGATAACGCAAAAGCTAAAGTGTGCAGACACGGATCGGCTTACTCATCCGTAAGATAGTGCCTGACTCGCTGAGTCATAACATAAAATAGAATATGCAGTAGATTAGCGTAGCAGTGATTTCATTAGCGAGAAATAAATACAACACGAGGTATTGCAGATTTATAAATGACAGTAAAAGACACAGTTAATGTGTTCATCAAAAGAACTTTATCGAGCATGGTTGAGAAGACAAATGTACAAAACAAATTATCCAACGAAACAACATAGAATCACATATCAAAATCAAACGATAACTTGACTAATTCAGTGATAAAAACACTCGACTGGAAAATGAAACGATCAATAACATAACCTCTGGAAAGAACATACGCCTTCTCTCTCTCTCTCTCTCTCTCTCTCTCTCTCTCTCTCTCTCTCTCTCTCTCTTGTGCCTTTAAAACCTCAGTTGAAACATAGGCCCTCAACCAACTCATGCCACATCTTCATATATTGAGCTATTTCTTTCAGCTCTTCTGTATATCGTTACTTCTTCATCTTCATCTTCCCCTTTCAACTCCGAACGGAGAACAGGTCTTCAACAAACTTCTTCCAGCGCTTTCTCTTTCCTGTCATCTCTTCCAATTATATCCATGTTTTACCTATCCTTTTAATATGAGCTTTCAGCTCTCTTCTCCAGGTATGTCTAGGCTTTCCCCTACTTCTCTTTCCCTGCGTGTTCCAAAACAGTACCTGTCTTGTAATGCTTCTGGTCGGTCTTCTCAATGTGTGTCATATTCATCGCCTGCGTCTCTTCCTTAGCTCTTTCGTTACTACCTGTCTCTCAATCTCTTCTTCATGTATTACTAGATTTTCCTCTCTTACGATTTCAAAACGGGTTCCAGAAAATGGTTCTTTCTTGTTATATTCCCATCGAGTTTTTTCAATGTGTATTCTATGTAGCGTCAATGTATTTTTCTCCCTCTTGGTTCACTGTGAATTGTAGTGTTCTCTTCTTATGCTTCTCACTTGTGAAAGTTTGTATGAGTCCGTTTTCTTTGATTTTCACTTTCTTCTGGATAGAACTGTTTGTTCTTGTCTCTATCCATGGAATACAGACTAGTCTTATGTAACGATTATATTAAAAAAACATCTGCTTTTCAACTGCGTTGTTAAATGTTAACGTTTCAGAAACATGAGATTGTCGTTAGTTTTATATTTAATTCAATTATTGTTTACTTATGCGATACTACACACGTGTCTGTCTTTAAACGCAAATTTACTTTGTATCCCTGCAGCCTCATCACGGTTTTCTCCAGATCTGGTCTGGTCTGACCACCTCACTGTTGTAGATTTCCGTAGATCGCCATGTTTCACAACCAAATGTTGTGACTGGTAATATGCATGATCTTAGTATTTGGATCTTTGCTTTCCTATCAGTTCCATTCAGTACTGTTTTTAGTTGTTTTAGATTTTCTAAGACTGTGTTTGTTCTTCTTTTAATTTCCTTCATACAATTTCCATCTATTGTTAGTAATGAGCAGAGATATTTAATAAAATGTTCTCATTTTCTATACCCGAATGAAAATGAAAATGAATATCGTGGAATATCCTTTCACGTGACTTAGACGTCAACCACAGTAAATAAGTCGCTGATTCTCTACGCACCACTTATACGTTCAGTAGTTTGTCATTACTTTTTTAACAGTGCGGTCTATTTTTAACCGTTCGTAAGAGTCCACACAAACGAATTTACTTCACAACTGCCCGCCGCTGTGTTTGAACCTAGTATCGTGATCGAACTAGGATTGTGATCGAGCTCACTACTGCTTAAGCTAAAGACGGCCACACTATTCCAATACTCTTTCAAAATACCAACTTTCAAAATGTATTCACTAAGAGAGGCCTATAACTGGACACGATTTCACTTGAATTTGACACAACAAAAACTAAACACAAGGGATACCATGAAATCAGACTTGCCCACTCCAATTCAATAATGATCTAATTTAGTCAATCTCCAATAACTGTAATGTCAATGGACACTATTAAATGTAATAATAGGTGATACAAGTAACTGTAATGTCACTGGACACTAGTAAATGTAATAATAGGTGATACAAGTAACTGTAATATTGAGATATTCATAAGTTATCATCTTGTTCACAACCCAGATAAACTATTATCAGTATAAGCCCCACGCTGCCGTGTCAAACGTCAGATATCATTAATGCACAAATCTTAACTACTGCTGGTATTTTGGTCTCTCTGGTACGCTCTGGAAACGACTGCATGTCCTTGTTAGGTTATCAAATTTGATTTGTTTGTCTGTCTGGTTGTATATTTTATTTTCATTAATTTAGTTAGTTGTGACTCATAAATACATAATAGAACACTGCAGGCAAAAACAGAATTGTATTTCATGATTTTTCATCTTCTTCTTCTTCAACTGTTCGATGCTTTGAGTTACAGATATCATGTGTGCTATATTCTTCTTCTGCAACTGTTCAATGCTTTAAGTTGCAGATATCATTGTATATATTCTTCTTCTTGAACTGTTCGATGCTTTAAGTTGCAGATATCATGTGTGCTATATTCTTCTTCTTGAACTGTTCGATGCTTTAAGTTGCAGATATCATGTGTACTATATTCTTCTTCTTGAACTGTTCGATGCTTTGAGTTGCAGATATCATGTGTGCTATATTCTTCTTCTTCAACTGTTCGATGCTTTAAGTTGCAGATATCATGTGTGCTATATTCTTCTTCTTGAACTGTTCGATGCTTTGAGTTACAGATATCATGTGTGCTATATTCTTCTTCTTGAACTGTTCAATGCTTTGAGTTGCAGATATCATGTGTGCTATATTCTTCTTCTTGAACTGTTCGATGCTTTGAGTTGCAGATATCATGTGTGCTATATTCTTCTTCTTCAACTGTTCGATGCTTTAAGTTGCAGATATCATGTGTGCTATATTCTTCTTCTTGAACTGTTCAATGCTTTGAGTTGCAGATATCATGTGTGCTATATTCTTCTTCTTCAACTGTTCAATGCTTTAAGTTGCAGATATCATGTGTGCTATATTCTTCTTCTTGAACTGTTTAATGCTTTGAGTTGCAGATATCATGAGTGCTATATTCTTCTTCTTGAACTGTTCAATGATTTGAGTTGCAGATATCATGAGTGCTATATTCATCTTCTTGAACTGTTCGATGCTTTAAGTTGCAGATATCATGTGTGCTATATTCTTCTTCTTGAACTGTTCAATGCTTTGAGTTGCAGATATCATGTGTGCTATATTCTTCTTCTTGAACTGTTCGATGCTTTGCGTTGCAGATATCATGTGTGCTATATTCTTCTTCTTGAACTGTTCGATGCTTTGAGTTGCAGATATCATGTGTGCTATATTCTTTTTCTTGAACTGTTCGATGCTTTGAGTTGCAGATATCATGTGTGCTATATTCTTCTTCTTGAACTGTTCAATGCTTTAAGTTGCAGATATCATGTGTGCTATATTCTTCTTCTTGAACTGTTCAATGCTTTAAGTTGCAGATATCATGTGTGCTATATTCTTCTTCTTGAACTGTTCGATTCTTTAAGTTGCAGATATCATGTGTGCTATATTCTTCTTCTTGAACTGTTCGATGCTTTAAGTTGCAGATATCATGTGTGCTATATTCTTCTTCTTGAACTGTTCGATGCTTTGAGTTACAGATATCATGTGTGCTATATTCTTCTTCTTGAACTGTTCAATGCTTTAAGTTGCAGATATCATGTGTGCTATATTCTTCTTCTTGAACTGTTCAATGCTTTAAGTTGCAGATATCATGTGTGCTAATTCTCTTCGATTTCACTTTAGTTCAGTATCTTGTCATTCTTTTTTAACGTTCGATGCTTTAAGTTACAGATATCATGTGTGCTATATTCTTCTTCTTGAACTGTTCAGATGCTTTGAGTTACAGATATCATGTGTGCTATATTCTTCTTCTTGAACTGTTCAATGCTTTAAGTGACAGATATCATGTTGCTATATTCATCTTCTTGAACTGTTCAATGTTTAGATTACAGATATCATGTGTGCTATATTCATTCTTCTTGAACTGTTCAATGCTTTAAGTTGCAGATATCATGTGTGCTATATTCTTCTTCTTGAACTGTTCAATGCTTTATCAGATAAGTGTGCAACTTCCGATATCATTAGTGCAGAATCTGTGCTATATTCTTCTTCTTGAACTGTTCAATGCTTTAAGTTGCAGATATCATGTGTGCTATATTCTTCTTCTTGAACTGTTCGATTCTTTAAGTTGCAGATATCATGTGTGCTATATTCTTCTTCTTGAACTTTTCGATGCTTTAAGTTGCAGATATCATGTGTGCTATATTCTTCTTCTTGAACTGTTCGATGCTTTGAGTTGCAGATATCATGTGTGCTATATTCTTCTTCTTGAACTGTTCGATGCTTTAAGTTGCAGATATCATGTGTGCTATATTCATCTTCTTGAACTGTTCGATGCTTTAAGTTGCAGATATCATGTGTGCTATATTCTTCTTCTTGAACTGTTCGATGCTTTAAGTTGCAGATATCATGTGTGCTATATTCTTCTTCTTTCCTTCTCCTTTTTCTTCTTCGAACGCTCCATATCGACCACTTGTTAACCACTCTGATTTGTATGTGATCTGAGCCTAAAAGCAATTGTACGTTGTGCCAGATATGAGTCTACATATAAGCCAGCACATCCGATTTCTGCAATGCTTTTTATTTACTAGGTAGATTCCTAGGTCGCCTACATCAGTTGCCTGTTGGATTAGGGCACTTACATAGATATCCAGTCGATCCAGCGATTTGAGGAGTTTTGGATTACCTGATGTACAAGTACAACTGGATGTCTGAGAGACAGATTCAGATGTTTAGGATTGCCTGATGTACTAGTAGAACTGGATGCATGAGAGGCAGATTGAGGAGTGTGGGATTACCTGATGCACTAGTAGAACGGGGTGTCTGAGATGCAGAGTAAGGAAAGTGTTTAACAAGCGAGCCACATGAACCATTAGTATACATACCATTCGACATCTGTTAGGGAAGACTGAGCACCTATGGATCTGTCTGGGGTACTATAACGTCGGTTCAGCAAACTAATAATTAATAACAAATGGGTATATTTCGGTGACGGTGTTAATACGGTATATTTTATTTGAGAAATTGTACACGGTAGCAATGTTGGCACAGAACCTTGCTTGAATTACATTGAGAAACTACCTCTGAAGACGACGAACGCTCACCGCATGGCCAAGGACACTAGTCAAATGGTAAGCAGGCCTCACGCAAAAATCAGTCAGTAGCACAATACCAGGCGTCATGACTAATGCCTGAATTGATATCGTGCGTTCGCAGAAGAAGATGAAGAATAATAAGAACAAGAAGAACATTGAGAAACAAAGAGTGAAGCGGTGTGGCCACTTAATAAGAATGCATCCCAGCTACACAGCATACATTGTCTTCTACAACAGAACATCAGGAAAGAATGAGTTAGGTAGATCCCCGAAAAAAATGTTTAGACGGCATAGCAGAATCCTGTCAAAGAGCAAAATAACAATCACCCAAGCCACCAGAACAGCGCAAGACAAAGACAGAAAACCACAACACTGAGTAACAACCTGTTAACAATGTGATGACAAAAGAAGAAGCAGAAGAAGTACACGCAGGCCAACATCATAATATAGCCCTTTTTACTTCCTAGGTTATTTCTGGTATATAGCTGAGGCTGGGTCGACCAAAGAGATGGCACTGTGCAAAAATGAATACAATTAGATTCTGGGATCTACGAAACAAGTACACTACCTACTATCGCTATTGCGTATCTCTGATTGTATAATACTATCCTAATTCATGTATCAAGTAGTAGCATGCCCATTGCCGAACGTTTCTTTCTTTACATCTCAACTGAACATTTTTCTGTCTGTAGCACGTTCTCCCTCATCCTGCAGTGTGATGTTCAAAGTTTCTTTGATGTCCCCTGCCTCGTAGTCCATTAACCATGTCTTCCATTACCGTTGTTTCCAAACCACTGTGACTTTTATCTTTAATAACATATTGTGTTTTGTTTGTTTGATAGGGGATTAAGCCTCTGTATGGCAGAGGCATGCCTTTCAACCTAAGACATGTGTCGTTTTTGGTTATATCAGGGCAGTGGCGACTCGTCATTAAGGGCCAGAGGGACGGCCCCACCAAGAATAATGTGTATTTATTATGTGATGGATTAAAATATAACCTAACCCAAAATCATGATTTTTCCGAAAATGTGTGTCTGGCCCCACCAACAAAAACAATCACGAGCCGCCACTGTAGCAGGGTGTTTTTCTTCCGGATATCTTATGTATGCGCCATGCTCCTCGTTATGCAGGTCTTGTTTTTATTTTCTCTGCCCAGTATATTTTTAAGAATCTTTCTGTAACACATTGTTTCAGATGTTTCCATTTGCTTGTATTTTAATTAAATGTATCGAAACTTGAACATAGATACCACATCACACCAGATACATAGATACCACATCACACCAGATACATAGATACCACATCACACCAGATACATAGATACCACATCACACCAGATACATAGAGAGCTTAACCAAAACAACAAGTTACTGTGAAGTTATATAAACAGTATGTTTTAGAACAACAAGAGAAATATAAATAAACTTACCAACATGTCCAAACATCAGAGTTTTTGAGAACTTTCTAGAAGAGATGTCTTGCAATAATGGTACCTGAGGTGACAATGTGAAAGTTATGGAATACAAATGAACAATTCACAATAACATCAAATAATATTTCTAATATGGAAACCAAAAACAAGAACAAGATATATATTCTACTATCCTCTAACAATCATCATCAAATAGCTTGTCCTGAGCAGAACTTTGCCACCCCGTCCTCCGGAATTTCACTCTCTCATTGGTCAGATGTCCTGCATCTGCAGCCGTCATGTTCAAACCATCAGTTACATCCTGAATCCATCTTTCCGTGGTCTTCCTCTTCTACTCTTTGCCGGTATGCCTCCTTCCATGATGGTCTTCTCAGCCCTTCATGTCTTTTGATATATCCAAAATATCTCAATTTTCTCTTTCTTATTTGTAGCATCAGCCAGTTTTCTTTGGAAAACTGGCCTCTAACAATATTCATTTTAAAATATCGGTATCATCATCATGTGCAATGACCGCTGGCGTAAACGATCAAGGATCATCATCAACTTCTGCTTATAATAGTAACTATTAGTTGCCCCCTGCAACATAGGACCGACTAGCTCAGACGGGAAAAACCAAAGTTTCTGCTTAATGTGGGCTGGTTTTTATAAGTGTTTGATAGAACACTGTAAGGTTTACTGCAATTTTAGACAATTCTACTAGTCTATGGTTATTTATTGATGAAAAATGTGAACAATATCGAAATTTCTGAGTGTTAAATTTAATGTGTAACATAATATAACCTTGATTTAGTATATTGTGTTGTTTTTCAAATCAATTTGTCTTTATCTAATAATACTTGAATTCGAGGTCCAGCGTCGGATGTGATCTAATTTCCAAGAATGTTTACCAGAACCCGCCGGCCGTATGTTGTCGGAGCCCACAGTTGAACACTATTTCGTCCCGCGAAGCATGGCTATTGAGAAGTGTGTTTTTTCCTGTGGTGAATGTTCTCTTTCTGTCATCACCTGTCTCGTCTCCATTAATTCTGTCGACTGTCATCATTTTGTTTGTTTAAATCAGTCTTTCTCATTACATGGCACTAAAAATGTGAATTATTTCTTTATTATTTTCATAATGAATTTTCTTTTTGTCTTGATTTTCTCAGGACATCAACATTAGTAATTTTTGGTAGTTCATGGAATTATTAGTTTTCGTCTGTTAACCTACATTTCTGTTATCTCTGGAGATTTGACTTGCTTATTTCTCTCCGCTTCTCGTGGAGCATCGTAATGTTGTTCCCAGCTTTCCCCATTCTCTGGCCGTTGTTTAATGGCTTCCAAGAATAGTCCAGCCCTCTTCAGATCATCAAAAATACTCCGTCTTCAGGTCTGTTTAGGAAACCTCCTTTTAACGTTTTTAAGGTGGGTTCCACTTAAGTGCTTGTGTAGTGACACTCGGATCTGTCTTTTGCAGGGTATCATCTTTTCTCATCTTATCTTGGTTCATCATGGGATAGTGTCCAATTCTTATTCACAGGTCTGTGTTTGCAACTCTGTCATATCATCTAAGTGGTAGAAAACGTCCAAGACATCTAACAGAAGTTGTTGTCTATTTGTTGTTTATATATATATATAAAAAGTCATACACCCCTAACACAAACACACCCATATTTCTCCACCCATACATTGCACACACATATGGACACACACTCACACGCAAGTACACAATCACTTACATACACTCAGACGTCTTTGCCAAAATGAATAAATTACCAAACCTAAATTTGATTGCTTTTTTTCAGGATTCTATACTCGTTACTTTAGTGCCGGCAATTTCTACAGTTGACTACTTTCAAGTAACTACCCTCACATTATTTTCATTTACCTCCCAAAGTACGATTCCTCCTTGCCACACAGTCTCTCCCTCCCTTCAGTAATGAATAAAAATGACTATAAATATTTTCATTAGCGAACGCGTGTAATGGCGGTTTGATGGCACGCGACTATCTTTGCTAGGAGGAGGAATGTTTTTCTAAAACTGTTTTCTATGGACATTATCAAAATGCAGGATCACTCGGAGAGGAGGGAACACAAATGAAGTTTGCATCAGTGCACACACAAGCACCTTCTCATTGCGAGTGACGCATTATTTCAGTCAATTTTGTCTTGATTTCGATAGTAACGGAGGATGGAGGGAGTTAGGGAGGAGGATTCTACTTCTAGAAATGAAGGAGTCAAGTTAGGAAAGACAAAATACAAAAACAATAACAATACACAACAATTTGTTGTTGACCAAAAGGTCTTTATCAAGCAAGGCATACTTTGGTTGAAATGTTGCTCTGTAGTGTTATTGTTTTTGAATTTTCAACAACTACTGTACTTTGTTTTGACAGGTTTCACCATTGTTAAGTAGTTATACTGCAGTCTTTCCTTATAACGAAGACAGCGACAGAGAGAGAGAGAGGGAGAGAGAGAGAGAAAGAGAGAAAGAGAGACAGAGAGAAAACGAGAGCGACTGGCTGATATCCCAAAAAAATAGAAAGATATGAACATACAAATTGCATGGACAGCGACAGAGGGAGAGAGAGAAAAGAGAAGAGAAAGAGAGACAGAGAGAAACAGAGCGACTGGCTGATATCCCAAAATAATAGAAAGATATGAACATACAAATTGCATGGACAGCGACAGAGGGAGAGAGAGAGAGAAAGAGAGAAAGAGAGAAAGAGAGACAGAGAGAAAACGAGAGCGACTGGCTGATATCCCCCAAATAATAGAAAGATATGAACATACAAATTGCATGGACAGCGACAGAGGGAGAGAGAGAGAGAAAGAGAGAAAGAGAAAAGAGAGACAGAGAGAAAACGAGAGCGACTGGCTGATATCCCAAAATAATAGAAAGATATGAACATACAAATTGCATGGACAGCGACAGAGGAGAGAGGAGAGAAAGAGAGAAAGAGAGAAGAGAGACAGAGAGAAAACGAGAGCGACTGGCTGATATCCCCCAAATAATAGAAAGATATGAACATAAATTCATGGACAGCGACAGAGGAGAAAGTGAGAGAGTAGAGAAGGAAAACTACTGACTTTGTATCCCAAATAATTGAAAGATATGAACATACAATTTTCATGGACAGCGACAGAGGAGAGAGAGAGAGAGAGAAAGAGAAAAGAGAGACAGAGAGAAAACGAGAGCGACTGGCTGATATCCCAAAAAAATAGAAAGATATGAACATACAAATTGCATGGACAGCGAAGAAAACAAATGATGAAACCTGCACAGAAAGACACTTTATCAAAATTATAAGATAGTCAATGTGACTCGGACATATAATGTGAAGAGGAGGTTTAGAACATTTGGTGACAACAGGTAACATTCAGGAAGGAGAGATCGTGGAAGACAGAGGGAGAAGATGTTGGATGACCTTACAACGTGGATCGACAAAACATCGACGTCAGCATTGATTAACTACACCAGGGAGAAAGAGAGAGAAGAAGAAAGAGTTGTGGAGACACATGATCGCCTACGCCAGTTGGTATGGCAATTGATAGATTGATTGATTAACATAAAGCAAGCAGAAATACAGACATAAAGGTTTTACGGGCGGGCGGACGAAAGACAGGCAGACAAATAGACGGATAGACAGATGACCATACTTTGACCATCGGCAGATAATGGGTGATGTAATCAAATAGTTACCATCACGCCGGCCGCTTTTACTTCCCAGTGCGCCACTTGTGCCCCGCTGAGGCTAACAGGAAAAAAGAAATCCCACCCCACTGTGGACTTGAACCTTGGACCAAGCACCTAAGAAGCGGGTGAATTAACAATCACGAAAGTGGGATACCAAATCACAAGCTATTTTCATTGAAAGCTACCAAATTTAACACTGTTTTCGTATTGAACACAACGTAAAATCAAATCAGCTGAACAACTGGAAAAACTGATCAAAATTCAATTAATTGAACAACTGGAAAAAAATGATCAACATGAAATGAGTTAGCTAGAAAAATAACGGCGAAAGGCGAGAACAAACCAGAAATGTCGGCAAGGCGAGAACAAGACCAAAATGTCGGCAAAGGCGAGAACAAGACCAAGAAATGTCGGCAAAGGCGAGAACAAGACCAAGAAACGTAGGCAAAGGCGAGAGCAAACCAAGAAATGCGACAAAGGCGAGAGCAAACCAGAAATGCGCAAGGCGAGAGCAAAACCAAGAAATGCGACAAAGGCGAGAGCAAAGGCAAGAAATGCCGACAAAGGCGAGAGCAAAACCAAGAAATGCCGACAAAGGCGAGAGCAAAACCAAGAAATGCCGACAAAGGCGAGAGCAAAACCAAGAAATGCGCAAAGGCGAGAGCAAAACCAAGAAATGCCGACAAAGGCGAGAGCAAAACCAAGAAATGCCGGCGAAAGACGAGAGCAAAACCAAGAAAAAGATGGATTGCTTATCAGAATCATAAAAAGCATGCATAAATCTATCACTGAAGTGATTTGAGAAGCGCAAGAACAAATAAATACAACACGTTAAGAAAGCAATGGCGAACTACTGAACGTATGAGTGGTGCCTAGAAAATCAACTACTCGTCTACTGAGGTTGATGGTGACGTCATATAAAGTATATCTTCTTCTTCTTCTTCTTTTGTCGTCACACTACTACCGGGTTGTTGCCCAGTGTCGTCACACTGCTACCGGGTTGTTGCCCAGTGTCGTCACACTACTACCGGGTTGTTGCCCAGTGTCGTCATACTACTACCGGGTTGTTGCCCAGTGTCGTCACACTACTACCGGGTTGTTGCCCAGTGTCGTCACACTGCTACCGGGTTGTTGCCCAGTGTCGTCACACTACTACCGGGTTGTTGCCCAGTGTCGTCACACTACTACCGGGTTGTTGCCCAGTGTCGTCACACTACTACCGGGTTGTTGCCCAGTGTCGTCACACTACTACCGGGTTGTTGCCCAGTGTCGTCACACTACTACCGGGTTGTTGCCCAATGTCGTCACACTACTACCGGGTTGTTGCCCAGTGTCGTCACACTACTACCGGGTTGTTGCCCAGTGTCGTCACACTACTACCGGGTTGTTGCCCAGTGTCGTCACACTGCTACCGGGTTGTTGCCCAGTGTCGTCACACTACTACCGGGTTGTTGCCCAGTGTCGTCACACTACTACCGGGTTGTTGCCCAGTGTCGTCACACTACTACCGGGTTGTTGCCCAGTGTCGTCACACTACTACCGGGTTGTTGCCCAGTGTCGTCACACTACTACCGGGTTGTTGCCCAGTGTCGTGGTTTTCTTTTTCTCTTGCGCTGTTCTGGTGGCTTGTGTGATTGTTATCTTTGCTCTTTCACAGGATTCTGCTACGCCATCTAACCATATTTTCCATGGTCTTCCTCTTGCCTTCTTTCTCGATGTTCTGTTGTAGAAGACTCTGTATACTGTGGAGTTTGGATGCATTCTTATTAAGTGGCCAAACCACTTCATTCTTTGTTTATCTATGTAATTCAAGCACGGTTTTGTGCCAACTTTCTTTCTTATGCTGATGTTGGTGATTCTGTCTTTTCTTGTGTTGTTGGTATGCCATCACTTAAAAGAGAACAATGCTGGACTTTTTTGCTTTTATAGTCTGGGTTTGCTGTCTACACTCCCTACCCTTATTATTTGTCTTTTGCGAAATGCTAGAGTAAACAGTGGTTCTATTCTCTCCTATCACGAAAACTACATGGAGATAGATGAGTCAATGATAAGATTTTAGTCAGATAAAATCTCTCTGTATAGTGCCACCAATATCTACTGAGATATGCTACATCAATGTGTTAGATCTGCTTGGTCATCTGTGATCAACTCAAAGCTGACTCATGCCAACACAGTTACTAATATAACAAATACCAGTAACTAACATAATGAATATAAGTAACTAATATAACAAATAACAATAACTAACATAATAAATACCAGTAACTAACATAACAAATATAAGTAACTAATATAACAAATAACATTAACTAATACAACAAATACCAGTAACTAACATAATACATATAAGTAACTAATATAATAAATAACATTAACTAATACAACACATAACAGTAACTAACATAATAAATACCAGTAACTAACATAACAAATAACAGTAACTAATATAACAAATATCAGTAACTAACATAACAAATAACAGTAACTAATATAACAAATACAAGTAACTTACATAACAAATAACAGTAACTAACATAACAAAATATAAGTAACTAACATAACAAATAACAGTAACTATAGTCTGTCCATTAATTCGTGAGCACGTTTGAAATTGATTTTCTCGAAAACTACCTGTTGGATCTCAGTGATTTTTGCATGCAGCCTTAGAATATCCATGACGCTAAAATAAAGCTAACCAGTAGTCCATAGATGCTACGGATTTTGCACATCGGCGAATTCCTTTGATCTTTTATGACAATTGCAAATACGGGGCTCAAATTTTAGATTTTACAGTATCCCTAGAATTTGTCCATGTCAATTCTATTCATAGGTGTATCTCCATATTAACTTGATAGGTCAAGTAATTAAGTGTGTTGCCCTTTATGTGCAATCGTGAACTTTGATACAATATGCAACAGTTAGTCCTCCCCTTCGGTCACCATTAGACTTCACCACAAATTGTATGATGGTAGACGCATTTGGATATGGAAATGTATACGTTTGCTATTTCTCAGTCTGTAATCAAAATATGATTTGTATCATCCCGAATCTGACGATTCCATGAGGTTGATAATTGTTACTGGCTGGACAAATTGTAATCCATCTCGGTGCCAGTACTCGTCTTCCTCTCGGAGCACATGTTCAACACACTTCTTCCAGAACTGCATGTCTATCATTGAGAGGAACTCACGTGTCAGAACTTCAACATCACACATTTTAAACGTTCTGTTCGGCAACTTGCCCTTTACTTTAGCCCAGACAAGCTCTATCGGATTGAGGTGAGCATGATATGGAGGTAGTCGCAAAGACGTGTGGCCGTATTCCGCAATGATTTTGTCAATATGAAACACCTTTGTCTTATTTGTCATCCTCACCAGGTGCAACAACTCGGGTTTCAAATATGTATCATCGAAGCTGACATTTTCCTTAGCAAGCCAAGTCCTAATTTGATCTTTTGTATTTGATGCAGTTGGTACTTTGTCTTCCGCTGATACTGCGTTGTGATAGGATGCATTATCCATTACCAAGCATGATGGTCTGTTTAGAATTGGAAGTATATCTTTCTCCATCCAGTGCCTGAAAATATGTCCATTCATTTCTGTGTGGTAGTCCCTACCGTCGGTACTTTTTATTGGAAAATAAGTCCAGCGTCATGGACAAAAACCTTCTTCACTGCTTCCTGCATGTGTTAGTATAATACGCTGGCCTTTGCTGCTTGGTATTTTTCTTTCTGTTCACCGTCTACTGATTGCCATTCTTTAGCATTGGTGTGGTGAGCATTGACCCAGGATTCGTCCAAATATACAATATCATAGCCTTGCCTCCGCCGCTCACGGATCTGCCTCAGGTATTTACTTCGGGCAGCAATTAAATGTGGCTTTTCACAAATAATATTCCTGCCGACTATAGTTTTTTCTGAAGGTGAAGCCGGCGGCTCTTACAATTTTTTTCATAGAGTACTTTTAGAAATGTCTATGCTGCAATCTGATTGCAGTTTTATTTTCAGTTTCCTGAGAGTAACAAGTTGATTTGTCGCAAACATTTTCAAGAGCTCCCGTCTTATGACATCTATGTCAAAGTCGTCAATTGTTCTTTTCCGTCCTTGCTTGACATTAGTGCACTTTGTGTCCTGTTTAATCCATCGGGAAAAGGATTCTCTATTCAGACCAAGCGCCAGTTGCGCTCGTTTCTCAGGGTTATGAATATCGCAATATAGATGACCTCTCTTAGATTCCCTACGGAAGTGTTGGTATAGTAAAACTGTAACCTTCTGCATTGTTATAAATGTGCACTTCAGACTCATTATGAATGTGATATCAATGTCAGTTTTGATAGGCCAACAAATATGATACAATAGCTTCATACAAATAGCGAGATACGCCTATAACTATACAACGGTATCCCAATTATAACGTCATATGCTTTCCGCTTTCAAAGTCGACTGGGTTAGGTGCACGGGATTTCGTGAAATTGTTGTATACTCACGATATTTCAATGTTACCATAATGTATTTTTAGAACAACGCGTCTGTGTACCGTAGATCTGTTACTATTGTGTACAATCCGGTGAGGTTGATTTTAATATAACCTGAAGAAGAAATATTTCAAACTACATCAAATTTTCTTGAAAAAAATATTTCTCTAGCGTCATGGATATTCTAAGGCTGCTTGCAAAAATCACTGAGATCCAACAGGTAGTTTTCGAGAAAATCAATTTCAAACGTGCTCACGAATTAATGGACAGACTATAACATAAGAAATAACTGCAACTAACATAACAAATAACTACAACTAACATAACAAAATCGAACCTAGCATAACAACATAAGTATCTAACATAACAAAAGAAAGACAAATAGTCACGAGAGAAATGAGATGTCTACGCAGAATGATGAGAGTATCGAGATAAGATCGGTTGAGAAATGAAGACATCAGGAAAAAAGTGGGTACAACATCAGGTACTGAACTTCAATAAAAAACACATTACATGGTTCCGTCACATCAGCAAATTTACCAACAGACAGTGTACCCCAAAGAGCAATGTTACTCCGATACAATGTATACAAAACAAAAGGCCGTTCTCTCAAAAGGTGGACCTGAGAGATAACAGAGGCGACGAAAGACACTGTTTATGAAGCGCACACAAAAACCAGTTCTCGAAATCCCTTATTATCATGACGCTGTGAGACAAAACAGAATTAGAGAGCAGACTGCAAAAATATAACAAAAATAAACAACTAACATGGCACAAGTATATTGTTGAAACTAGAAACAACTTGAAACAAGAAAATGTGAAACCTAATTCTAAATAACAAGAATACAAAACTGACAGGGATAAAGTACCAACAAGTGACATATAAAGACAACGTAGGGTAACAAACTAGCAATCCGGCAAGCTAATGGATCGGATTGAGTTGCTGGTTGCTGTCACCAAAAGCACACTTTTTCATTTATTATTTACGCTAATTCTGTCGTTTCTGAGTGATGTATCCCTCCCAGAATACCAAAGTTACCAATAGCTGTGTTCACCATATAGTCTTCTGTAACACTTTTTCACATCTTTCGTCATTCTTACAACTGTCTTTGAATATAACAACACTCCACTCTCACGTCTTTCTTTATTCTTACAACTGTCTTTGAAGATGACAACACTCCACTCTCAGGTCTTTCTTCATTCTTACAACTGTCTTTGAAGATGGCAACACTCCACTCTCAAGTCTTTCTTCATTCTTACAACTGTCTTTGAAGATGACAACACTCCACTCTCACGTCTTTCGTCATTCTTACAACTGTCTTTGAAGATGACAACCTCCTCTCACGTCTTTCTTAATTCATACAACTGTCTTTGAAGATGACAACACTCCACTCTCATGTCGGTATCATCACTGATATTAGTGTTTTCGAACCCCTAAAAATATGGTTTTCACCATTTGTCCCCTGTATGTGAGCGGGGAAGTGTACATCATTGATCACAAATAAAATAACTTTAAAAACAATATATACCGCCCGTGTGTTGTCGGGGCACTCATGGAGAACAAAGATTAGTAACACTGGGACCTACAAGGCATGTCGTAGGTGTCGACTGAGATAGGGGCCTAGGGAAGCTACACTAGTAAACAAAAAACATCACAGTAATCGGAGATATATATATATAAAGAGAGAGAGAGAGAGAGAGAGAGAGACGAAAAGATAGGAAAGTAGTGAAAAGCAAGAGACATGTAAATTATATATACAGATGAGAAAGGAAAGCAAATATGTAAAGAAGAGCAAATAAAGCATATACAGATAACTAAATATTAAAAAAGCCTATATATATATATATGTATATATATTATAAACAGACATACAAATAAAGAAACACACAGAAGACGGACAGACAGATAAACATGATATAAAACTAAATGAGGAAACTAAACTAAAACAACAAATAACACAATGAAAACTACTGAAAAATTAATCAGTATAGATGTCTCGGTATTCAGACTTCTCCATATGTGCTCAGTCCCTTTACCTGAATTTAATACAAACTCAGTTGCTTCCTAAAGAACAAAACCATTCAATGTTTAAGTTTCCAGTTTGAAGAATAAAGTTTATTGAAACTTTGAACAGGTATTTATTTTTAGATATATTTTTAGACATAAAGAGAACTATTTTAAAAGATTTTCTCCGTGTGTCTCTATGTTTTCCTTTAGTCCGCGGTCTGCTATGTCCGCCACCGTGCATGTTTTGACCGCCTTCTTTTTTCTAGTCCTGAGAATATGTCTATTATTTTTGTATCTATGATTTTGTACTTATTTGATTTCTGTTTGGTTCGAAAATCATTTCAAATCATCATCATCAACGCAAACATAAAAGCTAGTTAATTGCATATCCTTTACAGGACTTTGCAAAATAACCCCAGCTTGTTAACGCTGTTTGTGATTTTTCTAGGCATTATTACGTTCAGTATTTTGCCATTGCTTTCTGAACGGGTGGTACCATCGTACTTTTGTAAAAATCCACGCGAAATAATTTGCAACCAAACTGTCCGCAGCGTGATTCGAACTCAGAACGTCGGGGTTAATAGACCGAGTCACTATCCCCAGAGTCACACAAGCATAAGCAAGTCGAAATAGATTAAATGTATTGAAATTTGCAGCAGTAATACCTGGCAATCACATAACGTAAATAAGATGAGTATCAATGGAGATAATAAGTGAAATATGTAGTAGCCGGCCACACAGGACGATTCCATATGCAAGCAAACAAGACACTAGCAATCAAATACAGAAAGTAACAAATAAAAATCAAGAAAGTTGCAATGGGAAAGAGGTAGTAATAAATAAAAAATCAAGAAAATTGCAATGGGAAAGAGGTAGTAAAAATAATCAAGAAAGTTGTAGTGGAAAAGTGGAAGTAAAAAATAAAAATTAAGAAAATTGCTACTGAAAAGAAGAAGAAAAAAATGCAGAAAGTAGCAAAGTACAAGAGGAAGTAAACAAAAAATCCAGAAAGTAGCAATGTACAAGAGGAAGTAAAAAAAAATGCAGAAGTAAAAGCAATAATACAAGAGGAAGTAAAAAAATGCAGAAAGTAGCAAATACAAGAGGAAGTAACAAAAATGCAGAAAGTAGCAATATACAAGAGAAGTAAAAAAAATGCAGAAAGTAGCAATATACAAGAGAAAGTAAACAAAAAATGCAGAAAGTAGCAATATACAAGAGGAAGTAAACAAAAAATGCAGAAAGTAGCAATATACAAGAGGAAGTAAACAAAAAATGCAGAAAGTAGCAATGTACAAGAGGAAGTAAAAAAAATGCAGAAAGTAGCAATGTACAAAGAAAGTAAAAAAATGCAGAAAGTAGCAATGTACAAGAGAAAGTAAAATGTGTAGTAGCTGCACAATGCGATCCCATGAATACTAACCCAAATAATGTCACATTTGAATCAAAGAAGTGAAATTTATAATAGCAACAACAGGCTAGATCACATCAACACAAACTCGAGTAAGCAGCAAACGAAAAGCAAGAAGTAAAATTAGTAGCAGCAATACCAAACATAATCCAAAGAAAGTTGCATTAAAGAAGAAAGTAGCATTAAAGAAGAAAGTAGCATTAAAGAAGAAAATAGCACTGAAGAAGAAAGTAGGATTGAAGAAGAAAGTAACATTGAAGAAGAAAGTAATATTGAAAAAGAAATATTGAAGAAGAAAGTAGGATTGAAGAAGAAAGTAGGATTGAAAAATAAATATTGAAGAAGAAAGTAGGATTGAAAAAGAAATATTGAAGAAGAAAGTAGGATTGAAAAAGAAATATTGAAGAAGAAAGTAATATTGAAGAAGAAGGTAATATGGAAGAAGAAAGTAATAAAACTGGTGAGTAGCAGCACCAGTATGATCAATCTCTACCCCAACCACGCTACCCCCCATCCTCCAGGGTATCATTTACATATAACTGCCCTATAATAGATTACTCAGTCAGGGCACCTTGACACTGCATTGCCAGGGGCTCGCGTTTTTGCTCCACATTTTCCAACCAAATACATTTTCCCCCAATGCTATATGTACAGTTTTGGTTGCTTTTCTCTTTTGGCTAATGCTAACTTTTCACGGCCATCACAAAATCAATACCGCTATTTCTAAGGCCCACTTCCCCACTACAAACCCTCCTAAACACAAGGTTCTTTCACTTCATTTTTCTTATTATTTTATACTCTCGCTGTTTTCTGGACATGCCTTCCGTGTTTTTTTTTTTCTTCTAAAAGCAGACCACGAATAAGGGCACTACAAATAAATTGGGCTATTTCTTCTGTATTTTCTCTATGTCAGGTTCTCCATTCTTTATGTTTTGCCTCAAAGAATTACGGTTGGCATTTCTGCAGACATCCATATTTTAAAAATGTGAGTAACAACCGTTTTCATACCATGTGGAATATTGGGGAATACGGTGTTACCTCCGCATTTCTCACTGGCAATCGGAACACGATGGGTGATGTGGTGAACAGCATGTCGACCTCCTTTACTTTCACGTGTTTTTCTGGTACCAGATTTGGCAATACTGCTGAAAAAATATGACACTCCCAGAATTAAATCGGACTATACTGTAAGAAGCAAGTGCTCTAACAACTACACTATCCCGGCTAATGAAAATGCTTAGCGATCAAAATAAGAGTTACCAGAATATGTTGTATATTTATTTATGGCAAAACACGTAATCACAAAGTACTGTAGTTTTACAAATTACAAAAACAATGACAAAATACAGCAACGTTTCGACCACCAAAGCCTTTATCAAGCAAACGAACAACAGGAGTGATAAATTTAAAAAAAACAAATGGTCGACCAAATACAAACGTTTCTAATGAAAATCTGGGAATAAAACTACAGTACTTTGTGATTACGTGTTTTGCCAATCAAATAGTTTTACTGCAGTCTCATCTATTTTGTGAACATTTATTTATGCCAAAACTCATGAGTCCCTACTGTTAATTTTGACAGCTGGTGCTACTGTTAATTTTGACAGCTGTTGCTACTGTTAATTTTGATAATTGTTGCTACTGAGCAACTAGTAACAAGTAACGAGTATTTGTTACAAAAGTAACGAATAGGTATAGTACTTTAAAGTAATTGAAATGCACATTACTAATACAAAGTAGAAAGCGGGTCCCATTATCTATTTTATTGGGATGTCAACACTCTTACCATTTATTCACATTATCTGTAACCGTTACAATTTGTACGGGTCGTAAATAAAATTGTTTTTTTGTTTGGAAAAACATTTGAAGAGAACAAAACAATTTCAGAAACATTTTTTGTCATTCATGACGTCTCCACTTACGTCAGCCATTTTTTCTTCTAGGAAAGCACAAATTGACCCACAAATTAACCGCATAAATTAACTGCTGCTCTAAATAGTGACGTTTTCGTTCTCTCAGAGTGAGCGCTTTTAATCTCATACATACTGTCAAATAATAGAATCAACGTATTTGCATACTGTGTGCCCAGTTTGGTGTTTATTCCGAATCAGAGATGTATGATAGTATGATCGGTAGAGCACTAACGCAGTAGATCTGACAAAGATGTTTCAATTAACTCTATCCATTAAGTCATCCATTTATATGTGCATCCGTCTATAGATCTATCCATCTATATATCCATTCATTTATATATCCATTCATTTAATATATCCATTTATACATAAATCGTGCGGATCTCTGGTGCTAAGTAGGTAAGCTCTTTGCCTTGTGAGTCGACGGTCGTGGGTTCGAATCCGGAGTGCAGTTTTTTCGAGAGACACCTATGATTATTGATGGAGCTAAGGAGTTTGTGCTTTGTGCAATACTCTCGGCAGATGGCGTGCCATTTCTCCGGAGAGGGACTGAGCAATATGGGGTAAAACCCGGTGCACAGAATTCGGTTTTGAAACCCTTTTTATACATAAATCCATATATTTATTTAAATATATATATATATATATCCATGCATCTATCTATCCCTCCATCTATATATCCATCAATCTATCTGTCCATTTATCTATATATCCATCTATCTATCTATCCATCTAAATAGACAGCACTCTATATATCCATCCGTTGCATGGATTCGCTAATTC
>CM036768.1:20981467-21356467 GCA_020796225.1 Arion vulgaris
TCCATCCAGTCAAACACACGTACAACCAGCATCAACAACCACATCAAAACATGCCAATAATTATTGGTATCGAACCTATATTCCCACCACATCCTGACCACCAACAGCAAACACACTGACGGGCGCTGTCAGACACGGAGAGCAGAATTGTTCAAAAGCATGCTAAACAATACAGAAGAAACATCAAACCAAAATAGGAAACGGCACAAGTCATATAGGTCACGTAAAGAAATAAATGAATAAATGAGAAAAACTATAACCAGATTTAGCTCAACGGTATAATACCATCACTTGCTGCATATGAAATGAAATTATACTGAGTCTGAAGAGAGGAGTGATAGATGAAGGAAAGGAAAAGAAGACAGGAGGGAGAAGAAGAGGATGGAAACCTTTTAAAGATTATTCCCTGCCTCGTTTCTTTGGGACAACATGTCACAATATTGGAAAACATAAAATAAAAAGAGATCATTTTTCAAAATGTGAAAAAAATCGAGATTTGGTAGAGAAATCTATAGATATTTTAAGGGTGGAGGAAACTGTGGTGGTAACAGCAGGACCAGAGGAAGGGGGAGGAATTAAAAGCCAAATGGAAAATGTAAAGGAGGAGCAAGAGAGAAAATAGAAAAAAAGCCAAACCGGCATGCATGCATGCATGCATGCGTGCACTTCTGACCAAACAAGGATGTTGAGCGCAAGAGGCGTGTATCCAGGGTTCTTCAATTTGCATGGAAATGTCTCGACCTTGCCGTTTCCTTCCTTGGGCCTCACTCAACGACGTATTTTTTTTAGAACATTCCTGGAGGAATCTACAAGAACGTGGACAGTGTCTCCTGAAGATTTGTGTTGTTCTTTCTATTTTATTTCATTCATTTCTTATGCAATTCTGATGTGTGTTTTTATGTTTCTGATGTGACAGACTGAAAACAGATGTTGATGACAGACTCAACAGATTTTTATAACAGATTCGAGAGATTCATAGGATAGATTCATATGATATAATACAGTGAGGCAGTGGCAGACTGGAAAGGAGGCCAGTCTATGACAAGTGGGACCGGAGGAAGTGGACCCCTTGACGTTAAACAATATGTTAAAAATGAAAAATTACTAAAAGTTCGAATAATATTACTGTATTCATCTAAAGTTTACCATGCGCCAATATCTTCTTCTTCTTCTTCTCTAATTCTGTTTGGATTCACAGCGTCAGGACAAGAAGAAATTTCTAGAACTGACTTATGTAAGCACTTCATAAATAGTGTCATTTAATGTCTCTGCTATTTCTGCCACCTTTTGCATGGATAACCTTTAGCTTTGTTTCCACCGTATAAAAGTAGCTTTGTTTCCACCGTATAAAAGTAGCTTTGTTTCCACCGTATAAAAGTAGCGTTGTTTCCACCGTATAAAAGTAGCTTTGTTTCCACCGTATAAAAGTAGCTTTGTTTCCACCGTATAAAAGTAGCTTTGTTTCCACCGTATAAAAGTAGCTTTGTATCCACCGTATAAAAATAGCTTTGTTTCCACCGTATAAAAGTAGCTTTGTTTCCACCGTATAAAAGTAGCTTTGTTTCCACCGTATAAAAGTAGCTTTGTTTCCACCGTATAAAAATAGCTTTGTTTCCACCGTATAAAAGTAGCTTTGTTTCCACCGTATAAAAATAGTTTTGTTCTTTGATTCGCACTGTCTGTTGGTAATCTGCTACTAATTTCTTTCAAATTGTATAAATAATATTCAATAATATTAACAGTTGGAAAAGTCATTAACATTTAATAGTAATTCATCTTGTACCGTTATACGTTACATAGGGCCTGCAAGTAATTTCTCCATACCGCTCTATCCTGGGCAACTCGCTCAATCTCCTCCATGAAACTGAGAACGATATTTCTTGCCTCTCTCAGCAACGTTCGTTTCAGGGTCTCTTTAGGTCGTCCTCTCATTCTTGAACCCTTTGCATCCCACTTCAATGCCTGCTTTGATATTCGTTGATCATTTCTCCTCAAAGTGTGTCCAACATATCAATTCATTAAAACTTAAATAAGACAAAATATAAACGGAGTTCTAACCCTTTCAATGATAGTTTTATTGTTATGGGTGCCACATCCCACCCCCACATCCCTCCCACACCCTCTCCTTCACCATCCCTGTTTCCCGACAAGCAACATCTTTCGATCGAGTTCGTGACAGCAGCGATGTATATGGCAGACGCGTCACATACGATATGATAAACTGTACATATCCGTATCACATATTCTTATCTCTATGATAGAAATATCATTATGATATACTTAACATATGATAAATATATATTAAACAACAATCTCATATCGTTATTATTTACTTCAAATGTGCTGAAGTTATGATCAATGAAAATCTTGGCATAACCTTTACAGGACGTAGCCATCAACCACAGTAAACTCGTTGATTTTCTAGGCATCACTTATACGTTATGTAGTTTGCCATTGCTTTCTGAACGGTGAGGTCTTTTGTAACTTTTGTAAAGATCCAACTGGAACGAATTTGCTTCAAAACTTGCCAAACGTGGAGTTTGAACCAGATACGCTTTGGTTGTGATCGAGCTCACTACTGCTTGAGCTACATACGCTCACGTTTAAATTATACTCAAGATATTAACAAGACGAATGTTCTTATATCTCTTCACGTCTGATTGTTGGATGAAGACACTAAAATATATGTTGAATCAATCCAGTAATTTAAGGAATTTGGAGTTACCCATTGTACAAGTAGAACTGGATGCCTGAGGAACAAAGTGCGGACAAAATTTTAACCAAGGAGCCATTCGATAACCATCAGTATGCACACTCTTCGATTTCTACGGAGGAGACTGCGCACCTATAGGTCTTGACGGAGTATAATGATGTCGGTTCAGTAACCAATAAACCAAACATATAAACCCAACCTATCCTTCTGAATTATTTAACATATCCGTATGACATATCCAACATATCCTCATCACATACGCATCATGTTCTAATGATAGACTCACATTGTTCCTAAGAGAGATACAGAAACAAGGACGACAAATGAAAACTGATTGATTGATAACTGATTATTAGTAGAAATGCAACATACTTGTATGAAAAGACATAGATGCAACAAAGTTGGTAAACAATATTGCTGTGTATTGTTATTGTTTTTGTATTCTGTAAAATTAAAATACTTAGTTGTTTACCTGTTTCGCTATTGCTACATAGTTTTACTGCAGTCTTACATTATATCGATAATATTGATGCAATAGGCACAACATACTCATATGAAACTCAAAATACCTTTTTGACACACAATATTTTCCTATGAGATACAACATATTCATATCACACCCAACATATTTACATGTCACCCACCATATTCCTATGACACACACCATATTTCTATGAAATACAACATGTTCATATTATATCTAATCCTTTGGCATAGATGTTGACAACTGGGAGAATGTTGCTCAAGACAGATCAGCCTGGTGCACACTTTTTCGACACGGTTCTTCGACCTGCGAGGCAGGTACAACTGCACGGATGTCTCAAAAATGTCAAAATAGAAAGGCAGTAAAACTCCCCACAAGTGAAAGTATACTGTGGCCACACTGTACAAGAATATTTCAAGCCTGCGTCGAGCTCACTTGTCATCTACACATACACAGACAAACATAACGCAACTAAAACTTGGATGAAAATTGTGGTCATCAGCATACGTGATGGACGAGCATCATTACACCCAACATATTCATATGACACCCAACATATTCATATGACACCCAACATATTCATATGACACCCAACATATTCCTATGAGATACAGCATATTTCTATGACATCCAACATATTCCTATGACATCCAACATATTCCTATGACATCCAACATATTCCTATGACATCCAACATATTCCTATGACATCCAACATATTCCTATGACATCCAACATATTTCTATGACACCCAACATATTCCTATGACATCCAACATATTCCTATGACATCCAACATATTTCTATGACATCCAACATATTCCTATGACATCCAACATATTCCTATGACATCCAACATATTCCTATGACATCCAACATATTCCTATGACATCCAACATATTCCTATGACACCCAACATATTCCTATGATATTAACAATAACAAATATCGCATGATAGCTACAATTATATATCATTTCGGATCGGCAATATCGTTGTGGTTAGTACCACATCACAACTTTAGATAACTAGGCTAGACAACTGACCGGGAATCCTGACCTAGATCAGAGAAGGGGCTGGAAACTATAGATGTTTGATAGAACACTGCATCCTTTTTTGCAATTTTACTCAATTCTGTGAGTCTATGGTTATTTATTGGTGAAAATATTAATGATATTGATATTCCTTATTGTTAAACTGAACTTGTTGCATAATATAACTTCGATTTTGCATTTTGTGTTGATTTTAAAATGAATTCCTCTATATACACCAATACTGGAATGAGAGGTCACGTGGTGTAGTTGTGGTCTGATATTCCATAATTCTTACCCGAGTCCGAAGGCCCATAAGTTTATAGTTGGCTCTATTAGTACACTGCTTTCATGAGCGCGTGGTTCGGGTTCAATTCAGCATTATCACCCATTGTGTGACGATGGTTACAAAAATAAAATACGAACCCAAAACCGTGTTCGAATCACGCTGCGGACAGTTTGCTTGCAAATTGTTTCCGTTGATTTTAACAAAGGACGATGGCGCCACCCGTTCAGAAAGCAATGGCAAACTACTGAACGTATAAGTGGTGCCTAGAAAATCAACGACTTGTTTACTGTGGTTGATGGCTACGTCCTTTGGGATATGCCACGATTTTCATTTTCAATATACTTTATGGTACGATAAAGCTTTCATATGAATCAAATAATATTGGATACTGAGTATATAACTTGAAGAGCACACCTTACTCCGTACACACTTTGTACACTTTTATGTCATTACTACATCATTACTACTATGCTGTTCTGTATGTGGCCTCTACCACTCTCTCCCTCATATCATCTCTCATATCCCCTCCCTCTATTTTCCGTCTCGTATCCCTCTTTTTAATCCCTCAGTCGTATTCTCCTCTCCTCTATTTTCGCACTTATCCCTCTTTATACTATCCCTGTCTATAGTATTCCTCCTTCCTTGCTCTCATATCCCTCCCTCTTATCCTCTTGTTCTACCTTATCCGTCTTTCTTATCATTCTCTCATAAATGTCTTATCCATCTCCTTCCTCTCTCTTTATAAAAAAAAACTAATTTTGCTTTGATTTTTCATTTTACTTCAAATAACAAAAGGGAAGAGAGACAGATTCATGAAAGACAGACAGACATACAAATATTCGTATAGATAGATAATTCATATAATACAAAAACTATAACATATATATATATATATAAGCATTTATATTGTTAATAATGGTGAGCAAAGTCAATCTGAAATCAACTGATGGAGAGAGAAACGAAAATAATCTGACAATTTTAAAATAAAAAAGTTGACTGTGCGTGCCTGTTAGTGTGCGTGTGTGTGAGAGTGGAGTGTGGGTGTATACATGTGTGTGTGTGCAAGTAATTGACATGCGAGCAGATAGCTTGCTTTAGCAGTAGAGAGTTTCGGATATCGAGATGAGTAGCATTGGACAGTAAATTGCCTGGGCTTACGTCATTCTTCTACAGCCCACATGCGCCTCTAGCCCCACGTGACACTTCCTAAGAGGGGAGGATCACAGCTCGCAAGGGAGGGTTGAACATAAGGAGGAAGGCATGCTCTGATGAGGGATCGGGTGGAGTGGTAGAAATATACTGAAGGAATAAAGAGGTGGTTAGCACTTTTGAGTTGGATAGATATTAGCAGTGGGAAGGCAGAGAGAGATTGGCAGAACATACGGAAGGGGGAACCCGAACGAAAGTATTAAAGGACAGATCAGAAAAGCGGAAAGACAGGTCGAAACTGCCAGGGAAACGACCTCAAGAGGATAATGGAGGAAGTGATGGAATGATAAGGGAAGACTACTCTCTCTCTCTAGCAAGAGTACAAGTAGGAGCATTACAATGCAACAGTGTAAAAGCAGCTAGGAAACATAAAGCATTGGAAGAGATGAGAAAAGTAAGATACGTTGAGAGGTTGAGAAACAGGAACGGAGAAGGTGATTGAGGAAAGAGGTAGCTGCATCCTGTGTGAATATATGTATGAAAACATCTTCTATTTCTTCGTACGCTCCATCTCGACCACTTGTTAAATCACTCTTTGTGATCTGTTTGTGATCTGAACCTAAACGTAATTGTACGTTGTTCCAGATATGAGTCTACATATAAGTCAAAACACGTAACACGTAAGACAGATATGAGTCTACATATAAGTCAAAACACGTAACACGTAAGACAGATATGAGTCTACATATAGGTCATCACATCCGATTTCTGCGATGTATTTTATTTACTAGGGTAGCTTCCTAAGCCCCTACCTCAGTCGCCTCTTACAACATGTCTTGTAGGTTGCAGTGTTGCTATTCTTTGCTCATCTTGCGGGCCCGGCAATAAACAGGGGCCCTGATTGATATAACCATCATGATTCAACTTAAATGTATAGCAACCATGTTTACTCACATCTATTTCAGAGACTGGAAAACACTCTACGCAGAATGCTGGGTGTAACAAGAAGAGACCGGTTGAGAAATGAAGACATCAGGAAAAAGTGGGTACAACATCAGTACTAGACTTCATCAAAAACAACAAATTAAATGGTTCGGTCACGTAAGCAGATTACCATCAGACAGTGCACCCCAAAGAGCAATGCTGCTCCGATACAATGGGTACAAAGCAAAAGGCCGGCCACGCAAAAGATGGACCTCAGAGATAACAGAGGCGACGAAAGAGACTATCTACGAAGCGCATACTAGGGCCCGTTTTGAAATCTCTTCCTGACCTGACACTGTGAGGCATACAGGATTCGAGAAAGAAAGAAAGAAAGAAAACACTAGCTACAAGAATAGGCTGAAAAGCCGCTGTCCGGGCAAAATTCCTTAAAATTAAAATTAATTTCACTAAAAACGTCACCAACATCAATGTCCCCTCTCGTTAGTTCTACGAAATCTGGCGCACTGCCGTTGAGATATCATTTTATAAGAACGAAATAGAAGCACACGTGGATTTTCACTGAAATACAAAGATGATAATTCAATGAATCAATCAATCAATCAATTTTAAAAAAAGTTGTTATGCTCAACTTAAACGTGCTACGTGTCATGTCCGTCTGTGTTAGATCTAGTAACGTGATCACACCTACACTGAGATCAGGAACCCAGGAAAACTAGTCCGATTGCACTTTGAAGGGAACAAATGGAGTACTTGTGTACTGAGAGGCGAACACCGTACCGCAATACCACATACACCCATAAAATAGAGCATCACTATTTAACGCGGTCGGCGCCCATGTGAGATACATCCCTGGGCGCCCTATTTCATTTCTCAGACTTTAACATTAATCACGATCTCAAGTGGAAAAAATGTGTTTCTCAATAACAGTATCATTCAAATTTTTCCAGTAAAAACAAAATAAAATAAAATAATTAAATTTGTAATCAAAATTGAGTTTTCATTTGTTATTATTTTTACTCATGTTAATATTAATAGTAATAATAATTCATCTCGTACCGTTATACGTTACATAGAGCATGTAACTTGTGTTTCGGTCTACCTTTTGTTTTTTCCCTCCCACATGTATCTCGGACTTCCTTTTGTTTTTTCCCTCTCACTTGTGTCTCAGTCTTCCTTTTTTTTCCCACTTGTGTCTCGGTCTTCCTTTTGTTTTTTCCCCTCCCATTTGTGTCTCGATCTTCCTTTTGCTTGCCGTCCTTCAGATTTCCCATCTAAATATGATTTGGAAGAACGTGTTTCTTTATATGTTCGAAATATTTTATTTGTCTGCATTTTTATTTCTTGTAATAATTCTTTCTTCCTTATTCGTTACACTATAACTTCTTTATTTGTCTGTTTTTTCTGTCAGCAAATTATAGAAGATAGAAAAATAAGAAGAAATATAATGATGAAATTGTGGTCGTCTTGAGGAGTTCGTTTAGCTGCACCTTATCAAACTACCTGATCTATAGGATTGTTGACAGTGCTACGCAGTGTGTGCTTTGTGCAACACTCTCGGCAGGTGGCTTGCTATTTCTGTCGAAAGGGACGGAGTCATTATAGGAAAACCCATTGCAATGGAGTCCACCCTTCGTCTCTAGAACCTTATTTTTAGCATGGTGTTCAAGATAAAAGTGGCCCGACTGTCAAGTTTTGATTTGTAAATTGGGCTACTTTTATCTTGTACATTCTATATTTTTAAAAGCACTCCGCCCGTGTGCTGCTGGGGCTCGTAAGGGGAGCACAGAATAGTAACACTGCCACATACAAAGCATGTCGTAAGAGGCGATTGAGATAGATGTCTAGGAAGCTACCTAGTAAATGCAACAGGTCTCAGAAGTCGGATGTACTGGCCTACTTGTCGTCGCATAACTAGCGCAACGTACAATCGCTCTTAAACTCAGATCACATACAAATCACAAAGAGTGGTTTCAGTGGTCAATATGGAGTTCGAAGTCGAAGAAAAAGAAAAAGTAAACCGCTCTGATCATCAGAGGATGACAATCGGATGACAGTGACATATATGTCATGAGCTAACAAATAGTCAAAGCTATTGAAATGAGTGACTACAGGAATCACATAACATGTGAAACAAATTATTACTGCACTTTTCCCTAGTAACATTTAGCATAGCGTCAGTAACTGTGAGAGACAAATAATGTTAAATGACTATTGCAGTCAACCGATGCGGAGACGGCCGATGGTAAGGGTGATGTGCCTGATTAAGAAATTTTTGGCGAAACGTTGGAGTATTATATTGTATTACTTTGATCAAATACACTATTTTTTTCTTCTATTTTTTCCCTATGTTATACATCAGTGATATCCAACGTGTATATATATTGTGTCGCAGTTGATTAATGGATGTAGAGGCGTGGGCGAAATGTGGCAGTTGCAGTAAAAATACTAACAAAACTAATCATAATAACAAATGAAACTTTACTAAGTTAAACTTAAGCGTTTAACTACAACAAAATGTGCTTTTTAAAAAAAAAAAAAAAGGTAAATTCATGAGATCTCTAGGATTATTGCCGGAGCTACGGAGTTCGTGCAATTGTATATCATCTCTGCCGACAGAGAACGGAGCCATATAGGGATACCCAGTGCAATGAAGTCAATTATTCGTCTTTGTACTCTGTTTTTATCTAACGTTTTTATACAGGGTGCTCAAGATAAAAGTAGCCCCAATGACAAATCAAAAGTTGCCTTGCGGTTTGTCTATGTACTAGTTAAACCGGCTCTGACTAGCTCGTCCTTTCTTCACATGTGTTCATCGCCCCTGCCCGCATCATAATTAAACACAATCACATAAAGACTCGCTCACTTGACCTATACTACGTCATAATTGAACCTTCTCATTTTCATAAATATATGCCAGATTGGCTCCTTAGAGAGGCTGCTTTTATCTTGGATACCCTGTATATTTGGGCCCATCTGACTAATGACTGTGGAGACACGGATGCCATCTTGAAATATAGTAAGCAAGTTAACGACAGCAATGATAATAATTTATTCATAAGATGATGACGGAAGCCGTAACGACAGCTAGCCAAGATGACAATCATCTTTTAGATTCGGTGCTGTAAACAAGTTGCCAGGCTCAAACAGGCGAACCTTCATCAGATATCACATTGTAGTCGCACCATAAGAAGAAAATGCCCATCTTAAGACTATACCCAAAATGGATTTTTCCTGGCAAATACACCGTTTCTGCATGCACGTGCAGCCCTGGTGAGCAACAGTAAATTGTCAACGCTTACGTCATTTACGTTCTTCCTCACATGCCTTTGGAAAAGCTGACATGCGCAGTCAGATTCTTCGATCTGGGGCCCATATCTTAGTTAGATGCATGTGCACAATCCTTACTTCCCCCTCTAAATACCCCTCCCTCTCTCGTCAGCGCCCTCGTTTTTCAATCTTCTTTAATTTATTTCTTCTTTTACGGCTACTGGTATTTTTCAAGGGCGTTCACATTGGTCTGAATGTGAAGGGGTGGTGGGAATGAAACACTGTTCCAAGTAGTTTCCAGAAAATTCAGGAGAGGTAGAGGGAATCATGCTAATGCAGACATGCGTATTGGGGGAGGAAGGGAAGACAGACATGGATTATGGATGATGGTAAAAGAGTATCATGGATTTTAGAGATGCATGATGGGGTACAGAGAAGAGTAGATGTGGTGGTGAGGTGAGGGTATGGAGAGAGGCGGAGGAGGGAATTGATTATTTATATGTTGGAGGCTGGAAATAGAGGGTACAACTAGAGTGCAGGAGATGATCTATTCTCCCCTCTCGCCTCAGTAACCCCCAACCCCCAAATGTAAAAACGGAAGTACATTTCTGCAAACAGGTCTCAAGATAGATGGGGGCTTTCTTTTATAACCAAAATGGGCTGATAAGAGCTCCGTCCTCGTTGTGTTAAGAAGTGGAAGGGCTCTGGTTATTACTGCAGTTCATTGATAGGAAATTTGATCTGGGTCAGATAAGGAAATGAAGATAGTTGAAAGATGGGGGACAGGCAAGATATTGATGAAGTATGGGAAAGACGGCAAGGGTAAAACGTAAACAATACATTGATGAGGTTGGGAAGGACGGCAGAGATAAGAAATACAAAAAAGTATATTGGTGAGGTATGGGCAGGACAGCAGGGATGAGAAATTTAAAAAAAAGTATATTGGTGAGGTATGGGTAGGATGGCAGGAATGAGAAATAAAAAAAAGTATATTGGTGAGGTATGGGTAGGATGGCAGGAATGAGAAATAAAAAAAAGTATATTGGTGAGGTATGGGTAGGATGGCAGGAATGAGAAATAAAAAAAAGTATATTGGTGAGGTATGGGTAGGATGGCAGGAATGAGAAATAAAAAAAAGTATATTGGTGAGGTATAAGTAGCATGGCAGGATAGGAAAAAAACAATATATTGGTGAGGTATGGGTAGCATGGCAGGGGTTGAAAAAAAGCCAACAACATATTGGTGAGGAATGGGTAGGACGGCAGGAATGGATAGTAATCAATATATTGGTGAGGTATGGGTAGGACAGCAGGAGCTCGAAATAAATAATAATTTGAAATATTGTGAAAGAGAACATCTTTCTCTCATTGGCAAGATGTCCCTGCAGTTCAGTGGTTATACTTAAATCATTAGTTATATTCTCACTCCATTTTCTGTTAGGTTTTCCTCTTCTCCTGTTTGCTATCTTCCAAGTGGTCGTCTCCTACCCGTCGTGATCTCATGTCCCGCCTGTGTGTTGCAAGGGGACCCAAGGTTAGCAAAGAATAGTAACACTATGACCTACAAGGCATGTCGTAAGAGGCGACAAAGGTAGGGGTCTAGGAAAGCTACCCTAGTAAATAAAATGCGTAGCAGAAATCGGATGTGCTGGCCTACTTGTAGGCGCATAACTGAGGACAACGTACAATAGCTCTTAGGTTCAGATCACATACAAATCACACAGAGTGGTTTAACAAGTAGTCAATATGGAGCGTTCTTCTTCTTCGACTTCGAATGCTCCTTTTAGACCACTTGTTAACCACTCTGTGTGATTTGTATGTGATCAGCTAATAACGATTGTACATTGTGCCAGTTATGCGCCTAAAATAACTAACACATCCGATTTCTGGAATGCTTTATTTACTAGGGTAACTTACAATTCCCTACATCAGTCGCCTCATGCGACATGCCTTGAAATTACATGGTACTATTCTTTGCTTCCTGCAGGCCCCGGCACCACACGTGCGAATATATGGAACGTTCGTCGAAGAAGAAGCGGTATCTAGTCTAATATAGAAAATGTAGAACTTTGATAAGTAACTAGCATTGGGATTAAGACAAAAATAACTAGAAGCAATAGGGAGAGGAAAGAAATATCGGTCTCAGTTCCATGCAGGAGATTGAGCGATTTGCCCAGGATAGAGCGGCATGGAGAAATTACTTGCAGGCCTATGTAACGTATAACGGTACGAGAGGAATTATTATTATTAACTAGTTACTTTATACATGTATACCACAGAATGTATGAGACATGGATACATATAGAACATATAGAACATATAGAACATATAGAACATATAGAACATATAGAACATATAGAACATATAGAACATATAGAACATATAGAACATATAGAACATATAGAACATATAGAACATATAGAACATATAGAACATATAGAACATATAGAACATATAGAACATATAGAACATATAGAACATATAGAACATATAGAACATATAGATTGATAGGTTAAACAATAGATGGTGGCAGGTTGGATGTGTTTGTGTGTGTGTGTGTGTGTGTGAGTGTGTGTGAGTGTGTGTGTGTATATACATATAAAGAAGAATACAGAAAAGTATAGACATAAATACAGACAAATATATATATATATATATATATATATATATATATATATAACAGACAGGCAGACAGATAGATAAAGAGGGAGGTAGAAATGGATGAATGGATGGTTATAGGTAAGAAGAAAGGTAGAAAGTTATGTAGGTCAGATGTAGGTAGGTAGGTAGGTAGGTAGGTAGGTAGGTAGGTAGGTAGGTAGGTAGGTAGGTAGGTAGGAAGGTAGTTAGTATGGACGGATGAACGGACAGACGTGTGGGCATGGGGACGGACGGACGGACGGACGGACGGACGGACGGACGGACGGACGGACAGACAGACAGACAGACAGACAGACAGACAGACAGATAGATAGATAGATAGATAGATAGATAGATAGATAGATAGATAGATAGATAGATAAAACACACAAAAATCAGGGCACCCTGACAGAGGACAAAGCTATATTGACACGATTATACACACAAAGCGGGCAGTGAGAGAGTGTTCTCCACCACATTCGCTTGTAAATCTCCGACGTGGACCAAAAGCTTAGCTTTAGAAGCACGCGCATCAAGTCGCTGCCTCTATTTCTCTTTGCTATTTTCAGTATCTCTAAATAAATATAAAATAAAAATTATAAATAAAAAATTAAACAGGGCCACCGAGATGACAGGAGGAGGAGCTAAAAAATGGTAGGCGGGACTTAACGGGTGGACAGAATTCCGATACAGCCAAAATAAGAAAGCTAAGGTTTCTTTTGGGTGGTCGAATTTTGCGAGGAGCCTATCAGATTTTGTGGTGTAGACACAGCGTGATCCGATGGCTTGAACCAGTAGGCGGGTACAAGTTCGCTTGGCTTGACCAGGGGAAAAGATGATGAGGCAAAAAGACCTGGCGTTAGGATGATGGTGTGAGGTGAGCTACAGTGTCTGAGATTGCTGGACAAGACTACCATCCAAAACAAGAGGTGTGAAAAACAGCCATGTACAAGCGAATACAAGCAAACACACACACACACACACACACACACACACACACACACACACCACACACACACACACACACACACACACACACACACACACACACACACACACACACACACACACACACACACACACACACACACACACACACACACATATATATATATCACATATATATATATATACATATATACACACACTATATATATATATATATATATATATATATATATATATATATATATATATATATATATATATATATATTATAATAATCCTATAATAAAATAATACGTTACGTAGGGTATACAAGCAATTTCTCTATACCGCTCTATCCTGGACAACTCGCCTATGGAACTGTGACCGATATTTCAGTCCTCTCTCAGAAAAGTTCGATTTAGGGTCTCCTAGGTGAGGCTTCTCTTTTTCAACCCTTTGCATTCCACTTCAATGCCTGCTTTGATATTAGTTGATCATTTCTTCTCAAGATGTGTGCAACATATCTCCATCTTTTCTTTCTTATCACAGTTGTCACTAGTGGTTGACCAGACATTTCTCTGATTGCATCACTTCTCCTGAATTCGTTCCATATATATATATATATACCAGGAAAGACAGACTACGAAATGAGGACATCAGAAGCAGAGTGGGCATAACTTCATGCATGGAATACATCGAAAGTCAACAAATGCAGTGGTTTGGACATTTAATGAGAATGAAATACAACCAACTACCAATAACAGCATACAATAAAAGAGATCGGGTACTAGAGCTAAGTGAAGACCAAGAAAAAGATGGATAGACAATATCAAGACCACACTACATAAACATAGATACAACACAACAAGGGCGACTCATCTAGCACTAGAACGCAAATTAAAGCTCCCATCCCAACGCTTAACGGCAAAAGTGGGCAGCCAACTACATCTGCCACATGGGAATAGACAATATATATATGCATATGTGTGTGTGTGATGGGAGGGAATGAAAATCGTTTCCAGGATTTCACCATCTGCCACACTAAAAGAGTCGTCGATGTGCACCACTGTTATGCAATCTTGAATTCTCCGAAAGGAGTTAATTCTTATTATTCATGTATGTTGGCCTACACGCTCTGATATAACCAATAAAATGTTCGCCTTAGGTTGAAAGAAGGTGCCTCAGCTTAAAGAGGCTTTAATCCCCTACCAAACAAACAAACACATAAACCACTATTATGTTCAGTGGATTGCCATTGCTATCTGAACGGTGAGGTCTATATTTACACCTTTAAAAACACACGGGAACGAATGTGCTTCCAAACTGCCTGTCGCGAAGATTAAACCAGGTACGCTTAGGTTGTGTTCGAGTTCACATGTGAAGAACCATGCGTGAAGTGAAGAACCATGCGTGAAGTACACTGACAGAGAAAGAATGAAGTGTTTCGGTGCAATCAAACTCCACTGTATACAGTCTTCTAGACGAGAACATCAGGAAAGAAGGTGAGAGGAAGACCACGCAAAAGATGGAAAGATGGCATGGCAGAATCCAGTCAAAAATGAAACATAAATATCATCTAAGCAACAAGAACAGCGTTAGACAAAAACAGAAAACCACGACACTGGGCAACAACCCGGTAACTGTGTGATGACACTGGGCAACACCCTGGTAACTGTGTAACGACACTGGGCAACACCCTGGTAACTGTGTGACGACACTGGGCAACAACCTGGTAACTGTGTGACGACACTGGGCAGCACCCTGGTAACTGTGTGACGATACTGGGCAACACCCTGGTAACTGTGTGACGACACTGGGCAACACCCTGGTAACTGTGTGACGACACTGGGCAACACCCTAGTAACTGTGTGACGACACTGGGCAACAACCTGGTAACTGTGTGACGACACTGGGCAACACCCTAGTAACTGTGTGACGACACTGGGCAACAACCTGGTAACTGTGTGACGACAAACGAAGAAGTGATATTTATATTTTTTAAGCTCCTCAGTTGACCTTCAACCCTACAGTTTGTATTTCAGCTCTTCAGTTTGACCTTCAACCCTACAGTTTGTATTTCAGCTCTTCAGTTTGACCTTCAACCCTACAGTTTGTATTTCAGCTCTTCAGTTTGACCTTCAACCCTACAGTTTGTATTTCAGCTCCTCAGTTGACCTTCAACAATACAGTTTGTATTTCAGCTCTTCAGTTTGACCTTCAACCCTACAGTTTGTATTTCAGCTCCTCAGTTGACCTTCAACCCTACAGTTTGTATTTCAGCTCCTCAGTTGACCTTCAACAATACAGTTTGTATTTCAGCTTCTCAGTTTGACCTTCAACCCTACAGTTTGTATTTCAGCTCTTCAGTTTGACCTTGTACCCCTCAATTTGTACTTCTCCTCGCTTGTTTAACATTCTGATAATCCGTCTATCTCTCTGTCCACCCGTGTCTATCTTTCTACTCAACTGCCGTTTTCTCTATCCTCCTTGCCGGTTCCTCACTCCACTAGCTTATCGTTATCTCCATCGATCTATTAATCCACACGTCTCTGTTCAACTTTCTCACATCCTCTCTCTCCCTACCTCTCTACCATATCCTCCTCTAACGCCACTCTTTTTGTCCCCCACCTCTATCTTTCATTTCTCATCTAAACCAAATTGTGGCATGCAAAAGTATTGATTTGAAGTGAGCTTCGTGTAGCAGGTTTTCATAAATTTAATTGGTTGGAATTACAGACGGATTGTTGAATGACACACACACAGAGGAAGTAATTTAGAACCTGAAGAAATAACTGGAATGATGAGAGGACGCAATTTTAATTCAAAACAAAAAGTTAACGAGAACACAGAAAAATGAAACAAAATGAAAAGCCAGACAGAAATAAAGAATCAAATAGATAAATAAAACACTTAAAAAAAGTCGAAAATTGCAATTATATTCAAATAAAATTGCAAGAAATAGGAACAATGTAAAAATAGCCGACACAAAGCAAAGAACGATGGACAAAAAGAAGTGAAGATGAGAGTTGCCATGTTGAAATGGACTCTGACAGAGGCAGCCACAACATAAAAGTGATGATTAAACACTCAGCGAGATACAAATTGACAACAAACAAAAGAATGAATGAGAATTCGAATTGAATCAAAGCGGGGAATTAACGTGAAACACAGACACCAACGCAATGAATAGAGGATAAAACAATTCACAGAAAATATGTTGAATTAGAAAACATTAAATAGAATATCAAGGGAAATGTAAGAACAAAATACAGACTTTTCTTAGAGGAGGTTTATTTTACACATCTAGAAGAGTTAGATAGACTCCATTAGAATATAAACACCACTTTAACCACCAACACCATCACCAGCATCACCACCACCCCCACCACCACCACCACCAACATCATCACAACTGTATTCTAACAGCACACATTCACAAACATACACGCTAATAAACAATTTAAAAAATGATGAAGAAACATAACCCCTCTCTTCTTTAATCAGACGTGAAACTCTGAAATCCTACCCTAAGGAATTAATTATTGAAATTTTAATGTTTAAACGCCGCGTAATCGCAAACCCTATAGCCGATTAGCGCTTATAATGCACTAAAATCAGATTTAAGGTTTTTCTTCCATTTCTTTCTTCCTTAAAAGCATGAATGAAGAAAAGATGAATATTTTAGAGAAAAACCTCGTGGTCTGAAGAAAACAAAAACAGGTTTCGGACATTGGGTCCAAAAATGGGTGAAGGAGGGCTTTTTTCGACAAGAATCGCCAGGCAGGAAGAAATGATGTAAAGAAATCTTCCTTTGGAAGTTACTTTCCTATCTAATCTAAAGAAGCAGGTTTAGCATGCTGTCCTGCTTTATGTCGAGTCCGTTATGGAAGGCATTATAGATGGCCACAGAGCTGCGGGAAGCCAGACAACATTACAATTATTAACTTTTAGATGATTCTACTTTCTCAGTTATCCTCACATGAAAGCACAAAAGCCTACCCCAAAACCGATCAAAAGACTTCCGTCCTTAATGTGTCCAATCACAATCGTTTTGACAAAACAGCCACACAGTTGGAAGCCACAGGTGACAGATTTCTAAATAGCAGGAGATGGCCGATGTGGGTGTGGGGTATGTTTGCAAGATATTGCATGTTTTTAATGAAATTTGAATGTGGTAGACGTGGTCTAGGGGTAGAGGTATTGCATGTCACGTAGATCTTTAAAGGAATAATACAATTTTAAGCTTATTCTTCTCTATATTTCTCTCGCACTCACTCTTTCTCGCCCTCACATACTCTCTCACTCACTCTCTCTCTCTCTCATTCTATCACATCATAGTGTGATGTCATCAAAGCTTTTGTCAAAAGAAAAGAGCTCTGAAAAGAACAGAAAAACAGGTATATGAGTAGGCTTATCAATCAAAATCGAACTGGTACAGTTAGTCGCTGGACGCTATTGGAGATATTGCGAAGGAGATCGGAGCACCTATGGACATGTCTGGAGTGCAATGAAGATATTCCAAACTGAAACTGAAGAACTCCGACTCTAGAACGACAAGTTGTGCAATAGCATGAGGTAGAGCCGAATCATCATCAAGGTGCGTATCCTTTATAGGAAGTTGCTCTCTTTGCAGCACATCTGAAATTCACTCTGTCTCTAGCCAGTTCACCCACTTCGTCGATGGTCATGTTCATGGTTTCTTTATTATCTTGTAGCCATCTTCTTCTTGGTCTGCCTCTGCCGCCTGGGACCCTGCGTTCTAGTATTGTTCTTTCCAGGCCATCGTGACGCTTGATGTGACCAAAGTATGTAATTTTTCTGTATAGTATGTTGTTTATCAGCCAATTCTCTTTAAAATTTAGTTCTTTCAGGACATCAGTGTTCTTTATTTTTTCTGTCCATGGTATTCTTAGGATCTTTCTGTAGCATTTAGTTTCGAAGGACTGGATTTTCGTTCTTAATTCACCTAGAGCCGAATACTCAAATATGAATAATATGTAAAGACTTAAGTCTCATCATCAGGTGCCGTGCCGGCTGGCGTATGCGATCATGGATCTCCACCAATCTCTGTCCCTGATGTTTGATATCATATCAGATGTTGCTGTTCTTCCGTGCCAAGAAGTGAGGTTGTCCCCAATTCTCTCCCTCTGTCTCCCTGTCTCATCTTCCCTCGATTTTACCGATTGTCACAACGTGTCCCATTCTCGTTACATGTCCGAAAAATGATGATTGCATCTGACTTAGGTCTAAGAATATATAATGACTTGAGAGTCATTTAAAAAGTCATTCTTATGTCATCATGCTAAAAATTAATTTTGTAAAATTTTGTCTTGAGTCATTTTCGTTTGTATAACATCGATGTCAGATCATCCAACATCTTTAACCTTTGTCTTTCACAATCTCTACTTTCCTGAATTTTACCTGTTGTCACCAAGTGCACTTTGGCACTAACAAAAGAACAAGAATGGAAAATGACCACATGTGAAAAGAGATATTTGAGGAAAGCGGTACAAAAACAAGAAGAGACTATAAAAGAGATAAAGAAATTAGAAGAACAGTCGGAACAACACCTGCTATTAGATTCATTGAAAAAAAGAGACTCAAATAGTTTAGCCACTTGGTGATAATGAAATGTTTTAGCCACTTGGTGATAATGAAATGGTTTAGCCACTTGGTGATAATGAAATAGTTTAGCCACTTGGTGATAATGAAATGGTTTTGCAACTTGGTGAGAATGAAATGGTTTAGCCACTTGGTGATAATGAACCCGAATACACCGCTGCTAGAGCGTACAACGTGAAAATAGAATCATCAAGAGGAAGGGGCAGACCAAGAAAAGATGGATTGATGAAGTTACATACATGTACATCATCATCATCAAGTACCGTGCCCCTTCCGGAACTTGGCTTCCATGACAGCAGTCATGAAAAACTCTCTGTTCTGTCTAAGTTGACCGGCTTCAGCAACAGTCATTCTCAGATCTTCAATGGCATCTTGCTCCCATCGTCTTCTAGATCTTTTTCGCATTCTTCTTCAATGCCCCATTCCCTCCAAAATCATCTTCTCTAGGCGCTCATACTGACATCTTAGAACTCCACAATACCGCAAACATACCAAGCGACTGAGCCGCACTCGGAAACCGATTATCAGTTAGGCCCTGCGACGCCTAAAGGCAAAAAGCAGAAAAGGACAAAAGAAAGAAAGTCACCAAATGTTCCAAATCTTCTTCTCACATTATGTACACATTATGTACACGAAGAACCGTTACTGTCTGATTATTATTCTTCTGATAATGTTTCTTTGTGTGCAAGCTTGTTTTTAAACATCACCATTTGTTTTCTTCGCTGTCCATGTCAGTTTCAGCATTCTGTTTTAAAACCAGTTTTCTGTAGCTTCCAGCTATCCTACAGATTGCTTGTTCATTGTTCTTTATACGCGGCCATACATAAGTATTGTTTACATATAAACTAAACTAATGGATTTATAGCCGAAGGATTGACTTCATTGCTCCGGATTTTACCCTATATAGCCGGGTGCCTCTCCGCAGAATTGGCACGCCATCTGAAGTAGTGCTCAAAGCACGAACTCCGTAGCTCCAACAACAATCCTAGGGTCTCTGAAAAAGTACACCTGTGAACAGAACGTGGCAGACCGGATTCGAACCCACGAACTTCGAAACGCGAGGCTATGACTTAACCACTTAGCGACAGAGATCCCTGTTACATATAACACTGTAGTACTTGGTTCCACAGTATCATTTGTCGTGATTTCACACATAGTGTTTTTCATTTTCATAAAAGCTGATATTGCTTGAGTTACTCTACTCCTAATCTCTGTTTTACATCTTTCATCTGATGTTATGAATGTTCCCAGATACTGCAATGGGTGTCGTAAGAAATATATGTTTCTTTTTCGAATCCTGTGTTTGGTCAATTATTTGTTTCCAGAGATCATAAATACTTGCTCACTGTCTATTTATTGATCACATTCATTGGCTCCGTTGCTCCCCTGGGGTTCTTAAAACCCGTATTTTCTTCTCTCATTTTGTACTTTATGTTTGTGCGAATAACAAAACATTCTTAATCCATGTATACATTAAATATCCTTTGCCATTTTTGTAAAAAGTTACTGTAAATGCAATTTTGTAATTGAATCTATACATTATTTATTAACTGAATACATATTACAACATCAAAGAGGATATGTTTCTTTCTCATTCTTATATGGCGTGTTTGCTTTGCCAGTACATACAGGTCAGAAAGCAATGGGGAAACTACTGAACGTATACGTGGTACCGTTCTTTGCTGATACAATTTGTTAAATTTGCTACCAAACTGTCGCTGCTGAATTTAAACCAGGTACTCTTGGGTTTTCTCTGCTCAATACCGCTAAGCAACAGACACTGACTATATATATATATTTTTTCCCCATCCAGAAGCACTTGAGCTTTCAGCTATTCAGCTCGTTGCCATGGCAATCGTAACCCTTCAGTTCGGTGCCACGAACACCGTAAATCTGGAGAACAGTGGCGGCTCGTGGTCATTTTTGGTGGTGGGGCCAGATAAAAATTTCGGAAAAATTATGGTTTTTGGGCTCGGTTTATATTTTAGAATTTACGATTATTTGTCTATTCCACGAAGTTATTCCCCCTTTACTATAATGATTTGGCGCCGTATGCACAAATAACAAACGGGACAACGTTGTGCCAGAGTAAGTGAGCTGGCACTGATCAAGATCCTACTCCACCTCCTCGTGGTGACCCTGGAAATAGACAAAGATCATGTCTGGCTAAGTGGGTAAGGATCGAGAGAGAGCTACTCTGGTATATGTAATAAAGCAAACGCAGACACGCCTCTTGGGTCCTAAATACTAGTGAATGCACGCATCTTCTGCCGATGTCTAATGAAAAAGTTGCATAAATGCAAAGCAAATGTAAGAAGTAACAACGTACGAGTCGCGTGTAAGCGTATACTCTCCTCCTGAATCAATGGTCAACCATAATTGCCAGCTCGCATTGCAAGAAAGCCGGGCACTCTCACCCCCACGCAGTATAGGCAAAATGGTGAAAACTCATAATTCCTGGGGTTCAACAACAAGTAAAATATATACCATATAACTAAGGTACAAAAGAGATCCCTACAACCTACGGTTGACCACAGTCCTTCACCATGAAATAGCAAACAATAAAAACAAAAAACAACTTTGCTTTTCTTCACTGACAGTTAACCACGATTTTCTACTAAACCACTTATTATTGAAAGTCCTCTTTTTCTTGGTGCACATATACAAAGGTATTTGGCTGATGTGCACCTAGCCGTTCAATTTCAAGCTTTTCTTCTATCTTTAACGAAGGAAGCGGATTTCGTAATAAATAATCCACTTGATTCATTTTGAATTTCGAGTAAGCCACAACATCAAAAGTAGGTCACAGCTTGTCAATCGCAAATTAGTGTGCGTTGTTAAAGGCATATGTATATTTAACACGAAAAGGACGATTACCGTTAACGATTATAATAATAGTTAGTTACATATTTCTATTAATGCATATCCTTTTCTACTATTTTATATATAATTTGTGATTCAATCGATAATTATACAAAGTAATATTTAATCAAGAGTCGTCGTTTTACTGTTAATTAGTTGATCGAGTAGGAACTTAGCTTCCTGTGAATAACATGACACAAATTGTTTTGGCAATTATTATTAACGGTAGCGGTCAAAGGTCATAGGTCGCAATGTTACATCGTCAGTAGAGAATTTTAAAACGACCCGATAAAACATAGTGCGCTGATAGATATGTCAAGCGTTATAGAGAGAAGCTGAATTGAAGACCGTATATAGCGCTGATATATATGTCAAGCGTTATAGAAAAGCTGAATTGAAGACCGTATATAATAGTTTTTTAAATAATAATGTTTATATATTATTATGATTGTTATATTATTATGATACAATATTTATATTTTAGTGTTAAATATTCAAACTTTCAAAGCTAATCAGTGTCAATTTAACAATAATAATTACGAACAACATTTTTTTAAATAATAAGTACACGTTAATTATTTTTGGTTTGGTAGGCCTGTTCTTACTGGCCCTTAATGACCATGGGTGTATACTATTTGGAGGAAAATATGTTGAATTTTAGATTTCAGAATGTGTGTGCTATTTTAGCGTTATATATCAACTTTCAAAGCTACTCAGTATCCTGTTGAAAGTAATAATTATAAACAAATAATGTCTGAAATAATAAGTACACGTTACTCAATATTTTTGGTGGAGCCTGGCCCCACTGGCCTTTAATGACGAGCCGCACCTGCTGGAGAACCTGTGGCTTTTCTGCCAGCATACATAATTGAACGGAACTCAAAGGGGGCTTGTCATCAGTCGTCTAACGCGCTATGAACACGCTGGGCAGGCGGGCACACCCACTATATAAGTATAGCTAGATGAAGTATGACAAATATATGCAGCTTGAAGAAAAATGTTACAATGGGACAACCACAGCAATTTGAGAACAACAAATATATAGAGATTCAATGAACATGTTACACTGAGAGAGGATGCTACCGCGACTTGATAGACAACAATTATATGGAACGTCAAGGAACATGTTACAATGAGAGAAATAACAGCGACTTGAGAGACAACAATTATATAGGAAGTCGAGGAACATATTATAATGAGATATGGAACGTCGATGAACATATGTTACAATGAGAGAAATAACTACAATGACTTGAAATACAACAAATATATGTAACTTCGAGGAACATGTTACAATAAGAAAACATAACAGCAACATATCAGTGCAATAAGAAGGACAAAAATAAGAAAAACTTCAAGAAACATGTTATAATGAGATTTGGAGTCCCAAAAACATATTACAGATATCCCGTATGTAGCTCAAGCGGTAGTGAGCTCGATCACAGACCCAAGCGTACCTGGTTCAAACCCCACGGTGGGCAAGTTTGGAAGCAAATTCGTTTCCGTGGGATGTTTACAAAAGGTAAAAATAGACCTCACCATTCAGAAAACAATGTCAACCTACTGAACGTATAAGTTGTGCCTAGAACATCAACGACTCGTTTACTGTGGTTGATGGCTACGTCCTTTGGGATATGCCACGATTTGTATTCATTCATGGAACACCAAGAAATATGTTACATTGAGATATGGAACACCAAGAAACATGTTACATTGAGATATGGAACACTGAGAAACATGTTACATTGAGATATGGAACACCGAGAAACATGTTACACAGAGATATGGAACACCAAGAAACATGTTACACAGAGATATAGAACACCGAGAAACATGTTACATTGAGATATGGAACACAGAGAAACATGTTACACAGAGATATGTAACACCAAGAAACATGTTACACAGAGATATGGAACACCGAAAAACATGTTACACAGAGATATAGAACACCGAGAAACATGTTACATTGAGATATGGAACACAGAGAAACATGTTACATTGAGATATGGAACACCGAGAAACATGTTACATTGAGATATGGAACACCGAGAAATATGTTACATTGAGATATGGAACACAGAGAAACATGTTACATTGAGATATGGAACACAGAGAAACATGTTACACAGAGATATGGAACACCAAGAAACATGTTACACAGAGATATGGAACACAGAGAAACATGTTACATTGAGATATGGAACACCGAGAAACATGTTACACAGAGATATGGAACACAGAGAAACATGTTACATTGAGATATGGAACACCGAGAAACATGTTACATTGAGATATGGAACACCGAGAAACATGTTACATTGAGATATGGAACACCGAGAAACATGTTACATTGAGATAATAAAAGCAACATGAAAGACAAGAAATATGTGTAACATCGAGGAACATGTTACAGTAAGAAAACATAACAGCAACATATCAGTGCAATAAGAAGGACAAAGATCAGAAAAAAACTCCAAGAAACATGTTATAATGAGAGACGGCGATGTCTTCTTTCGCTGGAGGGAAGAACACAAATAAACTAACCCCACCGGTTGCAAATAAAAATCTCCAGCTAAGAAACTTCCACATGCTTTTTCCACTGCTTTCAATAGGGGAGATTGGGGTGGGATGGTGAAAATTTCAGCATGGCTATGCTTTCAAACTGCTCACTCTATGGCTTAAAATGCTCAAGGGAATTGCATGTTCAGATTACGCAGGGAATCCACATGCATGAGCATGCACGCGCTGTGAGTTAAATATGGTCATTTATTTTCCCTCCTCCTGTATTTCACTCTTTATATTTGTTCATGAATAAGGAGGACGCGATGCAGTGACAGATGACCGAAGGAGGGTGAATAAATGAGGAGTTTGAATGTGATAGCAGTGTTTATCAGGCCCAAGAGGAGGGACACGTGAAAGGGTGAGGTTAATTTCTCTTGTTCTTCTTATTCATCGTTGTTGTTTTTTTTTCTCTTCCTTGTTTACAACCTTATCTTCACTAATCTTTCCCTTTTGATCAGAGCAATGGAAACTTGTTGGGTATTTCTATGCAGTTTTTTTTTCTTTCTCTTTTGTTTGTTTAATTTGATATTCTGATGCAAAGTTTTTATTTTACGCTTCTTTTGTAGCATCTACGATTCTAATTTATACATCAATATGCAGAAATGTTAATATATTCAAACTCATTGTATGTATGTATGTAGATATATAAAAGAAACCCTTTTGATACCAAGCGGTATACGGGGTAATACGGTGGTATGCCCGTCATTTTTACTGATGCACACGATCGGTGATGTGATCAACTTCAAGCTGGTCACCTTTACTTCCTAATGTTTTTACTGGTACCCAATTGATGCTGGGTCGATCTAAGAGCCGTTACGGTCGGAAACAATACCACATCCACTGTGGAATTGAACCTGGACCAGTACCCTAATAAGCGAGTACACTAACAACTACGCTACTGAGGCCCTCCTATATATATATATGCATATGTGTTGATGAATCTATCTACTTAGTTGTATTTATCTCCGTCCGTCCAACAATCCAACAGCTTATCCAATGTTCATCCATCCAACACTCCAACAGCTTATCCAATGTTCATCCATCCAACACTCCAACAGCTTATCCAATGTTCGTCCATCCATCTTCCGTCCCTTTCTCGGTTCCATTCATATACCTGTTTATTTCCCCCTCTTATATCTGCTCAACCTGGCTATCTTGTCTATCGTCTAATCTTTCTCACACTGGCTATCGTGTCTATTTTCTAATCTATGTATCTAACTCCCTGTTTATTAACGTCCACTTCTCACTTGCTCTCTGCAACGTCTTTCACCAGTTACTCTCTTATTCATTTGGGCAAGTGAGTTGTCTTAGAAATGACACTTACGAACATCCCCTCAATCAACATCCACGTTATCTGCAAGGCCCCAACAGACACGTCTCTCTTTTAAGTGCCACCCAAACTAAACTTATAACATGCACAAGCATTAATTATGTATTTCTTTCGCAACATGCGCATAGCGATGGAAGAATCGAGTTCAGATTTTTTGACTCACCCTGCATTAGATTTCAAAATGCATAGAACTACATAATGAAAATATATGGTAAAATCTGTTTAGGCCTGATGTATTTGAATCGTTGGACGCGCTTCGGGTTGAAATTAGATTTCTGGGTTTTTCTTCCTTTTTTTTTTTTAATTAACTACATCTCTTGTATGTTTGAAACCTGCATATCGCATTGGGCAGAAATGAAGTTAAAGTTATGACATAGTTCAGGATATAATGGACAGGAAGAAAAAAAACAAGCTCAAAATGTATAGAAAATAACCAAGTTTAAAAACATGAAACTTGATGAAAGTATGGATGACATCAAATTAGGATTGTACGTTGCCGGTACGACAACATGTATCTTGTGTGAGGAATGTGTTTAATCAGCGAGTCACGGGAACCATCAGTATGCATAATCTTCGATATCCATTGTGGGAGACTAAGCTCATATGGGTATGTCTAGAGTGCAGTAACGTTAGTTCATTAACACTTAACCAATAACAACAACATGGAATCACTTTAATGCAATAGAAAGGTGATCTATGTGGCGTAGCAGTCACGTGTTCCCATCTCGTTCCAAGTGTACTCGGTTCGATCCCTTGTAGAGTCATCGGGATATTTTTCCAGAGATCCCAGATCTCAGTGTTGGTGAGATCAATTTCCTAGTCATATCGGAGACAGACGATACGAAGTAGGATCACGTGTTTAATTTGAGCACGTCAAGGAACCATAGACAGTTTAAAATCAAGTAGAGCCGACTTGAAAGCCTCTGCCCGGGAAAAATTCATTAGAACTATTAAAATGTTTTTTAAATTACACCAAGGACACTCGCCGGTGTTACGGAGTTCGTGCACTGCCACTGAGATCTTCACGTGCAAAGACGAGTAGATCGGAGCACGCATGGTTACTCACCGAAGTGCACTGATGATGGTCCTATCAATCAATCAATCAATCAATCAATCATTACCATGTACTACCAGATATATCTTTCCCTCACAATCTTTCCGCTTCTCTCTCTCTTTCTTTCTCTCTCTTTCTGTCTCTCTTTATCTCTCTCTCTCTCTATGTCTCTTTCTCTTTCTCTATCCCTCTCTTTCTCTCTCTCGCTTTCTCTTTCTCTCTCTCGCTTTCTCTTTCTCTCTCTCTCTCTCTCTCTCTCTCTCTCTCTATTACCCTCCTTTACACACACAAAAACCCACAAACATTGAATATAATACAAATGAATTGATGTATTGTTAAAACTGGCACTTCTAAATAGTCAGAGATTGAATTGTTTCATTGTTTGAATGTATCTCACACAGTTTACCCGACCCTCATCTGGCAATAGTCTAACATTTGTTTCATAAAAATATTAGTAACTGGCATTTCTACTAATTTAGATGATAAATCATGGGCTCCACATTGGATTAACAGAGATCGCAGAAGAAAACGAAGACTATTATCTAATTAAATTATTTAGTTATTTTTAAATCCGCAAAGATTTCTTAGTTTTAGATATTGTACAATTTCCATAAAGTTATCACCTTAAAGTGGACATTGTTTTGAATTCTTTAATGATACAGTGGACTATGGCGGCGAGAACGTATGTTCCTAACAGGGTCACCTAAGCCAGACAGAAAAAAACCTAAGATGAGGTGAGACCAGATAAGGTTTTCTGGTTGCATGTTTGGCTTGGAATTAACAATCCTATCATATGAGCGTGGGTAGTTTAAGTGGTAGCGATCTCAATCACAACCCAAACGTACCTTGTTCAAATTCCGCGTCGGGTAATTTGGAAGCAAATTCGTGTCCGTGGATTTTTACGACCCGTAAAAGTAGACCGCAGCGTTCAAAAAGCAATGGCAAACTACTGAACGTATAAGTGATACCTAGAAAATCTACGATCTGTTTACTGTAGTTGATGGAGACGTAGAGATGTAGTTGATGTAGTTGATGTAGTTAAAGGACATGTCCATATTTTCATTCACCCTGTGACAGTATTCACATAGAACGTGGTCACAATGAGGACTTTCATTCACCCTGTGACAGTATTCACATAGAACGTGGTCACAATGAGGACTTTCATTCACCCTGTGACAGTATTCACATAGAACGTGGTCACAATGAGGACTTTCATTCACCCTGTGACAGTATTCACATAGAACGTGGTCACAATGAGGACTTTCATTTACCCTGTGACAGTATTCACATAGAACGTGGTCACAATGAGGACTTTCATTCACCCTGTGACAGTATTCACATAGAACGTGGTCACAATGAGGACTTTCATTCACCCTGTGACAGTATTCACATAGAACGTGGTCACAATGAGGATTTTCATTCACACCAATCCATGTTAACTGCTAGATTGCAAGAACTGGGATTAAATATTAGAGTAACCTGAAAAGAGCAGAATAGCAGACATATGAGTAGGCTCATCAATCAACATCGAACTGGTAAGGTCAGTCACTGGGCGCCGTTGGAGATATTGCGAAGGAGATCGAAGCACCTATAGACATGTCGGGAGTGTAATGAAGATATTCCAAACTGAAACAATGAACATTCGTTGCGAAGAAGCAAACAGCATTGTTTGACTGAAAGTAACATTCTCTCTTACCCCTTTCTTCTCCCTCCCCCTCCCTCCCCCGGCTCCTGTTTCCCGCATCTTTCGATAAGTAAAAACAAATTTACATTTTAAAAATATAAAAATACCCATCATGTTCTTTAAATGATGTATATGTATTGTCAGCGATGAGCACGCTCTAATCGACTGGTGATATGGATTAAAAGTTAAATTATTTAACCTCATGGTGGCAAGGGTTAAACTGTTAATGTTCTGGTTAATGAGAAATCACACAATGGATCCAGTGGAAACATCATAGAAAGAAGTTAAATAAGTTGTCTTAAAATCGCTGTGCAAGGTAATGTTGCGTATCGTTCATTATAGAACGGCACCAAAAAACCACAATTCAACAATAAATGATTCAGTGTGCAATGAGAGGTGTGGATGAAAGTTTGGGAATCAAGTTGAAGTTTCTACAGGGTGTCCACAAAGACGTTTATAACAGGACATAAAGTTAATTGAATTGTAACGTTTGTTTAATACAACGAAGATATTGTTATGCAGTGAAGGTTATCACGTGATTGTGAGTGTCTTCGAACAAGTTAACTAAGTGAGTTTCTGTGATTAAGTGGTTAAACCGTTGCCTTGCTGATCGAAGGCTGTGGGTTCCAATCCTTTCCAGGCTAAGACACATTTCAAAAAAGAGCAATGTGCAAGACAATAGACATAGCAAAGAAAACGTTACTCCTCAAAACAAAACAATATCACTAGTAACATCATATCTGAGTCAATAACAAAAAATAAACCACACACACACAAACACGCTACAATGAAAGTTTTAAATTTCGAACAGCTTCAAAAAGTCACAAAGAAAGCCAATGGTACGATGCCATTTTAAACATTTCAACTCTTTCACTGAGTAAATGTGTGTTACGTCAGGATGCATTCATATTTCTATCTATCTATATCCTTTTCGTGTCCAGTTTGGTACATAAGTCTTCCACAAGAGACCTCCACTGTTGCCGTTCTGCTGTCTTTCTACCAACCGTTTCTCAGGCCATGCCATACTCCTTCAACTCTCTCTCCACCGTTCTTCTCCATGTTTCCTTTAGACGTCCAGGCCTTCTCTTCCCATCCGCTATCAATCTGAGAGCTGTCTTAGCCAATGCCCCCACTGGCATACGACATACATGTCCAAACCACCTCCATCTGCGTCTCGTAATGTTGGTCTCCAAGGATGCACAGTCTGTTCATTTCAAAAGCTCCTCATTTGTTATGGTATTTGACCAGAAAATTTGCAGGATTATTTGTAAACATTTATTCTGAAATGTCTTAAAATTGTGTATTATGTGTTGCACAGTTCATTACTTATATAGAACCCCAGTACATTACTTCGCATTCATTACTGTATAATAGAACTCCCAGTACATTACTTCTATATATTTTAAGTTTTGTCCTAAGATTTAGTCCTTTTGTTTTCCAAATTTTGTTGAGCATCGCAAAAGTTTGTCTTGTCTTCTTGATTTTTTCGATGATATCCTTTCCTGAATCTCCATCTTGCGATACTGTACTTCCCAGGTACACAAAATCCTGGACTTCCTCTATGACTTCGTTTTGTAATACAATTGTGATTCTCAAATGTATGATTATTTCTCATGATCTCATTAACTCTTTCACTCAGTAAATGTGTGTTACGTTAGAATGCATTCATATTGCAATGTATAATTAACTAGACATGCACTGCGTCATCTTCAAACATACCGAGAGCCCAGTATACCAGCACAGAAGGATAAAATGGTTAATATATCAAACAACTAGCACAACTCTAGTTAGTAACTTAGAAATACAAACAAAACACAATTATAATAAAGAAAATACAATAATTTCATAAACTTCTAGAAATGTAAGCTATATGTTTCTCTCTCTCTCTCTCTCTCTCTCTCTCTCTATCTCTCTCTCTCTCTCTCTCTCTCGGTATGTGCGTGTGTTGTATGTTTCTGTGTAATTGGGGGTTAGTTTTATGTGTTTCTCTCTCTCTCTACCTCTCTCTCTCTCTATATCTTGGTATGTGCGTGTGTTGTATGTTTCTGTGTAATTGGGGGTTAGTTTTATGTGCGTTTCTCTCTCTCTCTCTTTCCCTCTGTCTCTCTCTCTCGGTATGTGTATCGTTGTGTATGTGTCCGTTTTTGTTTGTGTGTGTGGGTGGGTAGGTGGTTGGGTGTGTGTAGGTAGGTGGTTGGGTGTGTGTGGGTGGGTGGTTGGGGTGTGTGGGTGGTTGGGGGTGTGTGGGTGGTTTAGTGGGTGTGTGGGTTGGAGTGTGCGTATGCGTATTGCATTTTCTGTGTTTTCGGTCAAGTTGTATGTGTGTTTCTCTCTATATATCGGTGTGTGAGTGTGTGTGTGTGTCTTTAGCTAGAGAGCAGAGAGAGAGATAATGGGGGAGAGTCCATGTTTACATATAACTAATTATGAAAGATTATAAATAAACAAAAATATGATAGATGTGGATTACATATCGTGAATACATACAGCCCTCAGGTCAAGTTTACCTTTTTTACCTGCCTTGTATGTTCTCTCCAGGTTAGAATCGCTAAATTAAATACAACGCAAATATCTAGTTTCAACAGTTTTAATTATCTTAATGCGCGGTTTGGGGATGGTAGAGGAGGAGAGTTTTATTTTAAAATCACAAATAATTTTTTTTTAAAAAGCAAACAACATTGAATACAATATTAATATAGTATAGTTATGATTTGATTTCTGCCTGATTCTTACTGTGTTTTAAAATAGAGTTATGATTTTAATTCTTCCTGATTCTTACTGTGTTTTAAAATAGAGTTATGATTTTAATTCTTCCGGTTTCTTACTGTGTTTTACAATAGAGTTATGATTTTATTTCTTCCAGTTTCTTATTGTGTTTTACAATAGAGTTATGACTTATTGTGTTCTAAAAAATAGTGATATGCTAGATACAAATTAGAGTTTAGTGCATTCCGTCCGTCCTCTCATTCCGTCCGTCCTCTCATTCCGTCCGTCCTCTCATTCCGTCCGTCCTCTCATTCCGTCCGTCCTCTCATTCCGTCCGTTCTCTCATTCCGTCCGTCCTCTCGTTGCCGCAATCATCATTTAAGAATGTTTTCATCATATTTATTCGGTTTGAGGATTACAGTGACCAGAACAGAACCGCTCGTGTGGTGCCGGGGCTAGCAAGGAAGCAAAGAATAGTACCACTGCAACCTACAAGGTATGTCCTAAGAGGCGACTGATGTAGGACCTAGGGAGGCTACCCTAGTAAATAAAAGCATCGCAGAAATTGGATGTGCTGACCTACTTGTAGTTGCATAACTGGCACAACGTACAATCGCTCTTAGGCTCAGATCAGAAACAAATCACACAGTGTGGTAAACATGTGGTCGATATGAAGCGTTTGAAGAAGAATAAGATGAAGAACTGAGCAGTACAACAGATGTATGAGCTAGTTCATCCGTCAACATGGAACTCTGAGCAGTACAACAGATGTATGAGCTAGTTCATCCGTCAACATGGAACTCTGAGCAGTACATGAGATGTATGAGCTAGTTCATCCGTCAACATGGAACTCTGAGCAGTACAACATATGTATGAGCTAGTTCATCCGTCAACATGGAACTCTGAGCAGTACAACAGATGTATGAGCTAGTTCATCCGTCAACATGGAACTCTGAGCAGTACAAGAGATGTATGAGCTAGGTCATCCGTCAACATGGAACTGGTACAGTTCATCTCTGAGCAGTACAAGAGATGTATGAGCTAGTTCATCCGTCAACATGGAACTCTGAGCAGTACAAGAGATGTATGAGCTAGTTCATCCGTCAACATGGAACTGCTACAGTTCATCTCTGAGCAGTACAACACATGTATGAGCTAGTTCATCCGTCAACATGGAACTGGTACAGTTCATCTCTGAGCGGTACAACAGATGTATGAGCTAGTTCATCCGTCAACATGGAACTGCTACAGTTCATCTCTGAGCAGTACAACACATGTATGAGCTAGTTCATCCGTCAACATGGAACTGGTACAGTTCATCTCTGAGCGGTACAACAGATGTATGAGCTAGTTCATCCGTCAACATGGAACTGCTACAGTTCATCTCTGAGCAGTACAACACATGTATGAGCTAGTTCATCCATCAACATGGAACTGGTACAGTTCATCTCTGAGCGGTACAACAGATGTATGAGCTAGTTCATCCGTCAACATGGAACTGCTACAGTTCATCTCTGAGCAGTACAACACATGTATGAGCTAGTTCATCCGTCAACATGGAACTGGTACAGTTCATCTCTGAGCGGTACAACAGATGTATGAGCTAGTTCATCCGTCAACATGGAACTGCTACAGTTCATCTCTGAGCAGTACAACACATGTATGAGCTAGTTCATCCATCAACATGGAACTGGTACAGTTCATCTCTGAGCAGTACAACAGATGTATGAGCTAGTTCATCCGTCAACATGGAACTGCTACAGTTCATCTCTGAGCAGTACATGAGATGTATGAGCTAGTTCATCCATCAACATGGAACTGGTACAGTTCATCTCTGAGCAGTACAACAGATGTATGAGCTAGTTCATCCGTCAACATGGAACTAGTACAGTTCATCTCTGGACGCTATTGAGGATACTGCTAAGAAGATCGGAGCACCTATGGACATGTCCAAACAGCAATGAAGATATTCCATAATAAAACTGAAAGATTTGAAAAACGTACCTAAGAAACAGACGTCTTGTTGTCAGAATACTTGCAACGACACCACACATCACTTGTTACTTTTCTTTCTAGAACTGTCCACAAATGTATCTTGACAGTCTGAAAATCAAATATTGTATATAAGAAATCAGTGAACATAAACTAAATGATATTGCTTTCCATACATGTTGAAGAAAATATACATATTGAAGAAGATATACATATTGAAGAAAATATACATATTGAAGAAAATATATAGAAGAAAATATATTGAAGAAAATATATTGAAGAAAATATATTGAAGAAAATATACATATTGAAGAAAATATATTGAAGAAAATATGCATATTGAAGAAAATATACATATTGAAGAAAATATATTGAAGAAAATATGCATATTGAAGAAAATATACATATTGAAGAAAATATATTGAAGAAAATATGCATATTGAAGAAAATATACATATTGAAGAAAATATATTGAAGAAAATATATTGAAGAAAATATACATATTGAAGAAAATATACATATTGAAGAAAATATATTGAAGAAAATATGCATATTGAAGAAAATATACATATTGAAGAAAATATATTGAAGAAAATATGCATATTGAAGAAAATATACATATTGAAGAAAATATACATATTGAAGAAAATATATTGAAGAAAATATGCATATTGAAGAAAATATACATATTGAAGAAAATATATTGAAGAAAATATGCATATTGAAGAAAATATACATATTGAAGAAAATATACATATTGAAGAAAATATATTGAAGAAAATATGCATATTGAAGAAAATATACATATTGAAGAAAATATATTGAAGAAAATATGCATATTGAAGAAAATATACATATTGAAGAAAATATACATATTGAAGAAAATATACATATTGAAGAAAATATATTGAAGAAAATATGCATATTGAAGAAAATATACATATTGAAGAAAATATATTGAAGAAAATATGCATATTGAAGAAAATATACATATTGAAGAAAATATACATATTGAAGAAAATATATTGAAGAAAATATACAATATGTATATCAAATGGTGTCAGAATATAATAGCAGTGTTTTCAGTATATATTTACTTCAGTTTTCAGGATATACTTGGACATGTTTTAAAAGTGTCTTCATGTTTTCAGAATATACTTGGACATATTTTAAAAGTGTCTTCATGTTTTCAGGATGTCTCATGTTTTAGAATAAAGCCAGTAGTGTTTTCAAATATATATTTAGGAATACTGAACATTTTTAATGTTTCCCATCCATATTTAAGAATATTTTCATCACATATTTTAGAAATGTTGACATCATACCATTTGGGAGCTTGCGATCTCCATGTCACACACATCCGATCATGTTCATCTGATGATCGAAGTAGATTTGCTCTAGAGAATCATTTTATATTTTTACATGGTACCTTGCGACCTCATGGACTCAACTCAACGCATTACACTGCTATGTTTTTTAATACTGTCTGTTCTCTTGTTCCATATTGTATATGTGTGTATATTAATTGTATATTAATTGTATGTTAATTGTTATATATATATATATTTGATTTGTATTTATCTTCTTTTTTCCACTTCTAGTTTTTTTTCATTAATTTCGTGATTCGTTTTAAGTCACATATTTTCAATTTAGGGCAGTTAGGAACTTGTTTAACGCTATATGGTGTGTGTTGTGCGAGATGTGAAATTCTTCACCTCTTGTATTCTTTGATTGATAAAGGCCTTTTGATCGAAACGTTGCTGTGTATTATTATTGTTTATCTGTATTTTGTAAAACTACAGTACTTTGTTTTTACGTGTTTCGCTATTGCTTCATAGTTTATCGATGACATCATACATTTAAGAAAATATTCAATATATATATTGAATGTTGTCATATACTTAGGAATGTTTTAAACTTTTATTGAAGCATGTTTCGCCTGCAGCGAGTATCAGAGAAAGTACGAACTCCGTCGATCTAATAACAATTCTAGGAATCTTCAGAAAAGATGTACATATGAACCGAATGACATGCTCTGGAGTAGAGTCTACCTGCTACAGAATGCAATACAAACAACTGAACCACTTCGACACGAAGACTGATGATGACTGATTCCCCAGTGTTACGTCGATACATGCATATTTGTAATGAGTAAAGAAATCATGATGGCAAAATGTTACAATACAGAAGCAAAGCAATGCAATTTGAAATGTATGTACATCTTGGCCATCCAAAAGTCCAGCGAAATTGGTAATTTGGTAGATCTACTTAACTTAGGAAGGTAATCCATCGATGGGGAAGGTAATCCATGGTGAGCGTATGTAGCTTAAGCGGTAGTGAGCTTAATCACAACTCAAACGTAATAGGTTCAAATTTCAAGGCGGCGCGTTGAAGCAAATCATTCCCGTGGATTTTTAGGAACAATAAAAATGGAATCACATTTCAGAAAGCAATGGCAAACTATTTTACGTTTAAATAATAATAATAATAATTCCTCTTGTACCGTTATACGTTACATAGGGCTTGCAAGCAACTTCTCCATATCGCTCTATCCTGGGCAACTCGCTCAATCTCCTCCATGGAACTGAGACCGATATTTCCTGCCTCTCTCAGCAAAGTTCGTTTCAGGGTCTCTTTAGGTCGACCTCTCTTTCTTGAACCCTTTGCATCCCACTTCAATGCCTGCTTTGATATTCGTTGATCATTTCTCCTCAAGGTGTGCCCAACATATCTCCATCTTCTCTTTCTTATAACAGTTGTCACTAGTGGTTACCAGACATGTCTCTGATTTCATCACTTCTTCTGAATTCGTTCCATTTTATATTTATTATTTTTCGCAGGACATCTATTTTCAAATGCATTCAACTTGCTTTCTATATCTTTAGTCATTTTCCAACTCTTGCTGGCATATGTTAGGATTGATACAACATTTGAATTGAAAATTCGTAATTTAGTATTAATACTATATAACTTGCAGTTCCATATTTTATTTAGACTTTTAAAAGCTGATGTTGCTTTGCCAATTCTATTATAATTTATTTTTAACATTTTCTGTGCAATCAAAATTGCTAGCTAAATAGGTGAACTGCTCTGTTATTTTTATCATTTTAGATTCCAGTGTGATATCTGCATTACTTGCCATAGGTGTTTTCATTATATTTGTTTTTCATAGCTTATCTGCAGTCCAACTTTTGATGCTAAAGATGACAAGTTGTCTGTTTTTCTTTGCATATCTTGGTTGTTTATATTTAACAAGGCAATATCATCTGCAAAATCCAAATCTTGTAGTTGACTATTTTCTACCCAATCGATGCCAGTTTCGCCCTGCAACATTTTCGCATCACCCAGTCAATGGCCACTCCAAATAATAGTGGAGATAGAATACAGCCTTGCTTTACTCCTGTTTCAACCATAAACCAGTCGCCGTGTCCACCATCAGTGCGAACTCATAGAGGCTCTTGATAATGTTTATTATTTTGTCTGGTATTCCATAGCATCTCAGAATATTCCACAGAGAGATTTTGTGTAGACTATCAAAGGCTTTTTAACAAACGATGTTTAAATGATGTCTAGAAAATTGATGACTCAAGGTTGATGGTTAGGTCCTGTAAAGAATAAGCCATAATTTGCATTTTATTGTCAATTTCCATTACCAGTTTCACATAAGGATGCAGGGATGTGAAGTACTAGATATCACACAGGATTGCGTATTAAGATTTGAAGGTAGGGTGGCAAATTTGATCGTCAACAATAAGTTCCGCTTCTACTTACTTACTTACAGAGTCGTGTAACTAATTGGTAAAGTTGAGTTGAATGAAGCGTGCATGTGCATTTAAGTAAACCCGGTCTATCTGGATGGAAGCGCTCTAACCACTTGACCAGGCCAGCGATCAATCACACCACTTACAGTGTCAATAGAGTAATCAACAGTAAACACTAGAAACAGACATTGTCGGGCAAAGAGCTTAACATGGTGATCTGGTGAATGATGTAATGAGCAAAATGGAAGGAAACTGACAACTAATGAAAAGTAAGCAGATATAAATAAAAGTAATGACAAGAATAACACATAAAAACAAGCAATTAACGAAAATAATGAAAGAGATAACACGAAAATAAAACAAATGCACATGTTTTGTGAGCTCGAATACTGGCGTTAAATATGAATAAAACAAGCAATAACAAATAATTGCAAAAGAAATATGAACAGCTATTGCATTGATGTTGTATGTGTCCGCTTCAATAGATATAATGTTGTTTTTCTTTTTTCTTTCCTCTGTTCCTGATGTATCTTTCAACGTTAGAGTATGCGATGAGTTCTGGCAAACACCCTCGAGTGTGCTTTGGATATGGTTGTTTCCTAGAATCTCTGATATTTCTGCGGCCCAGCGTTTGCATGGGAGATCTTTGATCCTGATAACAAATTAAAAAAAAAGACTCGACATGATCAGCATTAATTTTGGTGACGGAGAAGCAGCACAGTGAACCACTTCTTGACAGCTGTATCATTAAGTTACCACTTTCTCTAGCTGATTGGTTGCCACAAGGCGCTGGGAGCGCCATTATATATATGATCTATCTTAAAGATAATTCATTTACCTACAAAATGGTATATTACTCATGAAGATCGGTTAATAATGAAGGAAACTGCAGCTGAATTGGTACAAAAACCTGTAATGGAAAAAATATAACATAGCAAGCCATGGGAACTATCGAGGAACGCCAACTGACATGCAACTTCATAGAAGCAACCCATCTCATGGTTTAGACCATAGGTTCCCACACTTGTTCGGCCCACCACCCACTTTGCACAACATAAAAGTTGTAACGCCCCCTCCACATTATAACAGTGTGACAACGCCCCTCCCACATATATACATGCTCTATTTTCTCTTTGACATAGAAAATTGATATATATTTATGTAATACATGGTCAATTTTCAAATGATTATATGCATGAAATAGAAAATTGATGAAAAGATGGATCGAATAAGACGGGAATAAGATGAATTAAAATGCATAATTCAAATTTTTAATGATTATTCAATCGCAAAATCAAGAAAAAACTCCCCAAATACTTCTGAACCCACTATCGCCCCCTAGAACGCTTCAGCGCCCACTGGAGGGCGATACCGCCCACTTTGGGAAACGCTGGTTTAGATGAGCATATAAAATCGAACGCAAAGAAGAAGAAGAAGTAATTCAGCCACAAACCGTTTTTTTAAATTTAATAGCTAATCAGTGAAAGTTCTGGAACAGTCCATATCTGTCTCAAGTCCTGGAGGAGAAGAAATTCTACGAACAGTTTCTCTTCTTCAATACTATATCAACATGAACGTTGGGACAGCAGGCACAAGCATACACGGCGCTGATTCATAAAGAAGAAGAAGACGAGGCATTCTAGACAGTATTCTTGTTAGAAGTCATCTTCACAGTAATCATGGATACAGATCATTACATCTGCAGTTTTCTGTGTAATTCCCGAATTTCTAACCCACTATAAAGCTTTATAAGTCTAGAGACAAAGGATTGACGTTATTGTTCTGGGTTTTCTCATATAGTCCCGTTATTGTCAGCAGAAACAGCACGCCATCTGCGAAGAGCGCTGCACAAAGCAGGAACTCCGAAGCTCCGCTCCAGTAACAATCCAAGAGATCTAATAAAAAATGTGGTATGTGACTCGGTCCATAACCAAGCAACAACTTCTTAACCACTTCGCCATATAAACACCCTACTTCCCAACTTCTTAACTACTTCGCCATATAAACACCCTACCTCGACATATAAACACTCTACTTCGCATATAAACACCCTACTTCCCAACTTCTTAACTACTTCGCCATATAAACACCCTACTTCCCAACTTCTTAACTACTTCGCCATATAAACACCCTACTTCCCAACTTAACACTACTCGCCATATAAACACCCTACTTCCCAACTTCTAACCACTTCGCCATATAAACACCCTACTTCATGCCATTAAACACCTACTTTGCCATATAAACACCCTACTTCCCAACTTCTAACCACTTGCCATATAAACACCCTACTTCGCCATATAACACCCTACTTTGCACATAAACACCCTACTTCCCAACTTCTTAACCACTTCAGCCATAACACCCTACTTCGCCATATAAACACCCTACTTCGCCATATAAACACCCTACTTCGCCATATAAACACCCTACTTCCCAACTTCTTAACCACTTCGCCATATAAACACCCTACCTCGACATATAAACACTTTACTTCCAATCTTGCACTCCGAAAGTTGTAGGTTTGAAATCGGACCGCACCGTTCTGTTTACTAATGCATTTTTTCAGGACAGATTGTTGCTGGAGCTATGGAGTTCGTAAAAAAATAAGTAAAGGAACCCTTTCATACCTCGTGGTATATAGGTCAATACAGTGTTAGGCTTGTATTTTTCATTGACCGCCGGCACACGATGGGTGATGTGGTCAGCATCACGCCGGCCGCCTTTACTTTCCCAGAGCATGTCTGGTACCCAGTTGAGGCTGGGTCGACCTGAAGCCGTCGCGGTCGGGAAAAATTCCACGCGCATTGCGGGAGCTGAACCCAGACCACAGCCTTGCGAATCGAGTTCACTAACAACTACGCTACAGCGGCTCTCCTATGGAGTTCGTGCTATGTGCAATATTCTAGACAGGAGGCATGCCATTTCTGCGGGAGGGACCGAGTCCTATGTGATAAAACCCAATGCAATGAAGTCAATCCTTCAGCTTTATACCCCGTTTTTCAAGATTTCAACTACCTCACATATCTTTTTTGTTTTCCTCAAGAAAAACAGAACACTACATACATAACAATACACAAACATCACATATGACATACACATATGAGAAACGCAACATCAGATGAACAGCCCACACTCACATAAAACCAAATCTGCCATTACTTCAAGCAACATATACTATTCCCACAATATTCTATTCAATTCCACGTAATCGTCATTCATTTAATCACACTTTCCTGTTATTAGATTAGCGTATTCGCCATTCTCAAGCATCAAAATGGGATTCGGAGATTTGCAAAACTGTCATTTCTAGCTACAACTCTTCATCAAGTGGCACAGATTCGGTCACGATGACCTCTCATGGGCTAATCCAATCAAAAAAAGCTTCCCGTGCGAGCGACTCCTCGCGCTGTTGGCCGGCTGTGATTTGACGATTTGACATTTTATGCCCGAACCTGACAAAGATATGTCAAATCGGATTTCTGTATAGCAATAACTAAACACGGTCGTCTTCTAAACAGAGAGATACATCTATAAAAGATGGACATAAAAGATCTGTAAACAGGGCAGAAATGGAAACATGGACAACAAATAATTCATGAATATTATTGGTTTTATTTCCGTGCGGAGTTTTGTTTTTCTCCCTTCCCAATCCAATACTTTATTAGAAAAAGTTGTATAGCCGACATGGAGCATGAATTTCACGTTGGTTTTATGAAGCGAAGTTTGTGCTTTCTATTTGTTTGTTTCGAAATTCGATATGATTAGAGGACATGAAATCAGTCATGCACGAACGCGGGGAGTTGGGTATCGATAAAAACAAACAATTCACTCAAACATAATAAATGCTGTAACTGCATTACAGTCAAAATAACTAGTCTGTGTTTTGATTTCATAAAGAATGAATTATTGATTGATTGATTGATTGATTGATTGAATGATAGGACAATCGTTACTGAACGTCAGTGAATCTACGGTGTACATTCTGATCTCTATCTAACTATTTTTTCTCTTTTCTCAAATCCTATTTTGTCTTTCGGTGGCAGGTGGAATAAAGAGACAAATGTAGCGAGCCTCCTTGTGTGTTTTGTCTTTTTCTTTCTGTTGTTCTTCTTTGTTGTTTTTGCCGTTATGTGTAGCAAGTTTAACTGATGATCGGTTTCCCAGATAGTGTCGCTTGATATGCTGTGATATTGTGGACTTTTAAGATGTCTGTAATTCCAAAAAACCATCTTTTTCTTGTTTTGCCTCTTCCTCTTGATGATTCCATTTTCAAAGGTGGAATTTAGTACATCACATATTCCGTCGAATCCATCGTTTACGTGTACAACCAGCTACCTCACTTGTCATTTTAGGAGAGCTAGCTGTTTCTGTTCTTTAAAACTCTCGTATTGTAGCGCTAGATATTGGGTGCCGTAAGAAATGAGGATGCGTGGTTCGAATCCTGTGTTTGGTCATTTTTTTTGTTCTAGAAGCCCCTAATACTTGTACACTGGTTATTTATTGATCTTATTAATTGAGTTCTTCAAACTACTTAGTCTCTAAAAAGCCCACTCTCTCTCTCTATATATATATAAATATAAATATATGGCATTTTTCGTCTTTACAAACGGTCAATTGGCAAATATTTTACTCTGACAACCTCTGAGTTTTCGCTTTTCTCTCTTGTCTTTCAGCTCATACATGCGTCTCTTCTCAAACGACTCTGTGCCCTTGTGCAATATCGCTTTCCCCACAACACTGTCGTGTTGTGTTTGAGCCGAAAGCAAAGATGAAGTGTCCTCTCTCCTTGTGTCTAGCCTGGGCAGCTGATATGCAGAATGTGCCTTGCCCATTTTGCACAAACCCCGTCACCCTCTCTACCTAATGTTTCTCCAAACGAAAGACAAAGTCTAGACGTTTGGAGTCAAGAAGAGTTTGCAGGAGATGCCAGAAGATGGGAAGTAATACACACCTAACCATCAACTGCCTTAGGATCCCTCCCTCCAGATTTATGGTCAAGGTTTACTCGTCTAGCCTTCTGCATTACCGTGCTGACCCACAAGACAGTGAGGATTTTCTATCATTGATTACTCCCTTGGCCTTTAGCTCTACCGAGTCCCCTCTCCACACGGCAGTAGGTGTAACAGTTACAAATGACCCAATATGAACTATATTAAAAAGATAACACAAACTACAATTCCAGTAAAAGAAGAAGAACTACACACAGAGATGAATGAATATAACAACTAAAGTTATAACATAACCACACTAACACCAGTAATGAATTACCTACAATCTCTGTTCTTTGATATAAGAACTAAAATTAGAACATAACCACACTAACACCAGTAATGAATTACCTACAATCTCTGTTCTGTGATATAAGAACTAAAGTTAGAACATAACTACACTAACACCAGTAATGAATTACCTACAATCTCTGTTCTGTGACATAAGAACTAGTCCAATTACTGCTCAATAATGAAACACTAGTAGCCGGAACAAATAAAAGAAAAAAAACCGCTGAACAAGCCCTTTCATGGCTGTACTATAACACTGTATAATTTATTTGCGCACTAAGCTTTCCGAAAGTAAACCATGTTAACAAATGATTGAGGTAACACCGAAACCATGCTACCTGGATCGTATTTTTCTATCACTAAAGGTTTTAAATAGTTCTCAACTCCGTGCCCTGTATGTGTGACTGATCAATAATAAAAGGGATCGATAATGAAACCAATACGATTGATTTGTCTGTACTGTTTGAATGTAAATACATGTGTAGAGTATCTACAGGCAATGTGTGTGGTACATGTTACACGTTACACGGCAACTCATGTCTGACCCAACAACACACCATTACAGTCACAACTACACGGCATCAGAGATGAGCTCCAAACAAAAGTCGACTTCTGACGGTATAATTATTCAAAAATAGCAATTACAAGAAAAAGAACAACACAACTGCTACATCTCAGTAGGATACCAAGAACATTGATGGATGATACGCCCATGTGGTACCGGGACCCACAGTGGAAGCATAGATTACTAACGCTACAACCTACAAGGCATGTCTTAAGAGGCGACTGGTGTAGAGACATATGAAATCTACCCTAGTAAATAAAAGGCGTCTAAGAAATCGGATGTGATGATCCACTGGTAGGCGCATAACTGGCACATCGTACAATTGCTCTTAGACTCAGATCACAAACAAATCAAAAAGAGGTGATATGGATTTAATTTCTGTTATAGCATTCCCGCCATTTGTCAGCAATGCACCAAGGTATTCAAAGTTAATTGTGTAGTAGTAATAATAACTTGTTCAAGAAAGAGAGGTCGACCTAAGGAGACCCTGAAACGAACTTTACTGAGAGAGGTAGGAAATATCGGTCTCAGTTCCATGGAGGAGATTGAGCGAGTTGCCCAGGATAGAGCGGTAGTGGAGAAATTACTTGAGGCCCTATGTAACGTATAACGTACGAGAGTAATTATTATTAATAATAAAGTACATTAAAGAACACATACATGTAAAATCATTCTGAAACAACGATTTGATAAAACATTCAATTCTCATATTGTAGTACATCTTGTATAAAGCATTACATTCTCATATTGTAGTACATCTTGTATAAAGATTAATTCTCATATTGTAGTACATCTTGTATAAAGTAACTATTGTATAATCTACTTACAGATTATAGTTACGAATACGATAACTCGAGAGACACAACTACAGATACCAGTGGAGAAAGAGACAAGAAGAAACGCTTGGAGACGGATTAAAGCTACTGAGAAGACGACGAAGATTGCGAAGACAGGCACTGTTTTGGAACCCGCAGGGAAAGAGGAGTAGGAAAGGTCTTATCATACACGGAGAAGAGAGCTGGAGGCTGATATGAAAAGGATAGGTAAAACATGGACAGAATTGGAAGGGATGGCAAGAGAGAGGAAGTGCTGTACGAAGTTTGTTGAAGACGTGTGCTCCGTTGAGAGTTGAAAGGTGAAGAAGAAGAAGAACATTAACAGAACACGTACTCTGTAAAAGTCATAGTAGAAACAACGATTTGATAAAGCATTACAATCTCAATTTCTAGCACACATTGTATAATAGACCAAGATACCATATACTACGTTATACAGTTATTAATAACAAAGCAAAGAATAAAGATCTGGTACAATGCACGGATGGAACACAATTATTACTTGTCGCTTACAGAATAACACCAAAATATGATATCTTTTATCGCATACACAAACTGAATGTTTGCTGTCAATCCAACCTAAGAATTAATTTTTAGAAAATATTGGCAATTGATATTTGTATTATTTGAACTTTAAACTTATCCGAGCTGACCGCCAACGTAAAAGATACAAATACCTCACACGTTATGATAACAATGATACAATACCCGATATTCATTCAACATTTGTGATAATTGATTTTTTCATGAGTTTAAGATTCCGGTAGTTGATGTAAAATCACGAGCATTCATGGACAAACCAGCATTGTTTACACTGAAGAAGAAAATATAATCAATGTCTGTGTAGAAGTGTGGTTCATTGATAAACAGCAGCTTATATTAGAGTTATTACTCATGAAATTAATTAATTGTTATTTGCATAGAAACATAGCTATTGTAGCACATCTTGTATAAAGCATATTGTATAGGTCCATAGAAACATAACATGAGAATCATTGAATGGAAGGTAAATACAAGTATATGTACAGAAGATTAAACAACTGTTTCATTGCTTCAAATTACACTTTTTGTCTTTTTGTGGTTACTTGTTTGTTAGCGTGCTCATTTGTATATGTGTATATTATATGTTCTACACATTTTCATATAATGGTGGTATGTCGATAAATGAATGCGCTCAGTACATTGGCTTAAAAAAAAAGCAAACGTTACAAAAGCAATTTTCTTAGCCTTTACTACAGAGTATGAAGTCCATGGGACATACTATTTATATAACCTATGTTGCAGGACATCATCATCATCAAGGTGCGTATCCTTTATATGACGTTGCTCTCTTTGCAGCACATCTTAAATTCACTCTGTCTCTTGCCAGTTCACCCACTTCGTCGATGGTCATGTTCATGGTTTCTTTAATATCTTGTAGCCATCTTCTTCTTGGTCTGCCTCTGCGTCCTGGAACACTGCCCTCTAATATTGTTCTTTCCAGGCCATCGTGACGCTTGATGTGACCAAAGTATCATAATTTTTCTACATCGTATGTTGTTTATCAGCCAATTCTCTTTAATATTTAGTTCTTTCAGGACATCAGTGTTCTTTCTTTTTCTATATGTATTTGTGGAAAATATTGTTTGAAACGTTGCTGTGTATTGTTATTTTTTTGTGTATTTTGTATGACCACAGTACTTTGTTTTTACGTGTTTCGAAATTACTTGGTAGCTAAGGTGTTTGCTAAGTGTTTTTTTAAATGCATAACTAAATTTACAACCCAGGTTTACATGGGATTTCTGTGCTGAATTTTGTTCCCGACTGTAACGGCTATCCAGTAGATCCAACATCATTTGGGTAGCAGATAAACCATAGGAAATAAAGATCGCAGTTCTTGATACTAATCACAACAGACGTTGTCTGCCGTAGGTCAAAGAAAAATACTAGCCTAATAAAGTATTCACCAATATTCCTCATGGTATCAAATCTGGGTCCTTTACTTTCTTTTTTAAATTTAAAATTGTATATCTCCTTTATGATGGCAGGATCCACAAGGGAAGCAAAGAATAGTACCACTGCTACCTACAAGGTATGTCGTAAGAGACGACTGATGTAGGACATATGGAAGCTACCTTAGTAAATAAAATGCATTGCAGAAATAGGATGTGCTGGCCTAATTGTAGGTCCATAACTGGCAGAGCGTACAATCGCTCTTAGGCACAGATGACATACAAATCACACAGAGTGGTTAACAATTAGTCGATATGGAGCGTTGGAAGAATTAAAAGAAATTGAAAGATAATGAACTATATTAGTGTTTTTAATTTACTTCTGTCATTGTTGACCGTGGTAGCACCTAGTTTGAAACTAATGAACAATTCACTTAATATCCTGCTTAGCCCTTGAGAAAAATCACACTAATCAAGATGTAGACATAAATCATGGACAACGAAACAATATATTATTTTGGAAAGACAAGAAAATATTCGTCATAGCTGCTAAAACAACATAAGTCGATCAATGTGAGTGAATCCACACCTCTTCTTTTCCATCATTTACTTCTTTTCCATCATTTACTTCTTTTCCATCATTTACTTCTTTATAGAAGTGTTGGGGGAGGGGATGTGGAATGTGGTGATCCTGTATGTGCTTGTTTTAAGGCACTTTGTAAGCTGTTAGTCATTCTCTGAAGGCTGTTCTTGATGCCGTCGTTTCATCTTTTGCGTGCTCTTCCTCTTGCTTTATACTCGTTATACTTTTTTCTGTGTGGCTCTCTGTGGTAGGCGATACCAGGGCATTCTTGTCAGGTGTCCAAACCACTAAACCCAACTAGGGAAGCTACCATAGTAAATAATAACAAAGTCGAATCCACTAACAGGAAAAAAATATATGCAACTTAACAAAAAAATAGCAGGTTTACGGTATATTTTCCAATCTATTTTACTGCACGATATAAAACGTGACTAATAAACAATAGTGAAGTGGTGCTGTAAATGCTTAGTTAATCAATGCATTCAATAAGTATTCGCTGATATTGGTTCTATGCAGACACTGTGTGCGTACTGAAATGTCTAGAAAGGTGTTTCATTTGAGTATAAGTGTCAAATTAACCAGATGTCACACAATTCTGGATTAGTATAGACATGATATGAAACTGTAAAACTGAGTAGAATCGATCCATAGGTGCACAGTTATTCTCAATTAGTTGACAATATCAGCGGTAGAGTCCTTACACATTCATCATCAAAGTGCATATCCTTTATAGAACGTTGCTCTCTTTGCAGCATATCTGAAATTCACTCTGCCTCTAGCCAGTTCACCCACTTCGTCGATGGTTATATTCATGGTTTCTTTATAATCTTGTAGCCAACTTCTTCTGGTCTACCTTTACGTCCTGGGACCCTGTCTTCTAATATTGTTCCCTTCAGGCCATATTTTTATGTATAGTATATTGTTTAAGAGCCAATTGTCTTTAACATTCAGTTCTTTCAGGACATCAGTGTTTCTTTTTTTTCTGTCCATTGTATTCGTAGGATCTTTCTGTAGCATTTCGTTTAGAAGGACTGGATTTTCTTTCTTATTGTTTTCACTTTAAAATTAGCCTCTGGGAATATTGACTTGCAAAGCAAGGGTGTTTATTTTCAACGATTGTTTGTGCGATTGGGAAATCGACTGTGTCTGGAACCGACCACAGTATTTTGATATACCGTTTCAATTGATAATGTCATTAAGGATGGTTATGATGATGTTCGTCCATCACGGCGTGATGATGACCACACAAATTTGCATCCAAGGGTAGGATGGTTATACTTGAGATGTGGAACGCCTGACCGAATGGATTTGAAAACGGGTTCCCATTCAGGAGACCTGGGTTCAATCCCCGGTACGGCAAAGCATATTATTTTCTCTCTGGGGCATAAAGAAAACAATCATAACCTGAAAGTTTCACGGCGAGTGCACTAGCCATGCGACCTTTTAATTTCACAGGTATTGTCCTTGTTCTACACCGTAATAAAAAGCGGTAATACACATACAGAAACGAACGATTTTTTTTCAAAAAGTACCTGAGAAAGCTGACAAGAAATTATTAATTGATAAAAGCATAGTGAACAAAGACTGAAATGAGATTAAAGATGAACGATTGACTTTAGTGCACCAGGTTTCACTATAAGTGATAAAAGCATAGTGAACAAAGACTGAAATGAGATTAAAGATGAACGATTGACTTTAGTGCACCAGGTTTCACTATAAGTGATAAAAGCATAGTGAACAAAGACTGAAATGAGATTAAAGATGAACGATTGACTTTAGTGCACCAGGTTTCACTATAATGCGTGGTCCCTTCACACCAATTTCAAATGTGAATGAAAGAGAAAACAACAATTCAAACTTTGCTTGATGATCAAAAACGTTATAAATCTCCAACTTACGCACATGAATTGACGAGGCTCACAAGGGGAGCAAAGAATAGTAACACTGCGACCTACAAGGCATGTCGTAGGAGACGACAGAGGAAGGGCCTAGGAAGCTACTCGTATATATATATATATAGTAAATAATAAGCGTCGCATAAATCAGGTGCTCGCCTACACGTAGGCGCATAACTGGTACAACGTAGAAGCGCTCTTAGGCTCAAATCATATACAAATCACAGGGAGTGGTTTAACACGTGATCGATATGGGGCGTTCGAAGAAGACGGTTTACATTTAAATATTCTTTGAGGACACGGATAAAATACAATTTTAATATAAAGTATTTTACGAATTGTTAACGCAAAATTCTCTGCTAAAATTCGAAAAAAAAATTTAGTTTAAAAACTAAATTCTGAATTTTCAATTTCAATTTTGTATCAATGCAACATATATGCCAGCGAAAGTTAAAAAATGACTAAAGATATAGAAAGTCAGTTGAATGCATGTGAAAATAGATGTCTGAGAAACATAATGAATATAACAGTTGACGAATACAGGAGAAGTGATGAAGAGAAATGCCTGGTTTCAACTAGTAACAACTGTTATAACAAGTCGAAGATGTAGATATGTTGGGCATACACTTGAGAAACAATTATCAAAGAATCACAAAGCAGGAATTGAAGTAGGAGTCAACTGATGCAACAAAGAGAAGACGTATGATGGAAACCTAGAAATGAACATTGCTAAGAGATGTGACAATGTCAATTCCATAGAAGAGATTGAACAAGTTACCCATCATAGAGCGGTATGAAGGTATTACTTGCTGGCCCTATGTAACGTATAACGGTACTAGAGGAATGTATATTAATAATAATATAATTTATTAACTCATACAAAAATGCAATATTCTGCAACAGCTTGATATTAGAGAGAGAGAGAGAGAGAGAGAGAGAGAGAGAGAGAGAAGAGAGACAGATGGCTATTAAAGAGCATAACATCAAGGAAAATTAAATATTTCGGACACATCAAACGACATGAGTGCCTAGAGAGGATAATTTTAGAGGGAATGATGCCTGGAAGAAGAATGAGAGGAAAACGTAGAAGACAATGGGTGCAAGATGTCATTGACGATCTGAGAATGACTGCTGCTGACGTCGGCCAACTCGCACAGAACAGAGAATATTTCAGTACTGCTGTCATGGGAGACAAGTTCCGGAAGGAACAAGCTACTTGATGATGATGATGATACACAACTGCAAGATTTGATATGATGCATTCATTATTATTATTATTGAATATGTTTTCTCCTTACGATTTCTCATCATATGGTAACATATGGTATTTCACGAGGTCACATATTACTGCCAACAATAAAACTGTGTAATACTAAGAATGAGCAATGCAGTAAATAGCAATAAATGATTATCATACACAACATCAATTAATCCAACTTTGACACTAACCCTAAGTAATGATACAGAAGTATATGGGACGTACAGTCTCATACATACTAAGTAATCTATGGGACGTACAGTCTCATACATACTAAGTAATCTATGGGACGTACAGTCTCATACATACTAAGTAATCTATGGGACGTACAGTCTCATACATACTAAGTAATCTATGGGACGTACAGTCTCATACATACTAAGTAATCTATGGGACGTACAGTCTCATACATACTAAGTAATCTATGGGACGTACAGTCTCATACATACTAAGTAATCTATGGGACGTACAGTCTCATACATACTAAGTAATCTATGGGACGTACAGTCTCATACATACTAAGTAATCTATGGGACGTACAGTCTCATACATACTAAGTAATCTATGGGACGTACAGTCTCATACATACTAAGTAATGATACAGAAATATATGGGACGTACAGTCTCATACATACTAAGTAATGATACAGAAGTATATGGGACGTACAGTTTCATACATACTAAGTAATGGTACAGAAGTATATGGGACGTACAGTTTCATACACACTAAGTAATGGTACAGAAGTTTATGGGACGTACAGTTTCATACATACTAAGTAATGGTACAGAAGTTTATGGGACGTACAGTTTCATAAAAACTAAGTAATGATACAGAAGTATATGGGACGTACAGTTTCATACATACTAAGTAATCTATGGGACGTACAGTCTCATACATACTAAGTAATCTATGGGACGTACAGTCTCATACATACTAAGTAATGATACAGAAGTTTATGGGACGTACAGTCTCATACATTCTTAGCATATCAGGTTGAAATTTATGTTTAAAAAACCGTTGTCAAATTCCTTTCCGCGAGGACTTGGAATCAACCGTGGTCACCGGCAACATAAGGCCGACTAGCTCAGACGGGAAAAATCAAAATTCCTACCTAATAAGGGCTGGTTTTTATAGGAGTTTGATAGAACACTATACGGTTTTCTGCAATTTTACACAATTAGACAAGTCTATTGTGATTTATTGATGAATAATTTTAATAATATTGATATTCCTGAGTGTTAAACTTGATTTGTAACATAATATAACCTTGATTTTATGTTAGACACACATTGCATTGAAGTGGGATGCAAAGGGTTCAAGAAAGAAAGGACGATCTAGAGTACCCTGAAATGAACTTTGTTGAGAGAGGCAAGGCATATCGGTCTCAGTTTCATGGAGGAGATTGAGCGAGTTGTCCAGGAGAGAGAGGTATGGAGAAATTGCTTGCAGACCCTATGTAACGTATAACGGTACAAGAGGAATTATTATTATAACCTTGATTTAGCGAGTTGTGTTGTTTTTAAAATGAATATGTCTGTATCTAACAATATGGAATGAGAAGTCAGGCGACAGGTGTGGTCTGATTGCCGAGAATTTTCACCTGAGTCAGCCGGCCGTATGTTATCGGAGGCCACGAATAAAAAAAAACCGTGCCCAGAATACGGACCAGTCCAAATATGCTCTGTAAGGTAGCCATGACCGTCTATTTCGTGTGAGAATATCAATTTTACACACTTTCTATTTTCGAATTCTCTCAAAAATTCGAAAGAAGAAGAAAGAAAGAAAGAAAGGAATTCTCTAAGACTCTGAAGTCAAAGTTGACAATAAGGTAAGATGCCAGTCGATTATGTCACATGTTTATTTTCTACATATGCTACGTGCGTGATTCACGTGGAGTACAGTTTTCCGTCGATTCTACATTTAAATTATGTTGTACTACATAAATCTGACACACTAGAAACAAATTCCAAACCAGTTTAACAAAGATATGTGGCACAACTTTATTTTGAATATACTGATGTTTCAACTATGAAATCATGACAAAACAGAGGGATAACATGTACGACTAATAAGGATATCGATATAAGGAAGACTACAGTAAAACTATGTAGCAAAATGTAGCGAAACGCGTAAAAACAAAGTACTGTAGTTTTAGAAAATACAAAAACAATACAATACACAACAACATTTCGACCGAAATGTCTTTATCAAGTAAAAGATACAACAGAAGTGACGAAATTCACTTCCTACACGACACACTACATATATAATTATACCGCTCGTGTGTTGCAGGGGACGCAAGGGTAGCAAACAATAGCAACAAAGCGGCATGTCGTAAGAGACGACTGGGGTAGGGACATAGGGAAACTATCCTACTAAATAAAAAGCCTCTCAAAAATCGGATGGGCTGGCCTACTTGTAGTCGCATAACTGGCACAACGTACTATTGCTCTTAGATCACATACAAATCACAAAAAAGTGGTCGATATGGCGCGTTCGAAAAAGAAGTCAATCAATTCTGAACGGCCTAATATGAAAATCTGTTACTAAAAACAAATAAGGCTGCAAACTTTAGAATTTGAAGTCAGTACTAAGAAGTAAAAGCACAGCACACAACAAATAGCAACCCATCTACACGTCAAATTCTTCTATTTCTTCTTCTTCAACCGCTTCATAACGACAACTTGTTAACCACTTTTTGTAATTTTTATGTTATCCGAGCTTAAGAGCGATTGTACATTGTGCCAGTTATCCGACTACAAGTAGGTCAGGTCAGCACATCTGATTTCTGCGCATTTTTATTTACTAGGGTAGTTTCCATATTCCCCAACCTCAGTCGCTCTTACGATGTGCCTTGTAGGTCGCAGTGTTACTATTCTTTGCTCCCCTTTTTTATTCCAGCAACACACGGGCGCAATGATGATTTTAATATACCTATAAATATATAATAATATAAAAAGAAAATATATAACGACTGAAATATATAATGATATCAATATTTTGTATTTTGTGGGCTACAGCAATACACGGACAAAAACGTCAACTGAGTAATAAGCTTTGACACTGATCCCAAACGATGACACAGCATCATGAGTTGAGGGATGGTGTGAACACTATGATCCTATGCGATCATATTTTCTCATTACATTCTTCTATTTACTCATACCATAAACACGATTAGCATCGATTACTACATCTGTGAGCAGCTTTGTTTGCCGGCATGTGTTCATAAAACTACAGCACATCAATATATTGGTTTGACTCAAGTCATGTCAATGATGACGTTATAAGTTATCATAATCAAGCAATCACGAAATCAACCAGTTGTCATACCGTGTGGCATATTGAACGTTAGTTCATATTTTTATTTGACCAACAGAAAACAATGGGTGATGCGCTTAACCACAGTCAACTCTAATATTGGGTCGTTTAACTAACTGGGGAAACCCTGACCTAGTTCGAGCTGGGGGCTGGATATTATATATGTTTGACAGAACATTGCAGGCTTTTTTGCAATATTGTTCAATTCTATGAGTCTATTGTTATTTATTGATGACAAATATTCATAATACTGATATTCTTTATTGTCACACTTAACTTGTTACATAATATAACCTTCATTTAGCATGTTGTGTTGATTTTAACATGAATTCCTCTATATACAGCAATACTGGAATGCTATGTCACGTGACGTTTGGGGTCTTATATCCTAGAATATTTACCTGAGTCCGCTGGCCGTATGAGTTTATAGTTGACTGTGGTTTAACAACATACTGGCCTGTACCTCACGTTGTTTCTCTGGTGTCCAATTGACACTACGTGAAATTGAAACCTACACCAATGAGACTAACGTTCAACTATAACTGTGCAATATGATCCAGGGTATTTGCGGATACAAAGCAAGTGCATTAGCTACTAAGCTTTCTTATATATATATATATGAGCCGCATTTGCGGAGTGGTTCGTGAACTCGTTTCTTATGCGCGTGTTCTGGGTTCAATTCCCCAGTGGAAGAGGACGTTTCTCTAACAGCTCACAGGTCGACCTACCTTTAATTTGGTAGCAGAAAAGAACTGGGAAGTAAAGGAGGTCGACGTTATGTTGAGTGTGCCGAAAGTAAATTTAAAATACGGGCCTAATAGTAATAGCCGTCCATCGCAAGCGATGATGACAACAATCTGACGGAGAGCGAACCCAGTAAACGTTGGCTGAAACCGGATACATCGCACCTGAACTCCAAATGGCGCTGAAGATGTGACGAAAGCACACCCATGCTACAGCTGCATGAATCAGATTTCCACATGAATGAGAGTTATGGGGAGATCCGGTACATCGGTCTAAGGGTGAGCAAGAAGAAGAAGATATCTTACAGTATGAAGTCATTTCATTACTCATATCTAGACCCTAGTGTGTGGGAGGTAGGAGGACCAATTCTGTTCCTAATGTGTGGAATGTCGAGTGTTGGATTGAACTCACAGCTCTATCAACTGATCTATTACCTAACGAAATATGGGAATTTATAACAGTTTACAAGCAAGGTATTGTCTTCATTGCATTGAGTTTACTTATTTGGTTTGTTCCTTTTACAGATATTTCACGACACCTGCTGAAAGTATTGCGCAAAACACGAACTCCGTAGCTCCATCAATAACGATAAGGGATATCCAAGAAACACATGCATCTACGAACAGAACGACCTTCGAAACGCAAGACAAAACTGGCCACAGAGACCACCACGCAAATTAAAGGCAACACGTAAAGCAACAGGTCTTGTTGAACCCCAGGGTATTATGAGTTTGCATCATTTTTCCTATATTGCGTGGAGGAGAGTACCCGGCTTTCTTGCAGACATAGAAACCTCCAACAACTCTAGGCGTGTAGTGATATGCTTAGTGTTGCAGAGACTCCTACATACAGCTACCCAACCACGAGGAGTTACAACCAATTACTTGCAACAATGTTTGAAATGAAACAAGACAGACACAACCAACTACTTGCAACAATGTGTGAAATGAAACAAGACAGACACAACCAATTACTTGCAACAATATATAAAATGAAACAAGACAGACAAAACAGACTTCTATAACAAAATATTGCATTACTAAACTGACTAAAAACCTGCAACTTGTTTAGTTATTATTAGTTTGATAAAAACGCAAGCCGCTCGTGTGTTTACGTGATGTCGAAGCATAGAATAGTAACACTGAATCTATGAGACATGCGTGTGTTTACGGGATGTCAAGGAAGTATAGAATAGTAACACTGAGATCTATGAGACATGCGTGTGTTACGTGGATGTCAAGGAAGTATAGAATAGTAACACTGAGATCTATGAGACATGTCCTGTGTTTACGTGGATGTCAAGGGAAATATAGAATAGTAACACTGAGATCTATGAGACATGTCGTGTGTTTACGTGGATGTCAAGGGAAGCATAGAATAGTAACACTGAGATCTATGAGACATGTCGTGTGTTTACGTGGATGTCAAGGGAAGTATAGAATAGTAACACTGAGATCTATGAGACATGTCGTGTGTTTACGTGGATGTCAAGGAAGCATAGATAGTAACACTGAGATCTAGAGACATGCGTGTTTTACGGGGATGTCAAGGAAGATAGAATAGTAACACTGAGATCTATGAGACATGCGTGTGTTACGTGATGTCAAGAAGTATAGAATAGTAACACTGAGATCTATGAGACATGTCTGTGTCTAACGTGGATGTCACGTGAAAGATAAGAATATAACATGAGACATGAACATGTCTGTATGGATGTCAGAAGCATAGAATAACACTGGATCTTAGACAGTCGTTTACGTGGATGTCAAGAAGTATAGAATAACACTGAGATTGGGACACGTGTTTAGATGCAGAATAGAATAACACTGATCTGAGACATCTTATGGATGTCAGAGTATAGAATAACATGAGATCGGATTGGTTTATGGATGTCAATAAGCAGAATAGTAACCGATCTAGAGACATCTTTACGGATTCAAGAGATAGAATAGTAACACTGGATCTAAGTCGAGAGTGGCAGCCCGTTCGTTGCCGGTGCTCGAGAGAAGAATATCAGAGTGTACTCAAGCATGTTAAGAGTAGACTAAGGAGAGCTAAGTTGGGGCTGTCTAACTGACACGTAGAAAAGATAAGCCAAAAACATCAACAAACATGGATAGTGCAACTAAAATTTTTTTAAAACATAAGGGCTGGAAGACGTTTGTTGAAGACCTGTGCTCCGTTGGGAGTTGAAATGGGAAGAATAAGTCAACCGCAAGCATGATTCCTTCTTATTCGAAAGCTCTATACCGACTACGTGTTAACCACTCTTTGTGATCTGTATGTGATCTGTGCCTAAGAGCGATTGTACGTTGTGTCAGTTATGCGCCTACAAGTAGGCCAGCATATCTGATTTATGCGACGCTTTTTATTTACTATGGTAGCTTTCAATCGCCCCTACTTCAGTCGCCTCTTACAACATGCCTTGTAGGTTGCAGTGTTACTATTCTTTACTCCTGTGTGAGCCCTGGTAACACACGAACGCAAGTATGATTTTAATATACATATAAATAAATAATATTGTAAATAGAAAATCTATAATGATTTAAAAGCTTCTCAGTTAAAAGAAGCAGCGAATCGTATAAGTTTTAACTAATCTTTATTCCTTGTGTTCCAATTCTCAAGTGGAAAATAAATTATTACTTCCCTGACAGTTATTTGTTTCGTAAGTGCTTGAAGTTTTGGTTATAACATTTATATTTAACGTTAAGTTTTTTAATAGTTTTTTAAATTATTTTTAGTCATGCATATATTTGTGTTGCTGTTTCCTTAACATGAAGGTTTTGTTACAGGAGCGGAATGCTAGCCCTAAACCAAACCCCCTGCCTGGAGGATCAGCATGACAATAGGAACACGATCTTCCAAAAAGAGACTATGGAAATGGATCGGATATATGATACGCATGGAGACCTACTTTGTCATGAAAACTGCATTGAGTAGGTTAACGAATATGTGGAAGACCCATAACGATCTTGAGGAGAACGTAAACTAAAAGGAATGAATAACAGCTGGAACATAATACACATGACAGCCAAGAACAGAGAGGAGTGTTGTGCATTTGTTGCTGCCTGCTAGAGTGTCCCACACTGGAGAGTGTGAGAGAGAGAAAGAGATTACCATATTAACAATGGACGCTTTGACCATACAATTTGTATTTAGACTACCCCTGTTAGCAAATGACATACATAACCAATCCACCTCCATCTTCGTCTTTTAATACCTGCATCCAGTGAAGTACAATTTGTTCGTTTTAAACGCTTTTAATTTGCTATTGTATTTGTCAGTAATATTTGCATGATTCTTCGTAAACATTTCTTGTGACGTATGTAATATGAGTCCTTTTCCAGCACTCACTACTGTATAACAACACGCACAGAACACTGCTTCTATATACTATAATTTTCATTTCACAATTGGTTAATGATCATTTTTATGGGAAATGGTTAAAGATATAGAAAGCAAGTTGAATGTATTTGAAAATAAATTGCGAAAAATAATGAACACAAAATGGAACGATTTTAGGAGAAGCGATGAAAGAGAAATGTCTGGTCAACCACTAGTAGCAACTGTTATACGATGGAGAAGAAGGAGATATGTTGGACACACCTTGAGAAGAAATCATCAAAGAATACCAAGGCAGGCATTGAAGTGGGTCGCAAAGGGTTCAAGAAAGAGAGGACGAGCTAAAGCAACCCTGAAACGAACTTTGCTGAGAGAGGCAAGAAATATCGGTCTCAGTTCCATGAAGGAGATTGACGAGTTGCATAGGATAGAGCGGTATGGAGAAATTGCTTGCAGGATCATTGTAACGTGTAACGGTACGAGAGGAATTATTATTATAATAACCATACCTCTAAAGTCGGAGAATGTCCGCCTGTATGGCGAGAAAACCAATAACACGGTAAGCAGGCTTTCACGCAAAAATCAGCGAGAAGCACGACACTAGGCGCCATGGCTACGTCTAAATTCATAGCGAGCGAACGCAGAAGAAGAAGAAGAAGAAGAATAATCGTTTTGTCATTTATTTTTATATCACATATTAATAATAGTAACTTTTCTAACGGAACTTAGTATCTTTTGTAACAACTGCAACTAAACTTCACTTTCTAACAAATGCAACTAAGCTTCATTGTCTAACAACTGCAACTAAGCTTCACTTTCTAACAACTGCAACTAAGCATCATTGTCTAACAACTGCAACTAAACTTCACTTTCTAACAAATGCAACTAAGCTTCATTGTCTAACAACTGCAACTAAGCTTCACTTTCTAACAACTGCAACTAAGCTTCACTTTCTAACAACTGCAACTAAGTTTCATTGTCTAACAACTGCAACTAAGCTTCACTTTCTAACAACTGCAACTAAACTTCATTGTCTAATAACTGCAACTAAGCTTCACTTTCTAACAACTGCAACTAAACTTCATTGTCTAATAACTGCAACTAAAACTTCATTGTCAATAACTGCAACTAAGCTTCATTGCTAACAATTGCAACTAAGTTCATTTTCTAACAACTGCAACTAAACTTCACTTTTAAAACTGCAACTAAGTTCATTGTCTAACACTGCAACTAAACTTCACTTTCTAACAACTGCAATAAGCTTTACTTTCAACAACTCTAAAAAGCTTCACTTTCAACAACTGCAACTAAGCTTCACTTTCAAGAACTGCAACTAAGCTTCACTTTCTAACAACTGACAAAAGCTTACTTTCAACAACTGCACTAAAGCCTTTACTTTCTAACAACTGCAACTAAACTTCACTTTCTAATAACTGCAACTAAGCTTCACTTTCTAACAACTGCAACTAAACTTCACTTTCTAACAACTGCAATAAGTTCACTTTCTAACAACTGCAACTAAAATCACTTTCTAAAACTGCAGCTGAAAACACTTTCTACAACTGAACTAAGCCACTTCCAAATACTGCAACTAAGCTTCACTTTCTAACAACTGCAACTAAACCACTTTCTAAGCAACCAACTAAGCTTCACTTTCAACAACTGTAACTAAGCTTCATTGTCTAACAACTGCAACAAAGCTTCATTGTCTAATGAAAATAAAACTTCACTTTCTAATGGTAATAAAACTTCACTTTCTAATGGTAATAAAACTTCACTTTCTAATGGTAATAAAACTTCACTTTCTAATGGTAATAAAACTTCACTTTCTAATGGTAATAAAACTTCACTTTCTAATGGTAATAAAACTTCACTTTCTAATGGTAATAAAACTTCACTTTCTAATGGTAATAAAACTTCACTTTCTAATGGTAATAAAACTTCAATTTGTTTATCTATAACCGTAACATACTTACTGCAAAACATAACTTTCTGCTACTTTGATAGAAGTTCACTTTAAATCTACATTATCACTCTATCGTATCTCATTAGCACTCTATCGTATCTCATTAGCACTCTATCGTATCTCATTAGCACTCTATCGTATCTCATTAGCACTCTATCGTATCTCATTAGCACTCTATCGTATCTCATTAGCACTCTATCGTATCTCATTAGCACTCTATCGTATCTCATTAGCACTCTATCGTATCTCATTAGCACTCTATGTAGTAACACTTCACTTTCTTACTAGAAAAGCACTTTATTTACAACAGAATGTCTAGAAAAGCACTTTATTTACGACAGAATGTCTAGAAAGCACTTTATTTACAACAGAATGACTAGAAAAGCACTTTTTTTACAACACAATGACTGGAAAAGCACTTTATTTACAATATAATGACTAAAAAGCACTTTATTTACAACATAATGACTAGAAAGCACTTTATTTACAACAGAATGACTAGAATAGCACGTTATTTACAACAGAATGCCTAGAAAAGCACTTTATCTAAAACAGAATGACTGGAAAAGCACTTTGTCTTACCATGAACAAAACCAGAACTACCCCAATACTATGCAACAGTATCCCTTTTGTCTGAATCACCAACTTAAAGCACCACCAGCACCACCAAACAAGTTTGGCAGGTACATTGCAGTCACCAGCTCTTATTACCCGACGCCACTGGCCAGGAGACGGCAGTTATACAAACAACTTAGGTCAAGTTGTGCTCTCCATACTATTTGGTTGTCTGAACACCAGCAGGTTTGTCAGTGTCAAACATACCAAAGTAAATCTATGACCCGATTACAATGATTAGACAGATAGGTAGGTAGATGTGTAGCACTGCTAATATTAACAAGATAGTTGCAAGTTGAATTCAAAGAATTTATTTGCCATTAGTGGATACACACACCACTTGAGTGTAAAGGCAAAAGGTCTGACTTCAGTGCACTAGGATTTACCCCATACAGCTCGGTGCCTTTCTCGAAAATGGCAAGCCACCTGCCGAGAGTATTACATAAAACACGAACTCCGTAGCTCCAGTAATAATTCTTGAAATCTCTAACAAAAAACATGCAGGAGTGAACAGAATGACGCGATCTTCGACCCACGAGCTTCGGAACACATGGCAAAGGCGTAACCATATATAACCACAAGGACTTGATTCGTGAGCAACAAACGGGGGATTCATATTTCATTTTTTGTGTCGATCCAGAAGCACTTGAACACAGCTCTTCGGCTCGGTGCCATGGACATCGTAACCCTTTGGTTCGATGCGACGATCACCGTAAATCTGGAGAACCTGTGGCTTTTCTTCCAGCCCACGGAATTGAACATCAATCATAGCGGGCGTATGTTCCGTCGACCAACGCACTACGAACACGCTGGGCAGGCGGGCGTTCATATTTCATTTTTTTCGATCCAGAAGTGATTTAAGTTTCTCGGTGCCATGGACATCGTAACCCTTCGGTTCGGTGCCACGAACACCGTAAATCTGGGGAATCTGTGGTTTTTCTGCCATCCCACGGAATTGAACCTCACACACAGAGGGATAGTCACCCGTAGTCCAACGCACTACGAACACGCTGGGCAGACGGGCATCATATTTCATTAAGTCATTGGTATAGAGTTTTTTTTCCAGAATACAGGGAGTATGACATGGACCTCAGTTGGGAAGGCATAAGACTGCCAAGAACGAAGCATAAAGAGAACTATGGTTGACTGGCTATGCTCCTCGGGGAGGGGGATGATAATAATAACATGCATGCAACCACGTATACAAGTATAACATATGTATATGAACATAAGAAACATATTAACTACACGTATAAAGTATAACATATGTATATGAACATAAGAAACATAACAACTACACGTATACAAGTATAACAGAGTAAGTACAATACACAGTCAGTGGGCAGGTCTGATGTTTAGTTAGACATCAAATGTTTCCTCTCAGTCTGTTTGCTAGTTTGAATACTTCTAAGTTATATTCATGTCAGTGTTAGACGTCTCTACAGTGATGACATGAAGATATGGATGGTTGAATAGTCTTGACTAGTAAGAGGAAACTGATGTAGATCTAGGAAGTATCCTAGTCAATAAAACATCGCAGAAATGTGCTGGCCTGAATGTGTAGGCTCATAATTGGCACAACGTACAATCAGTCTTAGGCTCACATCACATACATATCACACAGAGAGGTTAACAAGTGGTCGATTTTTTTTTTCCGATCCAGAAGCACTTGAGCTTTTCAGCTCTTCGGCTCGGTGCCATGGAAATCGTAACCCTCCGGTTCGGTGCCACGAACACCGTAAATCTGTGGCTTTTTCTGCCATCCTGCGGAATTGAACCCGCACACACAGAGGGATAGTCCTTTGGTCACACGCCTACAAACACTGCAGAGTGCAACAGTGGTCGATATGGAACGTTGAAAAAAAGCAAAATGTGTTACAAAAGAGTGATACCATGGACAAAGTAGATAACAAATAGATCTGTGTAGAATGAACTCAAAGGTAAAGAAAACTGGCTAATGGTAGCAAGAAGAATAAGAAAATTGTAGTATTTTGCACATATAAAAAGACATGAAAGCTGTAGAAGGCCATTCAAAAGCACATATATGTTTCGCCACTGTATTGGTAAATGTCCGCGCTTCACACCCATATGTTGCCACTGGGAATATGCATGCTCTTAGTATTCTGAACTTTGTTTTCCTATTACTTTCATTCCCTACTGTTTTTACTTGTTATATTTTTGTATGTCCGTGTTTGTTCTCCTATTAATTTCCTTCATCCTATTTCTATCTCTTGTAAGCAGTGAACCGAGGTATTTAAATATGTTCACATTTTCTACTTTTTATCTCCGTTGATAAAAGTATCCTTTGATGTTACACATATTGAAGTAATTTCCTTTTACATCCCCCTTCTCTCTCTCTCTCTCTCTCTCTCTCTTTCTCTCTCTTTGTTTCTCTATCTCATTCGATCACACACACACACCCACAAACACACATATATATTGTTAACGATCTTGACCATGTGTTGCGAGGGGTTCTCAAGGGAAGTAACGAATTGTACCACAGCGACCTACAAGGCATGTTGTAAGAGTGGGTTGTGGTTGGGGCCTAGGGAAGCTATCTTAGTAAATAAAAAGCGTCGCAGAAAACGGATATGTTGGCCTACTTATAGACGCATAACTGGCACAACGTACAATCGCTCTTAGGCTCAGATCACATACAAATCACAAAGAGTGGTTAGCATGTGGTCGATGTGGAGCGATGGAAGAAGAAGAAGTAGTCAACGATCTATCAAAGTTGTCAAACTATGAACAAACAGTACAACACAATTTATAATCAAACCATTCCAGATATTTATTATTTGTTTGTCTTTCTTTAACCAAAAGTTGTTCATATTCTACTTCTTCTTCTTCATCGAACGATTCATATCCACAACTTGTTAATCACTTTATGTGATTGTATGTGATCTGAGACTTAAAGCTATTGTACGTTGTGCCAGTTATCAGCCTACAAGTAGGCCAGTATCTCAGATTTCTGTGATGCTTTTTTTTTTTACTAGAGTAGCTTTCCTAGGTCCTACATCAGTCGCATCTTACGACATGCATTGAAGGTCGCAGTGGTACTATTCTGTGCTTCCCTTGCACGCTCCGGCACCATACGGGTAAAATAGTTAGTATAAAAAAAGTTCTCCTGAATTGTCATCATCATGAAGATCACCTTTGTTGTAACGTCGTTACACATAATTCTCTACATACATCATTTCTCCTCAAGGTGTCCAACATATCTCCATCTTCTCATTCTTATAACAGTTGTTGCTAGTGGTTGACCAGACATTTCTCTGTTTTCATCACTTCTCCTGAACTCGTTCCATTTTATGTTCATTATTTTTCGCAGGACATCTATTTTCAAATGCATTCAACTTGCTTTCTATATCTTTAGTCATTTTCCAACTCTCGCTAGCATATGTTAGGATTGATACAACATTTGAATTGAAAATTCGTAATTTAGTTTTAATACTATATAACTTGCAGTTCCATATTTTATTTAGACTTTTAAAACTATATACTAGTTATCATCATCACAGGTGCCGTCTCCACATTGAAGGTTGGCTGCAATGAATCTCCATCATCCTCTGTCTTTCGCCTTGGTGTTGCACTCTGCCAGACTGTAACCTGTCCATTTCTTAAAGTTTCCTCCCACTTATCTCTCGGTCTTCCTCTTGCTCTTCCCCTCAACTTTTACCTTTAGTAAAGAATTTATCATGGTGTCGTGTCTTTTTATGTGCCCAAAATACTTTATTTATTTGAATTTTATTTCTCTAAATAATTGTTTCTTCATGCCTAGTTTTCCTAAAACTTGTTTATTTGTTTGTTTTTCTGTCTATGAAACTCTGCCTATTCTTCTATATATCTACATCTCAAATACAGCAATTCTGTCTTCTTCTTATACTTGTTATACCATGTGGCTTATAGGGTAGTACGGTGGTAGGTGAGTATTTGTCATAGACCGTAAGCGCATGATGGATGCTGTGGACAATATCACGATGTCCACCTTGACTTAAAACGAAGGGGGAAATAACTGCACATATGTCTCCGTCCAGATTCAAACACACAAAGTACGACACGCAAACGACTTCGCCATTGATACCCCCCAAACAACAACAATATAAACAGACAATGGACAGCACAGAAGACAGAAAACAGAGCCCATCTTCCAGGTATCTCCAGCAGTAACACATGATTGTATATGCCCAACGATTATCATTATTACCTAATCTCAATAAACTTAGCCAATAACAGATATTCATCCCGTCCTTATATTCAACAGTGGCAGAAAAAAAAGTAGTTCCGTTGACCCGCTCATAAATATTCCATTAGTAATTAGTCATTAGTGTCACACTACCGTCTGAAATGAAGTATCACAAACGCTCGCGTAATTAGTTCTTTTAATATCGACATATATATTTATCTGCAAAGCTATTTAGGAACCAGTCAATTTTTACCTAATAAAGTGGCTTCTATAACGTTGATGTGGCGCATCTACTGAACACAAAGGTTGCAATTATAAAAATGACAAATTTTAATAAATTTCTATTGGAGTTGGTGGAGAGGAGGAAGAAGGAGCAAGCGTGCCGCTAGAAGAATATCTATTGTAATTGATAGAATATAGTTATACAAAATCGTATTCAAATTGATACGCTTGTTTTGTGAAACGTATAGATTTATGTTCAAAACTGTACGTACGTATATTTTACGAAATGCATGTATTTGATTTCAATATGGAATACATTGTTTTATGAAACGTTTAGATTCAGATTATATAATGAATGTATGTTTTATGAAATGTTTAGATTCAGATTATATACTGAATGTATGTTTTATGAAATGTTTAGATTCATATTTAATACCGAATGTATGTTTTATGAAATGTTTAGATTCATATTCAATACTGAATGTATGTTTTATGAAACGTTTAGATGCTTATACAATATGGAATATATGGTGATTTATATGTGAAATTGTTCAATTTACATGAAAATATAATGTACATGTTATGAAACAGATAAGTTAACGTATAATATAGAACGTATTTAGTAGGAACGTACTCTTTAGATATATCCAGAAAGAACTCAAAGTCAAATCAAACTAGCTGATTCTACAAATTAGAATGAGAAAAATGAAGTATTGTGGACATGTTAAAAGACAAGTGTTGGAAAAGATCATTATGAAGTAGAGATTCAGGCAATGAGATGAAGTAGAGATCCTGGCAATGAGATGAAGTAGAGATCCAGACAATGAGATGAAGTAGAGATTCAGACAATGAGATGAAGTAGAGATTCAGACAATGAGATGAAGTAGAGATCCAGACAATGAGATGAAGTAGAGATCCAGGCAATGAGATGAAGTAGAAATCCAGGCAATGAGATGAAGTAGAAATCCTGGCAATGAGATGAAGTAGAAATCCTGGCAATGAGATGAAGTAGAAATCCTGGCAATGAGATGAAGTAGAGATCCAGGCAATGAGATGAAGTAGACATCCTGGCAATGAGATGAAGTAGAGATCCTGGCAATGAGATGAAGTAGAAATGAGATGAAGTAGAAATCCTGGCAATGAGATGAAGTAGAGATCCTGGCAATGAGATGAAGTAGAAATGAGATGAAGTAGAGATCCAGACAATGAGATGAAGTAGACATCCTGGCAATGAGATGAAGTAGAAATGAGATGAAGTAGAGATCCAGACAATGAGATGAAGTAGACATCCTGGCAATGAGATGAAGTAGAAATGAGATGAAGTAGAGATCCAGGCAATGAGATGAAGTAGAAATGAGATGAAGTAGAAATGAGATGAAGTAGAAATGAGATGAAGTAGAGATCCAGGCAATGAGATGAAGTAGAAATGAGATGAAGTAGAAATGAGATGAAGTAGAAATGAGATGAAGTAGAAATGAGATGAAGTAGAGATCCAGGCAATGAGATGAAGTAGAAATGCGATGAAGTAGAAATGCGATGAAGTTGCCTCCCACTTCAACGCCTGCTTTGATATTCTTTGATCTTTGCCTCCCACTTCAACGCCTGCTTTGATATTATTTGATCATTTCTTCACACAAAGTATGCCCAATATATCTTCATCTTTTCCTCTCGTTTTTCAAACTTTTTCTTCTTCAATCATGTTTTGCCTCACAGCATCAGAATAAGAAGAGATTTCTAGAACGAGCCCTTGTGTGTGCTTCATAAATAGTGTCTTTCGTCACTTCTGTTATCTATGAGGTCCACCTATTGCGTGGTCTGCCGTTTGCTTTGTATCCACTTTATCGGAGCAGCATTGCTCTTTGAGGCGCACTGTCTGTTGGTAATCTGCTTATGTGGCCGAACCAATTAATTTATTGGTTTTTGATGCAGTTCAGTATTGATGTTGTACCCACATTTTTCCTGATGTCTTCATTTCTCAACCAGTCTCTTCTTGTTACCCCAGCATTCTGCATAGACACACTTTCAAACTAAATTTTGAAAAACTGGTGTGTGCACATTAGGTCACATGTCAAGGCCGTGAAACAGTTTGTATTTGACCTTTGTGTGTCAACATGACTGGCCGCTGTTTTACCACTGTCTGTACGTGTCGTGTGAATGAAATTGTCAGAGGAGAGTCAACTCAGAAGGGTAAACTTTACTAGTGCATTTTTCTTATAGAGTGTGGGAGAGAGATGGAGTGGTAGAAAGAGAAAGTGGGCGGTGTAGAAGGGAGAACTTTACTAGCTTCTGTTATTAAAGAGTGTGGTAGAGAGAAAATGTAGAGAGAGGGAGAGAGAGAGAGACTCTGCAAGGAGGGGTTACTGCACTATTAGCTTAAAGATGGCCAGAGCGATATAAATCAACTGGAGCATGTACGATATGTAAAACTTTACTAATAGCATCATCATAAAGCAAGAGAGAGAGAGATATAAAGAGAAATACAATTTTAGAAAGAGAATGTACGATGTACTAATGCCGAAGATTACAGTTGTTTATCTAAAGAGAAAGAGAGAGAGAGAGAAAGAGACAGAACGAGAGAGAGAAAGAGACAGAGATATAACACAATTGGGAACCGAGAACAAATGTTATTTATCTGTTTTTTTACAGAAAAAGCGACAGAGAGAGAGAGAGAAAGAGAGGCAGAGAGACAGAAAGAGAGAGAAAGTGTATGGAATGTTTGTCAATGGCAAACTTTAATATTGCCTTATCGTAGACAGAGATAGTGAGAGAGCGGGAGAGAGAGAAGGAGGGGGAAAGTGTGGTCTGACATACAAAGACATACCTTACTATTTCCGGATCATTTAGAGAAAAAGAGAGAGAGAAAGAGAGTAAGAGAGATTGAGAGACAGAGAGAGAGAGGGAGAAAGAGAGAAAGAAATATAGAGAGAAAATCATTAAAAATATTAATAAGATTATATACAAGTTCAACATCTTAAAAATTACATTGGAAACCCTCGCCAGTGTTTCAGAGATAACTGCTGAGATCTTTCTGTATAAGAAAGTGAAGCACGCATTGCTATTTATCGAAGTGCAAAGATGGAGTCACTTTCTCAATCAATCAATCAATCAATCAATCAATCAATCAATCAAAGAGAATGTGAGAGAGGTAGAGATTGGATGATGTCTTTGCTCTTTTCTTTCGTTCGATGGAAATATTGTCAATATATTCAATGTTGTCTCTTGTATAAACTTCACTGTCTTTGTAGCTCACACAGAAGTCCGTGCAGTTTTCTTTCTAGTGATGTTTCTCTTGGCCAGTGAGTGTGTTTCAGTCTATTCGGGGCAATCTTGAAGTATATGCTCTGCAATATGCGATATACACATGACATAATTTCCAATCTTGAAGTATATGCTCTGCAATATGCGATATACACATGACAGAATGTCCAATCTTGAAAAGTTACCAACAACACTGGAAAAGACAGTCACTAACATCAGCATATGAAAGGAAGTTGAGACAGAACCTTGCTTGAATTACATTGAGAAACAAAGAATGAAGTGGTTTGGCAACTTAATAAAAATACAACCAAACTCCAGTATACAGAGCTTTCTACAACAGAAACATCAAGAAAGAAAGCGAGAGAAAGAGCAGGAAAAACGAGGAACAAAATCCTGTCAACAAGCATAAATAACTATCACCCAAGCCACTTGAGCAGCGAAGACAAAAAAACCCAGAAAATCTAGACACTGGGTAACCTCTTCTTCTTCTTCTTTGCGTTCGTTCTTTACGACCAATTTTAATCACTCTTTGTGATATGATTTGATCTTTGCCAAGAACGTGTATACGTTGCACATTGGTTTGGCAGGCCCCTAAACGCATAGACTTCTACACGTTTAGGACATGTGCATCCGATTTCAGCCAAAACTCCTTAGTCGCCTCTTACGACATGCGTGGCAGGTAACAGTGGTTCTATTCTTTACACCCCAAATTTGGGTCCCGGTAACCACTCGGGTGACTGGGTAACAACCCGGTAACAGTTGTGACGATAAAAGAAGAAGAAGATATCTATCTATCTTGTCCAAGAGTTATTGCGGTCACTTGTGTATTCAGTAAACTGTCAATGACTGTCCTACGTTGCTAGTTGTTCTTTTCATTCTTATCAAATATTCCGTTGATCTCTGTCTGGACATATACTTATGGGCGGGTCTCCTCTCTCCGTAGGGTTTGTTCTGTCCCAAACTGGGAATCTCAACTTCTGGTAGTTCTGAGATTCGTCTATTGAGTCGTGTTACTTGTAGATAAAAGTTGCTTCGTATCAGTCGTCCCATTGTTAGATTTTGAAATCAGAATTAAGTAGCTCGGCATACGCTGAACTTTTCTTCTAATATCAGTACTATCGTGTCTCTCCTTTCTCTCAGAGCATACATCTCTCTCTCTTTCTCTCTCGCTTTCTCTCTCTCTCTCTTTCTCTCTCTCTTTCTCCTTATTATCTACATCTCTAGGCAAGGAATCTCAGTCTCAGAATTAAAGAAGTCGGCACAGAATAGAGGTAGGTGGAAAACTTGCAGCCCCTATATGTCACTGTTAGCAAGAATATTTAGTAGTAGTAGTAAGTAGTAATAGTAGTAGGAATAGGAGTAGAGTAGATGTAGTAGTTGTAGTAGTAATAGTAGTAGGAATAGGAGTAGAGTAGATGTAGTAGTTGTAGTAGTAATAGTAGTAGTAGGAATATGGTAGTAGTAGTTGTAGTAGAATTAGAAGTAATAGCAGTTGTAATATTAGTAGAAATAGGAGTATAGTAGTAATTATAGTAGTAGTAGTAGTAGTAGTAGTAGCAGCAGAGCAGTAGTAGTAGCAGTAGTAGTCCTAGCAGTAGTAGTAGTAGTTTTAGCAGTAATAGTACAAGTAGTTAGCAGTAGTAGTAGTATCAGCAGTAGTCGTTGAAGTAGTAGTAGTAGTAGTAGTAGCAGTAGTAGTAGTTCTAGCAGTACTAGTAGTAGCAACAGCAGCAGCAGTGGTAGTATTTGATAATTTGATAAAATATGCAGCTGATTTGTGCTTCTCTTCTCTAGTATTTGCTTTCTTTCCATTATTCACTTGTTCTCATGCATATCTTTCACCTTATCTATCATCGCCTAATCTCCCTACACGCACTTCTCCTTATCTCCACTTCTCCTTATCTCCCTGCGCACTAATGTCAGAATGACCAGCCAAGTACCAGGCCACAGAACGTCGTGACACAGTATTCTCTGGAAATAGAAGTTTTGTTTTTTCTGTTTTAAAGTACAGCTCGCGCACTCAAGTATAAAAGCAGAGGAAAATAGAAAGAAAGAAATAGGGGGGAAACAAACGCGCTGGTACAGTCTACAAGTACTGATGTTTTTAGAAGGGGAAGGGGTGAGTTGATCCTCGCTCCTGTGCAGTCACAGCTTTGTTGTGTGCACGTGGTTTAGTCTAGCTTCCCAACACGCGACTCGGGGTCATGGGTGAGACGCCAGGTCTGATTACAGCACTGTTCTTCTGGGTTGGTTTTGTACTAAGGCTTACAGCTCAATTAGTCATGTCCTGCTTCTGTTAGAAGAATCCTGATTGTCTGATTTTTGTTCTTTTGATAAGGTTTGTGTGCAGACCTGATTTTAAATCTCCCCATTCGTTTTCTTCGATGTCCTTGGAATTTTCAGCATTCTTCTGTAAAACCACATCTTTGTGGCTTCCAATTATCTTATTACTTGTACGATAATTGTCTATGATTGGCTGCCATACATAAGTATTGGTTCAATATAGCCATGGAGTACTCTTTTCGCAGTGTCATAGGTAGTGAATTCATACATAATGAGTTCTTTGCAATTAAGTTAAGTTAATAGCATATATTTACATGACTTTGCGAATCAATCCCAGCTTTTAACGCTGTTTGTGATTTTTATAGGCATTATTACGTTCAGTAGTTTGCCATTGCTTTCTGAACGGGTGGTGCCAACGTCCTTTTGTAAAATCCACGCGAAACAATTTGCCACCAAACTGTCCGCAGTTTGATTCGAACTCAGAACATCGGGATTAATAAATATACCTAGTCACTATTCCCTAAGCCACAGACTAGAACCCTTTAATCAGGCTGTTCAATGTTTCTGTTTCTGCTTCTCCATATGTGTAACAAAGAGAATTTATAATGAATCTGACGTCTCCCACCTGAAACGCATGTCGTTTTTGCTAAATTTCCTCCATTAAATTTCAGTGTACACTTGTCCTACACCGCCCTAAACAGTTGTTGTACTATAGGCAGTAGCCACAGTTTGTTTTATTTTAAAGTTTGTTTAGGCCTAAGTTGCCATGTTAACATTATTACTGAACCCATATTCTATGTGGTCTTCTTCTTCATCTCATTGTCTGGATTTCTACTTCATCTCATTGTCTGGATTTCTACTTCATCTCATTGTCTGGATCTCTACTTCATCTCATTGTCTGGATCTCTACTTCATCTCATTTCTACTTCATCTCATTTCTACTTCATCTCATTGCCTGGATCTCTACTTCATCTCATTTCTACTTCATCTCATTTCTACTTCATCTCATTTCTACTTCATCTCATTGTCTGGATTTCTACTTCATCTCATTTCTACTTCATCTCATTTCTACTTCATCTCATTGTCTGGATTTCTACTTCATCTCATTGTCTGGATCTCTACTTCATCTCATTTCTACTTCATCGCATTTCTACTTCATCTCATTGCCTGGATCTCTACTTCATCTACTTCATCAGTGGGAGGCAAAGATCAAAGAATATCAAAGCAGACGTTGAAGTGGGAGGCAAAGATCAAAGAATATCAAAGCAGACGTTGAAGTGGGAGGCAAAGATCAAAGAATATCAAAGCAGGCGTTGAAGTGGGAGGCAAAGATCAAAGAATATCAAAGCAGACGTTGAAGTGGGAGGCAAAGATCAAAGAATATCAAAGCAGACGTTGAAGTGGGAGGCAAAGATCAAAGAATATCAAAGCAGGCGTTGAAGTGGGAGGCAAAGATCAAAGAATATCAAAGCAGGCGTTGAAGTGGGAGGCAAAGGGTTCCAAAAGAGGACGCCTAAGGAAAACCTGAAAAGAATTGTGCTTAGAGAGGTAGGAAATATCGGCCTCAATTCCGTTGAAAAGATTGAGATAGTTGCCCAAAGCAGAGCGGTATAGAGAAATTACTTGCATGCACTATGTAAAGTATAATGCTACGAGAGGAGTAATATATATATATATATATATATATATATATATATATATATATATAGTAAAGATACTGTTTTTGTATACTAAAGAATACTGCTTAGACCAAACGCGTAAACATCACTTCGCTAGCCTTTGCTTCCCAGTGTTTCGTTGGTAAGTAATTGACGCTGGGTCGACCTGAGAGCTGGGTCGACCTGAGAGCTGGGTCGACCTGAGAGCTGGGTCGACCTGAGAGCTGGATCGACCTGAGAGCTGGGTCGACCTGAGAGCTGGGTCGACCTGAGAGCTGGGTCGACCTGAGAGCTGGGTCGACCTGAGAGCTGGGTCGATCTGAGAGCTGGGTCGACCTGAGAGCTGGGTCGACCTGAGAGCTGGGTCGACCTGAGAGCTGGATCGACCTGAGAGCTGGGTCGACCAGTAACAAAATACCAAGATAATTTGTGATTTAAACCTCGGATCATGAGACTATTAACTAAGCGCACTAACCACTATACTAACGCAACTCTCCGCACACATGAACACGCACACACACAACATATTCATATACACATTAGTACTAACATACTTTAGCACACTTACCAACCTTGTAAATAGTATATTTACATAACACTTAACTTTGTAAATAGTATATTTATAATACACTTACTCAATTTTTCTGAATAGTATATTTACAACACGTTTACTCAACTATGTGAATATTATATTTACAATACACAACTTTCAGAACAGTATATTTACAACACACAACTAACTAGTATATTTACATTAGATTTACTCCACTTTCTAAATAGTATATTTACAACACGTTTACACAACTATCCAAATAGCATTTACAACAAACAACTATCTAAATATAATAGATTTACAACACGTTTACTCAACTTTCTAAATAGTATATTTACAACACCGTTACTCTACTATACGAAAGCAATGACCTAACGTTGTATAGAGTTACCTCTAGCCGCTTGTAAATATCAGCATACGTAAGAATATGCGGGCGTTGTAGCTTGGACGAAAGAGACAAGTAGAGACCAACCAGAGAACCCTGAAAATCAAATTAGCTGATTGCTTAAATAGCTCATATTTTATGGTAATGATTTAGTTATAGACATTCACAACTAAAAGCGCTCAGAGAGGATCGATAGCTTCTTCGCATATGGTATCATACAGATGTGAAAATTAGAGGAAACAACTTTCTTCTAGCAATGACAAGCATAGATTTTTTGTTCTATGTCAAGGAGAAGTGATTCAATGTTGACCTGAACAAGTCATTTTGACACATGTCTGGTAATGTGTAAGGAATGATACATTGATTGATTGTGGAGTGAGTAGTGTAACCGTACAGATTAGCTGCTCGTCTCTCGTGCAAAATGTACCAGGTTCGCTCCCTCGTGAAGTCATCTGTATACTTGTCCAGATATTCCTGATCACATGGATACTCCTCGAAGTGTAATGATGATGATCATATTGATCATTCAATCAATCAATACTTCTGTCTTCACTCTTAACCCCAGGAGGCATAGATCCACAATCAAGTCATCCACACCCTTCTATCCAATGATATCTTTTCCAGATCTCTACACTATATTCCCATTTTCTTTCATTCCGTCTCAAATTCTGCCTCCATATATTCCAGGCTCTTCCTTACCTCTATTGCTCTGAGGGGAGGGGGTGTTAATCGGAGTGAAATGCCTGTCACGTGATGATGTTCATGGCTCTCCTCAGTATGTGTCCTATCCATCGCCACCTTCTGCACCTTATCTCTTGTTCCACCTTCCTTTATCCCGACCTACCCACCAGTTCCATGTTTGTGGTCCTGTCATACCCTCGGTGGTGGAGCATCCTTCGCAGGCATACTATACTTTTAAAAAAATAAAAATAATTCGGAATAATGATCTCCAAAGTGCACTATTTGTACAATATTTCTCTGTTGTTTATTCGTCCATCTCCGATAAAAGTTACGCTTGACTTCGTTTTATAAATTATTTGTTCTCTTAAAGTGTTAAAGAACTCAAAAGACATCGGCAAGAAAAAATCTAAAACTGCTGCTTAAGATACGACGTTGCTGCTCTGTACAACATTCTCGACAGCGTTCCATTTCTGGGGAGAAGGACCTAGCCATACAGTGAAATTTCGATACCGTGAAGTCAATGCTTCTCCTGTAAACGTCTTCATAAAGAAGGGGATGACGAGAAATACACGGAGCACGGGATTTGAAGGCAGAGATCAACAATAAAAAGAAGAGCTGGAGGGAGTTGCAGGAGATAGCTAGAGATAGAAAGACTTGGCATGAGTTGGTTGACGGCATATACCACAATCCGGGTTAAAAAGGCAGAGAGAGAGAGAGAGAGAGAGAGAGAAGCCTTCTTATTACCATATTGTGTAACTTATATTGTCGAGGACATCATTTATTAGTGTGATAAGCCCGTATGTTGTCGGTGCTCGCAAAGGGAGCAAACAATAGTAACGCTGCAACATAAACTGCATGTCGTAAGAGGTGACTGAGGTGGTGGCCTAGGAAGCTACCCTTGCAAATTAAAGCGTCGCAGAAATCGGTTTAGGCGCATAACTGCACAACGTACAATTGCTCTTAGGCTCACATCGCCCGACTGTCCAGCGTGTTCGTAGCGCGTTGGGCGACGGGTGATAAGCCCTCTGTGAGTGCGGGTTTAATTTCGCGGGCTGGTAGAAAAGCCACAGGTTCTCAAGATTTAAGGTGTTCGTGGCAGCGAACCAAATGGTTACGATGTCCATGGCACAGACAGAGCCGAAGAGCTGAAAGCTCAAGTGCTTCTGGATCGGAAAAAGGCTCACATCACAGTACAGATCACAATGAGTGGTTTAACAATGGTCGATATGGAGCCTTCCAAGATGAAGAAGTAGATTAGTGTGAAACAGATGGAAGTCTCACAACTATCAGCTCAAAGTCAAGGGATAATCTATGTAGGTAGTAGTTCTCAGTAAGTAATCACATCGTTGACTGAAGTTGATACCGGCTAATATCAATATCACAGCTAATGTCAATATCACAGCTAATATCAATATCACAGCTAATATCAATATCACAGCTAATGTCAATGTCACAGCTAAAGCCAACGTTAAAGCTAATGCCATTGTCACAGCTAATGTCAATGTCAAGCTAATGCGTCAATATCACAGCTAATGTCAATGTCACAGCTCAATGCCAATATCACAGCTAAAGCAAATGCCACACCTAATGTCAATGTAATGTCAATGTCAGCCATGTCAATGTCCAGCTAATGTCAATGTGGCTGTGTCATGTCATTGTTAATGTCAATGTCAGCTAATGTCAATATCACAGCTAATGTCAATATCACAGCTAATGTCAATATCAGCTTCAATATCACGCTCAATTTCACCAGCTAATGTCAATATCACAGCTAATGTCTCAATATCACAGCTAATGTCAATATCACAGCTAATGTCAATATCACAGCTAATGTCAATATCACAGCTAATGTCAATATCACAGCTAATGTCAATATCACAGCTAATGTCAATATCACAGCTAATGTCAATATCACAGCTAATGTCAATGTCACAGCTAATGTCAATATCACAGCTAATGTCAATATCACAGCTAATGTCAATTCACAGTAATGTCAATATCACAGCTAATGTCAATATCACAGCTAATGTCAATATCACAGCTAATGTCAATATCACAGCTAATGTCAATATCACAGCTAATGTCAAAGTTACAGCTAATATCAGTTTCTCTACTAATATCGAAGTTACAGCTAATATCGTCGATGCTATAACTAATACAGCGACCACGACTAATAGCAGTATCTCATATAATCTCAGTGTCACATATAATGTCAACGTCTTGGCTAATGTGAATGCCCCGTAGACTTGCATACTGAATCCGGCATTAGAGGAGAACACACATTCTACTTATGTCAACCATTCACTATCTCAAGGGACATAATTAGAAATAATAACAAAGGGCGGTAACAAACAAGTTATATCATTTCACTAGTATCGTGGTTTTTACATCAAGCGCAAAGAAAATAAAAAAATTACGAAAATATGCTGATGCGAACAAGGAAAGTCAGAGAAAGAAAGAATAGAGTACTGTAGGTAATCTGTTAAAATAATGGGGGTTTTAATGTATTGTATCATAACTTGATGTTGCTAATTGAGACCATGTCGAGAGTTAATTTGTGAGGATGTTAAGTCTTGAGTAGGTCAAGAAAGGAGGTTAATGATATGTCAATACTGGTTACTTAATACCAGGAGATACTGACAGCAAACAGGATCTGACATGGACGTAACACAGATGGCTGAAGAAATAAATGAATGAATGAGCTGTATTTCTGAGTTTTCTTATAACGGATCAGGGGTCTCAATGCTGAATTGGTTTGCCTGTCGTTCTGAAAGTTGTGGGTTCCCCAAGTATTATATAAAGGATCATGGCGAAGGCTCGCTTTATAGTGAAAAAACCAGTCAAATGGTAATCAGACCTCACGCAAAAATCAGTCAGTAGCACAATACCAGGCGTCAGGACTACTGAACGTATAAGTGGTGCGTAGAATATCAACGACACATTTACTGTGGTTGATGGCTACGTCCTATAAAGGTTATGCCACTATTTTCATTTTCATATGCTTGCACTTTGGCTTAAATTCAGGTCTTCTGTCTTATATGCAGTAGGAGCATAGCGAGGACGCAACGTACTCCCATTCTCGGCGCAAATCTCACAGATCACAAAGAGTGGTTAACTTGCTTGATAAGAACAAAAGCGAACAAACACACAATATATACATATGTATATATATATATAACAACAGGTCCATTCCATTCTACCCAACATGTCTTTATCACTATCCAAGTCGATATGATACGAGAGAAGGCGGGAGCTGGTGCATACAATGATTCATCTTCCCTTTAATCATACACCGACAAACATTCTTTACCTTTTCTTCTTGAATGTTAATCCATTTTCTTGATGTTAGTACTTGTCGCTATAAAGCAATAACTTCTCCCACTGCTATCTCACTCAACTATAACTGCCACTATATGAAGGCATTTATTCACTCCAGACTTAAATGTGCCTGGTGGACCATAAAAAGGTCATGCAACTTAATAAAGTAGTGAAATGATTGCATCTGTGATCTAGTCAAGAGCAACCTTCAAGTAAAGTTCATATTTAATTCTAAGTCAACTCAAATGTTAAGTTAGTTTTGTATAAGGAGCGGGTGGCTGGGTGGGTAAGGCACTGGATTTTTAGTATAGAGAACGGGGATTGGAACCCAGGTAATGTATTTTTTTTTCAAACAATGCATTTCTTCAGGGATATAATTATATTCATAAGAAGTGCATTGTGTGGCGACAGTTCGGGCAAGCAGTAGTTAATTTTTATCATTGAATAACCTGTTACGCCCATGTGGTGCTGGGCCGCAAGGAAGTCAAGAATAGTACAACTGCGACATACAGGCATGTCATAAGAGGCGACTGATGTAGGGCCTAGGAAGTTACCCTAGTAGATAAAAAGTTTCGCAGGAATCGGATGGGCTGGCCTACTTGTAGACGCTATAAGTACAACGTTCTTAGACTCAGATCACATACAGATCACACAGAGTAGTTAACAAGTTGTCGATATGGAGCGTTCGTCGAAGAAAAAGAACAGCCCGTTGAGTGACCCACTAACCCGAAATTGACACTATACGAAAGCTGTTGGAATGATTACATGTTTTTTATATTTATTTCCTGTTCGTTGTTAAATATATTTCTCTAAGCATTACGCTAATCCGCTCCACTGTCACATAACAGAAACACTACAACACGTATCACATCTGTAAACTATACATAGCAATAACACACCAGAACAGAACAAGCAACACATCAGTTCATTACACATAACAGTTTCAGTTCCAGTTTTGAATATCTTCATTGCACTCCGGACATCTCCATATGTGCTCCGTTCTCCTTGGATATCTCCAACATCGTCCAGCGACTGACCGTTATCAGATCCATGTTGATTGCTGAGACTACTCATATATCTGTTGTGTTGTTCTTTTTTGACTACTCCAATCTTCAATCCAAACTCTTGCAATCTAGTAATTGACGTGCACTAGTTCCCAAAAATATCCTTTTTGTGGCAAGTACAAGTAAAGAATCCTTTATCATACCATGCGGTATATAGGGTAACATGGTGTTAGGCTCATATCTTTCATAGACTGTCGGCACATAATGGATGGCGTGGTCAACATCACAAGGGTTGACTTTACTTCCCACTGTTTTTCCTGGTACCCAATTGAGGCTGGGTCGACTTGAGGATAGCCGTTACGGTCGGAAAAATACTTCACGTCCATTGTGGAATTGAACACAAAACACTAGACTAAAAATAGAGTTCCCTAACAACTGGGCTACTGCGGATCTTCTCTTTGCGACAAACATATAACAAACATATAACAAACATATAACAAACATATAACAAACATATAACAAATATATAAAACATAAACAAAATTAACAACAAATACAACACGTAAGAAGAACATAATAACAACTGACACACTTCTAACTGAAAGTGAACAACTACATCACATAGTATATCAAATGTATTATTCCCTTCTCTCAGCGCCTTTACATTCATCCCAACCCTATATTCATCCGCCCGCCTATACGCAGCCCCACACTACTATATTCATCCCCCTATGCAGCCCCACTACTATATTCATCCCACACTATAGTCATCCCCACACTATAATCATCCCCACCCTATATTCGTCCCACCCTACTATATTCATCCCCACACTATAATCATCCCCACCCTATATTCGTCCCACCCTACTATATTCATCCCCACACTAATATATTCATCCCCACACTATAATCATCCCCACACTAATATATTCATCCCCACACTAATATATTCATCCCCACACTAATATATTCATCCCCCACTAATATATTCATCCCCACACTAATATATTCATCCCCACACTAATATATTCATCCCCACACTAATATATTCATCCCCACACTATAATCATCCCCACACTATAGTCATCCCCACACTATAATCATCCCCACACTATAGTCATCCCCACACTATAATCATCCCCACCCTACTATATTCATCCCCACACTATAGTCATCCCCACACTATAATCATCCCCACACTATATTCATCCCCACACTATAGTCATCCCCACACTATAATCATCCCCACCCTACTATATTCATCCCCACACTATAGTCATCCCCACACTATAGTCATCCCCACACTATAGTCATCCCCACACTATAGTCATCCCCACCCTATATTCATCCCCATCCTACATTCATCCCCATCCTATATTCATCCCCATCCTACATTCATCCCCACCCTATATTCATCCCCACCCTATATTCATCCCCATCCTATATTCATCCCCACCCTATATTCATCACCATCCTACATTCATCACCACCCTACATTCATCACCACCCTACATTCATCACCATCCTATATTCATCCCCATCCTATATTCATCCCCACCCTACATTCATCACCACCCTACATTCATCACCATCCTATATTCATCCCCATCCTATATTCATCCCCACCCTACATTCATCACCACCCTACATTCATCACCACCTACATTCATCACCACCCTACATTCATCCCCATCCTACATTCATCACCACCCTACATTCATCACCACCCTACATTCATCCCACCCTACATTCATCACCACCTACATTCATCACCACCCTACATTCATCACCACCCTACATTCATCACCACCCTACATTCATCCCCATCCTACATTCATCCCCACCCTACATTCATCACCATCCTACATTCATCCCCATCCTACATTCATCCCCATCCTACATTCATCCCCATCCTACATTCATCCCCATCCTACATTCATCCCCATCCTACATTCATCCCCATCCTACATTCATCCCCACCCTATATTCATCACCATCCTACATTCATCCCCACCCTACATTCATCCCCATCCTACATTCATCCCCACCCTATATTCATCACCATCCTACATTCATCCCCATAGTACATTCATCACCACCCTACATTCATCACCACCCTACATTCATCCCCACCCTACATTCATCACCACCCTACATTCATCACCACCCTACATTCATCCCCACCCTACATTCATCCCCACCCTACTATATTTATCCCACCCTATATTCATCCCACACTATATTCATCCACACACTATATTCATCCCCACACTATAATCATCCCCACCCTATTATATTCATCCCCACACTATATTCATCCCCACACTATATTCATCCCCACCCTATTATATTCATCCCCACACTATATTCATCCCCACACTATATTCATCCCACACTATTATATTCATCCCCACACTATATTCATCCCCACACTACATTCATCCCCACCCTACATTCATCCCCATCCTACATTCATCCCCACCCTATATTCATCACCATCCTACATTCATCCCCACCCTACATTCATCCCCATAGTACATTCATCACCACCCTACATTCATCACCACCCTACATTCATCCCCACCCTACATTCATCACCACCCTACATTCATCACCACCCTACATTCATCCCCACCCTACATTCATCCCCACCCTACTATATTTATCCCACCCTATATTCATCCCCACACTATATTCATCCACACCTATATTCATCCCACACTATAATCATCCCCACCTATTATATTCATCCACACACTATATTTATCCCCACACTATATTCATCCCCACCCTATTATATTCATCTCCACCCTATTATATTCATCCCCACACTATAATCATCACCATCCTATATCCATCCCATTTCTCTGTTTTACGACCAACACGGTCGTGTTTTCTTGTCATGCCACTTCTACCCTAGCTATATCTAGTCCTTCAACTAAATAAATTGACGCTTCAGCGGCCATAAACAAGATTCAGATAAAAGTTACTGCTATTCAGATCATTATTTTGCAAACATCTTTAGATTCCACTGCTTCACTTAACAACATTGCATATAGTTTGTTTGTCAGTATGTCTGTCTTTCTATTATTTATGTGTGTCATTCTGATAAAGGTGTCTACTTCTGTTTTGTTTTTTTTGCATCTGGCTGTCTAGTTAGACTGTGCATGTATGTGTGTGTTTCTCCTGTTTCTCAATATCGTTATAAATGTATGAGTGTCTTCTTATCTCTCTCTCTGTCAGTTTATATGTTTTTCCTTGTATTATCTGCATATATGTATGTATGTCAATTTTTATATGTTGTGTGTTTGTTTTAAAAATTGGTATGTTGTGACCGTGTTTAGTCTGTGTGTTTTCTGTTTGTTCTATCTACACACGTCGACATTTCTGCTGTCTATCTACTCTTTCTTTACATGTTACATGTACACATACTTGTCTATTTGTCATATATATACACACACACACATATATATATTCATCTTACAAGGTTAACCCTGACAAGAATGCCCTGGTATCGCCTACCACAGAGAGCCACCCAGAAAAAGTGTAATGAGTAACAAAGCAAGAGGAAGACAACGCAAAAGATGGAGCGACAGTATCAAGAACAACCTTACGAAAATTAATATCAGCTTACAAAGCGCCTAAAAACAAGCACACTCAAGATCACTATGCCCCTCCACCCCAACATTTCTATAAATAAGTAAATGGTGGAAGAGAAGAAGAAGACGAACGTTGTACTTTACACAGGGCATGCAACCGATTTCTCCATACCGCTCTATCCTGGGCAACTCGTTCAATGTCTTCTATGAAATTGTGTACGATATTTCTCGCCTCTTTCAGTAAAGTTCGTTTCAGGATTTCTCTAAAGCATCCGTTCTTTCTTGAACGTTTTGCCTTTCACTGCAATGTCTAAGATTTTTTTCTCAGAGTATGCCTAACATATCACCATCTTCCCTTTCTTATAACAATTGTTGCTAGTGATTGACAAGACATTTCTTCTCAGAGTATGCCCAACATATCATACTCTTCCCTTTCTTATAACAGTTGTTGCTAGTGGTTGACCAGACATTTCTCTAATTTCATCACTTCTCCTGAATTCGTCCCATTTTATGTGAATTATTTTTCGCAGACATCCATTTTAAAATGTATTCAACTTGCTTTCTATATCTTTAGTCATTTTCCAACTCTCGCTGGTATATGTTAAGATTGATACAACACTGGAATGGAAAATTCGTAATTTAGTTTTAAAACTATTTATCTTGCGGTTCCATATTTTATTTAGATTTTGTAAAGTTGATATCGTCTTGACAATTCTTAGCACAATTTATTTTGTTATTATCTCATGTGCAGTCAAAATTGCTACACACAAATGTAAATGACTGTTATTTTTTTCATTTTGGATTTCATCGTGATATCTGCATTACTTTTCGAATGTGTCTTAATTATTTTTGATTGCAGTCATTGCACCGGGTTTTCTACCTTACATGGTTCGGTCCCTATCCGCATAGATGGCACTTCACCTACCGAGAGTATTGAACAAAGCACCAACTATGTATCTATGGTAACAATCCTAGAGAATTCTGAAAAAAATACATCCGTGAACAGAACGGCGTGGTCCGTATTTGAACCCTCGACCTTCGAAACGCAACATTTCATACTACAGATAATAGATAAGATGTCTGTTTTCATACTACAGATAATAGATGTCTGTTTTCATACTACAGATACTAGATAAGATGTCTGTTTTCATACTACAGATAATAGATAAGATGTCTGTTTTCATACTACAGATAATAGATAAGATGTATGTTTTCATACTACAGATAATAGATAAGATGTCTGTTTTCATACTACAGATGATAGATAACTTATCTGTTTTGCTATGCATATTTTGCTGTTTTTTACTTAACAGTGTAATATCCTCTACACAATTCAACTCTTCCAATATAGCACATTTAATAACGATTTAAAAAAGCATACATGTTGGAAAATAACGTGTTCTGTAAGAATGCACAATACAATAGGCGTTAGAACAATACATATCTCCGGAGACTTTGACCACTTGTTCATCGCTTCAATAAAGATGTAGAATTTAAGTTGAATGCATTTGAGGAAGAAAAAAAAACACATGTCTGCGGAAAAGCACAACCATTCAATGTGATGTATTCATGAAACGAGATAAACTCAGAGAAATATTTTGACCTCTGAAGCCTGTATGTCGGGTGACATTGATAATAAGAAAAGCATACCTTCACGCAAAAATCAGTCAGAAGCGCCATACCGAGCACCCTGACTTCGCATGAATTTATAACGTGTGAACGAAAGACGAGAAGGAAGAGAAACGTCTAGTTAACCACTAATATCAATTATTATTAGTAAGAAAAGATGGAGATATGTTGGGCCTACTGTGAGAAGAAATGATCAAAGGTCACAAAACAGACATTTCAGTGCGAAGTAAATAGTTCAAGAAAGAAAGTACGCTCTAAGCATAAACCTGAAAAACTTTACTGAGAGAGGCAAGAAATATCGCACTCAAATCCATAGAAGAGATTGAACGAGCTTCCCAGGATAAAACGGTACTGAGAAATTGCCTGCAGGCTCTATGTAATGTAATAACGAGGCTAGAGGAATATAATAGTAATAAATAATAACACTTCAAAGGTGATCTTCTCGGTTTTTTTGGCAATCATAAAAATCTTTACGAATTATAATAAAGTTTCTAAATGTGTAAAAAGTTTTTAATCACAATGAACATTGAAAGAGCATTGTACAACACAATCTTTCATCCGATATTATTCTATTTTATTGTTGTTTTTGTTTGTTTGATCCAAGCACTTGAGATTTCAGCTCTTCGACTCGGTGCCATGGACATTGTAACCCTTCGGTTCGGTGTCACGAAAACAGTAAATATGGAGAACATGTGGCTTTTCTGCCAGCCCGCGGAATTGAACCGAAAGAACTTAAAGGGGGGGCTTTTCACCGTCGTCCAACGCGCTACGCACACGCTGGGCAGGCGGGCGACATTATCCTATCAGTGCCAAACCTGAACGGTGACATCAAACGATAATAGAATACTAGTCAGGACAGAGATGAAGGTGTTTACTCAGAGTGCTGGATGTATCAAACAAACAAAACCGAACTAGCAATGAAGACATTTGAGGGGGAAAAAAAAGGTGGGTACAACATCAGTACTGAAATTAATGAAAACACACATTAATAGTTCTTGCACATAGCAAGATTGTCAGCAGAAAGTGCAGTTCAAAGGGCTCTGCTGCTGTGATACAGTTGATACAAGGTGCAGTTCAAAGAGCTCTGCTGCTGTGATACAAGTTGATACAAGGCAAAAAGGTAGGCCAGGCAAAAGGTGGACCACATAAATAATATAAACAGTGAAAATGTCATGTAGATGCACACACTGATTCAGTTATCGCCGTGTGATACCGGAGCTCACAAGGGAGCAAAGAATAGTACCATTGCGACCTACAAGGCATGTCGTAAGAGGCGACTGATGTAGGACTTAGTGAAGCTACCCCAGTTAATAAAAAGCTTCTCAGAAATCGGACGTGCTGGCCTACATATAGACGAATAACTGGCACAACGTACAATCGCTCTTATGCTCAGATCACATAACAATCACAAAGAGGGGTTTAACAAGTGGTCAATATAGAACTTTCGAAGAAGAAAATGAAAATCGTGACATATCCTTACAGGACGTAGCCATCAACCACAGTAAACGAGTCGTTGATTTTCTAGGCACCACTTATACGTTCAATAGTTTGCCATTGCTTTCTGAACGGTGAGGTCTATTTTTATCTTTTGTAAAAATTCAACGGAAACAAATTTGCTTCCAAACTTGCACACCGTGGGGTTTTGAACCAGGTACGCTTGGGCTTGTGATCGAGCTCACTACCGCTTGAGCTACAGACGCTGACTCGAAGAAGAAGAAGAAGAAGAAAGATTCCGTTATAGAAATCGCTTCTTATCATGATGATGTGCTACAAAACCGCTTTAGAAAAAAGAAAGGAAAAAAAATAATAATGTCTTGGAATCATATTAATGTTTTGGAATTAGGCGTATATCTTCATATGTATAATCGTCATATACTTTAATCCGATTCTTCTTTTGTAATCATGATCACAGGTTAGAATTCTCGTTCTATCATGTTCTTTTCGTGTCGTGCAACCACATTTGTCCGTGGCTTCCGGCAACATAAGGCTGACTAGCTAAGTCGGGAAATAGTAAACTCCTGTATAATGTGGTAGTAAGGGGGAGAGGTTTTTATATGTTTTTAGAACACTGTAAGCTTGTTTGCAATTGACTCAGTTCTAAGAGTTCACGGCTATCTCTTGGTGAAACATGTTCATAATAATGATATTCATTAGCTTTAAACTTAATTTGTAACATAATACAACCATGATTTAGCATGTCTTGTTGTTTTTAAATGAATTAGTTTTTATACAAAAATACTGAAATGCGAGGTCACTCGACGGTTGTGGTATTATTACCTAGAATTCTTACCTGATCCCGACAGTTTTATGTTATCCCTTTAGCTGCTAAGAACGTATATATACGTTTTCCCATTCACTTCTAAAGACGCATTAACACGTCTGTTATTATCTCTCCTCTGTGGGCTAAAGGCGTGTTAACACGTTATACATTGCTACTGTCACTGCTATAGGCGAACATTCACGTTTGTGACTTAGAAACAAAGAGTATATATTTTTAGCTCAGCCTTCAGAACCGTATGTAGCAGCGAAAAGGTTATGGGAGGTCACGGTTTGTCTTAGACGTATGCATGTGTCAACTATCACACTTAATTACGCTCACAACAGAGTTTTATATTCACCAACATTTCTAGAATTCTTTGCTGTGTCATGTAGTTTCAAATATCTACTTGATTTATTCCTCTCCGTTCCTCGTGGAGCATAGAACCTCACCAGTTGTTCGTCCTTTTCTCTATCTCTAACTGTTTACTTTATGGCTTCCAAGAATAGTCCAGCATCCTTCAGTTCCTCAAGAAGATTTTCTCCAGGTATGTTTAGGACGGCCCATTTTTCTGTTTTCCTTGCGGTATTCCACTTGAGTGCTTTAAAGCATTAAAGTCATCCTATACTCATCCGGTGGGTGTCTGTAGCTTAAGCGGTTGTGAGCTCGATCACAACCCAAGCGTACTTGGTTCAAACTCTGCGGCAAGCAGTTTGGAAGTAAATTGAAGAAAGATAAAAATATACATAACCGTTCATAAAGCAATGCAAACTACTGAACGTATAAGTGGTGCCTAGAAAATCAACGACTCATTTACTGTGGTTGATGGATACGTCCTGTAAAGGATATGCCCCGATTTTCATGTCATACTCAACCACTACAATATTTAGAATTCAGTGCTATGGCATGAGTGTAGCTATAACGATCTACCTAAGACAAATCATATCTGATATCATACTACAGCTTAACCCAAGATGTGGTACTTAAATGTGGCGAAACACATAATAACAAAGTACTGTAGTTTTACAAAATACAAGAACAATGTCAATACACAGCAACGTTTCGACCAAAAGGCCTTTATCAAGCAAACGATACAAAAGGAGTGTCGAATTTCACAGCACACTAAATATAGACTACAACAGAGACATTCCAACGATCCTAATATGATCGTTGGAATGTCTCCTGAAACTTGAAAGTGGAGTCATTTTTGTTGGTAAAAGTTTACTATTAGTGGTCTGTATACATTTGTGTCGCCTGCCTGCTTAGCGTCTTCGTAGCCGTTGCATTTTGTTGGTAAAAGTTTACTATTAGTGGTCTGTATACATTTGTGTCGCCTGCCTGCTTAGCGTCTTCGTAGCGTTGCATTTTGTTGGTAAAGTTTACTATTAGTGGTCTGTATACATTTGTGTCGCCCGCCTGCCCAGCGTCTTCGTAGCGCGTTGGACGACGGTGACATTTGATTACTGGGCCTTTGAGTGCGGTTCAATTCCGCGGACTGGCAGAAAAGCCACATGTTCTCCAGATTCACGGTGTTCGTGGCACCGAACCTAAGGGTTACGATGTCCATGGCACCGAACCAAAGAGCTGAAAGCTCAAGTGCTTCTGGATCGGAAAAAATACATTTGTGTCCGTTGGATAATATGCATAGACTTTGGCCGAAATGCGGATGCTCCTATCATACATACCGTAGGAGTCTAACGAGGGTGAAATTTACTCAAGTTCTCAGCGCAAACCAGACATATCACAAAGAGTGGTTGGCTTAGTTGATAAGTACAAACGAAACAAATAAACATCTGTCTGCGACCACTTTCACAACCATAGCGGCCTTAGTTAACACACACATATAACAATAACTAAATTTGGATGTGTTATTTGCAAGTCAGTAGATAACACGTTTTTATACTATGTGGTATGAATGTTGCTGAATGGAGTGCTCGTTATGTATTTTCACCTACGACCTTCTGATAGATGATATGTGTGAACATCAGGCTTCTTTATTATCTAGACCTGTTCTTGTGCCCAATTGTGACCGTATTGATCTGAGAACTGTTTCAAGCAATTAAGTATCATGCCTGCCGGTGTAGGCCATCATGTCTCTTTACAATTCTCTCTCCTTCGTGCAGGTAATCAGTTCTGAAGCCGATCTTATGTCGAACCAAGATGTCAGACCATCCAATAACTTCTCCCTCTGTATTCCACAATCTCTCCTTCCCTGAATTTTACCTGTTGTCACCACATGTTCTAAACCTCTTCTTTGTCCGAAGACCCTTGATTGTCTGATTCTTATTCGTTAGTTTCTTTGTGCGCAGGCCTGATTTAAAACCTCATCATTTATTTTCTTCGCTGTCCATGGGATTTTCAGCATTCTTCTGTAAAACCACATATCTGTGGCTTCCAGTGATCGTAATGATTGTTTGCTAATTTTCCATGATTCGCCGCCGAACATATGTCTTGGTTCAATATAGCACTGGAGTACTAATTTTTGTGTGTTTTTCATTTTCATAAAAGCCGCTGAGAACAGTTTGCAATTACAAAATTCATACTCCATTTAGGAATCTTCTTTTTCTCCTTCTTTGAACGCTCGTTATCAACTATTTGTTAAACAGCTCTTTGTGAGTTGTATGCGATCTGAGCCTAAGAGCGGTTGTACGTTGTTCCAGTTATGCTCCTACAAGTAGGCCAGCACATCCAGGTTCTGTGACCCTTTTTATTTACTTTGGTAGCTTCCCTAGACCCCTACGTCAGTCGCCTCTAACGACATGCCTTGCAGGTCGCAGTGTTACTATTTTTTGCTTTCATTGCAGGTCCCGACAGCATACGGGCGGGCCATCTGGGGATTAAACCGAGACCACCCGTCTAGTAATCAAGTGCACTACCCACAGTGTTACAGTGATTCTGTTTGGTATACATGTAATTAGAACTATTAGTTCGCAGACTATAATTACATGTATGACTCAATCTTGTCGACTCTACCAGAAATCGTATATTACAACTGTTTGCGTGTTCGGAGCCTCGGACTTGTGCGATCTATGTATTTTTCTACAGAAAAAAGATCCGAGTTGCTAGTCCTATCGGAGACGGACGATAAAACATGTCCTCCACACACATATCGGTCTTCACAAATCGTACTTTAGCTAAGTACTTCTCATACATGCACAGACTCACTTTCATAGACTCGGTCTCCAGTCACGCACGCATGCAGTCACGCGCGCACACACATCATCCTTCACAAAGTGATCCTCTACAATTTTCTTTGTCATTACACACGCCATGAGGGAGTCTCAGTTGCGTAGAGGTTAGGTGCTCGCCTCTCGTTCTAAAGGCACTCGGTTCATTCCCTCGTGGAGATATCGGGATATTTTTTTTCCAGAGAACCCTCAGTCTAGGTGAGATCGAGTTCTTAGTCCTATCGAAGAAGGACGATAAAACGTAGTTCCCGTGTTCAATCTGAGCAGGTAGAAGAATCCTTGGCAGTTCACAACCGAGAAGAGCAGGCTGGAATGATGCTGCACAGGCAAAATTCATTAACAATATTTTTTTAAAACAAAATGTCGACAAAAATTGTTACCATCTTCTAAATTACATCGGGATCCCTCGCCGGTGCTACGGAGTTAGTGCACTGCCACTGAGATCTTCCTGTGTAAGAAAGAGATTGAAGCACACATGGTTACTGTCCGAAGTGCAATGATGATGGCCCTATCAATCAATCAATCAATAGGCCCTCCATCACTAACTGCTACTTCACACAGTCATTTATTTCACAAATCTTTCAATCCGCTTCAACACCTACATACCTGTCCTTCAATCAGATCATTACTCAATTATACCTCAGCTCCACACATAACCCTCCCTTACACACACATACTCCTCTTCCATACATCTCCTCTTCAATTTCACCTCCCATTCATACACACCAACCCTCATTCACAAACATTCCTCTGACAAGCACGCACTCATGCTCACTCAATCTTTTATCTCCGCCGTTCTTCAGCCACTAATTTACCTTCTACGAACATGTATTCCTGTTTAACTGTCCATTTTCAAGTACATTTACTTAAGGACTCTCTTTCCTACCCAGATCTGAAGATTTCATTCTCTCGATCCAGGGATTTGGCAGCTGAGTAGACTTCACACATTTACGGTCAGCGTGACACTTCTAGGAGGTTCAGAATAAGTAAACTAAAAAATGCATACCTGATGCACTTAACATACGTTGAAAAATTGTACCTGTTTCTTAAATCGTCGTCGCGCCCAGGAGCACATAAAGACAGAGGTAAAAATATGTACACTAAATTCCATCTTGTGCCTGTCTTTCTACCTCACACTTAGTCCGATTTATTTCGTTATCTATTTCGGTATGTATATAGATAAGAGACACATATGTAGAGAGACGGTTAGAGAGAGAGAGAGAGAAAGCGAATGGTGAAGTACTAGAGACACATACGATGAAAGAGAGACGGCTAGAGAGGGAGAGAGAGAGAAAGAGAGAGATAACACGCGAATGCAGAAGTGTTTAAAGACACAGATAATGCGAGAAAGACGGCTAGTGAGAAATTGAGAGAAAACGAACGAAGGAGAGCTAGAGACATAAATGAAAGTTGGTTAGAGAGAAGAGAGAAGAAACGAGAAACAGAGGACTAGAGCTAGGTGATGTAGAGAACATTTAATAAATATAATAGAGAGAGAAGAAGAGAGAGTAGAGAAATTGTAGAGAGAGAGAAACGAACGAAGCGAGAGCTAGAAATAAATAGATAGAGATAGAGATGAAGAGGTATGAGAGAGAAGAGATACATTAAAGAGAGAGAGAGATGATAGGAAGAGAGAGTAGCAACGAACGAAATACACTAGATACACGGATGATGAGAAAGAGATACGGTTGGAGAGAGATATAGAGAGAAAACGAACGAAAGAACACCAGAGGAACACATATGATGAGAAAGAGACAGCTAGAAAGAGAGAGAAAAGAAAAAACTGAACAAAAGAAGACAGCAGAGAGAAAGAGAGTACAGAGAGATAGAGGTGATTGCACTTTAATCTTCTCAAAGTTGTCGACATTAAATGAAACCAATATATTGCAATACATTGCGCATGGAGCACACCTGTCTCAAACACCTGGGTCAGGTAAAAGATACAAATACTTGACAAATTTTCGAAAAACTTGGACATTTATTTCACATACAGAAATTGTTTTATTGGAAAAAGGATAAAAAACAATAAGACAACATCAGGTGCCGTCTCCGCATTGAAGATTGGCTGCAATAAATCTCCAGCATCCTGTCTTTCGCCGTGGTGTTGTACTCTACCAGACTGTAACCTGTTTATTTCTTTCAATTTCCCTCCCACTTATCTCTAGGTCTCCTCTTGCTTTTCGCACTTCAACTTTCCCCTCAATTAAAGATGTTATCAAGGTGTCATGCCTTTTTATGTGCCCAAAATACTTTAATAGTCTTGAAATGTATTTCTCTTAATAGTTGTTTCTTCATGTCTAGCGTACCTAAAACTTGTTTCTTCATGCCTAGTTTACCTAAAACTTGTTTCTTCATGCCTAGTTTACCTAAAACTTGTTTCTTCATGCCTAGTTTACCTAAAACTTGTTTCTTCATGTCTAGTTTACCTAAAACTTGTTTCTTCATGCCTAGTTTACCTAAAACATGTTTCTTCATGCCTAGTTTACCTAAAACTTGTTTCTTCATGCCTAGTTTACATAAAACTTGTTTCTTCATGCCTAGTTTACCTAAAACTTGTTTCTTCATGTCTAGTTTACCTAAAACTTGTTTCTTCATGCCTAGTTTACCTAAAACATGTTTCTTCATGCCTAGTTTACCTAAAACTTGTTTCTTCATGCCTAGTTTACCTAAAACTTGTTTCTTCATGTCTAGTTTACCTAAAACTTGTTTCTTCATGCCTAGTTTACCTAAAACTTGTTTCTTCATGCCTAGTTTACCTAAAACTTGTTGCTTCATGCCTAGTTTACCTAAAACTTGTTTCTTCATGCCTAGTTTACCTAAAACTTGTTTCTTCATGCCTAGTTTACCTAAAACTTGTTTCTTCTTCCTTCCATTTCAACTCCCAACGGAGCACAGGTTTTCAACAAACTTCTTCCAGCTCTTCCTCTCTCTTGCAATCCCTTCCAATTCTTTTCATGTTTTAGCTATTCTTTTTATATCAGCCTCCAGCTCTCTTCTTTAGGTCTGTCTAGGCCTTCCCTGTTCCTCTTCCCGGCGGTAAAACTTGCTCATTTGTTTGCTTTTCTGTCCATGAAACCCTGCCTATTCTTCTATATATCCACATCTCAAATGCATCAATTCTGTCTCAACAAAATACAACAGATAAATATGAACAATACAGGTATAGGATAACACAAGTTATAATAATAATAATATAATAATAATTCCTCTCGTACCGTTATACGTTACATAGGGACTGCAAGTAATTTCTCCATACCGCTCTATCCTGGGCAACTCGCTCAATATCTTCCGTGGAACTGAGACCGATATTTCCTGCCTCTCTCAACAAAGTTCGTTTCAGGGTCTCTTTAGGTCGACCTCTCTTTCTTGAACCCTTTGCATCCCACTTCAATGCCTGCTTTGATATTCGTTGATCATATCTCCATCTTCTCTTTCTTATAACAGTTGTCACTATATACACAAGTAAGGCGATAGGAAATTGTAAAGGAGGAGACAATAAAAAAAGAACGAGTAAGCGAACACAGACACATTCAGAGGTTTAACACCTCAGAGGTCAGAGAAGGCACACATGTGTAGCAGGGGACATTGATAAAAAAGAAAGCAGATTTTCACGTCAAAACCGGTGCTCTGACTACGCCTGAATTCACAACGAAACGAAGCTGAAAATCTGTACAAATTAAAAATGCAACTCTCCTTAAAGCTGGCTACTGTGTAAGTGATCACATTCTCAGCTAACTGATATGTACTAAGCGCATATTGGGGTATCACTGATGAATAAACACCAACTATATCCAGCCTACAACTGCGACGGTAAAGGTAATATTACCGTATCTAATGTATTTATTTATTATTTTCCTTCTACGGCTATGATAACTATAAGAACCTGATAAAGATAGAACTAACGAACTTGACTAGAATAAAACTAATAGAACTTGACTAGAATAAAACTAATAGAACTTGACTAGAATAAAATTAATAGAACTTGACTAGAATAAAATTAACAGAACTTGACTAGAATAAAATTAATAGAACTTGACTAGAATAAAATTAATAGAACTTGACTAGAATAAAATTAATAGAACTTGACTAGAATAAAATTAACAGAACTTGACTAGAATAAAACTAATAGAACTTGACTAGAATAAAACTAACAGAACTTGACTAGAATAAAACTAACAGAACTTGACTAGAATAAAACTAACAGAACTTGACTAGAATAAAACTAATAGAACTTGACTATAGAATAGAACTATAAAAACGTGACTACGACTAGGTTGCAGATTACTGATTACGACAACGCTATAACATACTTGTCTACGACAGCGACCAAATCAACTGACTACAACATCAACTATAGCTACTCACTTTCATTTAACTTACTAAAAGTTCCAGCATCAGAACACCTCCACCGCAGCTTCAGAACGATACAGAAGTCTAAACCATCAAGTAGCAATGTTCAACTGCGTCTTTCTATCTTTCTTTTATTCATTGCTGTTTTGCCTCACGGCGTCAATATAAGTAGAGATTTCTAGAACGGGTTTTTATGTGCGGTTCATAAACAGTGTCTTTCGTCGCCTCTGTTATCTCTGAGGTCCACCTTTTGCGTGGTCGGCCTTTCGCGATGTAACCATTGTATAGGAGTAACATTGCTCACAATCAAGTTCTAAAAGGCGTTTTAAAGCTGAAGGATTGACTTCATTGCACCGGGTTTTACCCCATTTGGTTCGGCCCCTCTCTGCAGAAATGGCACGTCACCTTTCGAGAGTATTGCACAAAGCACGAACTCCCTAGCTCTGGCAACAATCCTAGGGTCTCTGGAAAAAAATGCACGCATGAACAGAACGCCGCGGGCCGAACTCGAACCCACGACCATTTGATTCGCAAGGCAAGGACTGAACCACCTCACAATCAAGTACCGATGTTCATCTAAAGACCAGGAAAGTCCCCTACATTCCGTATTTGAAACGAGTACACTGAACTACCTTCCTACATAAATGGAATTTCTCCTGTAATGTTCTTGTATCCTACAGCATTTCTTAGTTTCCATAAATCACAGATTCTAACCATTATCTTGTAAAGTCAAAAACATTTCTATTACTATTTTAATTTCTGTGTCGACAATATTTCTTTTTGAAACTCACACTTGACAAATGTTAAATATAATTTCCCGCCTACTGAATTGTCTGTGATTTTTGCATTATTATTATGATTATTTTTGTTTCCCTTGTTGTGTTGAAAGAAAACAAAAGAGCATTCAAAGATTGTTGATTTTGCTCAAATTGTTTGTTTTAAACAGCATCTTAACGTGGATAAAGAAATGTTCAAGAGAAAAAGAGAAGACAGTGAGTGAGTCAGTTAGTGATGCTCTTCCGTACGATCAATCAGATCTGCATTATGTTACAGTGTTCGTCCTCTTCTTCTTCTTCTTCTTGGAACACTCCATAATGACCACTTGTTACACCACTATTTGTGATTTGTATGTTATCTACGATTTAGACCGATTGTACGTTGTGTTAGTTATGCGTATACAAGTGTAAGCCAGCACATCCAATTTCTGCGACGATTTTTATTTAATCAAGCGTCACGATGGCCTGGAGAGAACAATATTGGTGGGCAGGGTCCCAGGACGCAGAGGCAGATCAAGAAGGAGATGGCTACAAGAAACCATGAATATGACCATCGGCGAAGTGGGTGAACTGGTTAGAGACAGAATGAATTTCAGATGCGCTGCAAAGAGAGCTTTTTCTTCTTTTGTCGTCACACTGCTACCGGGTTGTTGCTCAGTGTCGTGGTTTTCTGTTTTGTCTTGCGCTGTTCTGGTGGCTTGTGTGATTGTTATCTTTGCTCTTTCACATGATTCTGCTACGCCATCTAACCATCTTTTTCGTGGTCTTCCTCTTGCCTTCTTTCCCGATGTTCTGTACTATAAAGAAGCAATGCCCTATAAAGAATACGCACCTTGATGATGAGCTTCACTAGGTGAATACCTTAGTCGTCTCTTACGACATGCCTTGTAGGTCGCAGTGTTGCTATTCTTTGTTCCCCTGTGGGCCTCGGTAACACACGAATGAAACTTATATTCAAACGCATAGAAATGTTTTCCGCGGTTTCAACACTGACAAACGTGACTACGCTGCTGCTCTCTGAACCATCCAGTCTCAAAACCTCATATATTTATTGTCTGTACAAGAAATAACTTGATCAGCGATTCTTCTGTCCTCTACAGACTATATTAAACATGTTTCACGAAAGCACACAGATACAGAAAAAAAAATGATATGCTACCTTCTATCCATGTGTCTGTTGTTATGTATGTCTAAACTTCAATAGCAAAGTTATAGACTAGTAGTTTTGTATACTTATAGTATGCATGACTGATTACACAATTCTACACTTGATAATTATTGAAATAAAAAGTGTATATCCTGGGCAGAAGTTTGAAATATCTTAATGTCAAACTTGTAGAGGACATCACATGAAAAAAAGAAAATAAATTATTAGTTAATTTTTTGGTTGAAACTTTGTGACTATTGTGTGTATGCAGTGTGACTGGCATGTTGATTGTGTTTAGTATGTGAAGCAGTAACTTTCAAAATGTTTTATCCACTCCCAGACAGTGTGGGAAATGTTTGTTTGAATATAATGTTTAGTATGTGAAGCAGTAACTTTCAACATTTTTTATCCACTCCCAGACAGTGTGGGAAATGTTTGCTTGAATATAATGTGCTTGGTTCAAGTTGTTATGTTTTGTAATAATGTCTACAAAATGTTGAAGAATCAAGACGGAGTTTAAGTAGTAATAATTATAATAACCGTCAGTTACAAACGATGCTGACAACTGCCTGAGACGTGTGTTGTTGCACCTCTATGGTGTGGGCAGAGGTGACTATAGATTAAATCCTGGAACACAGTCCCATACTACATGCTAGACAACGGGGATCGTAAGAAATAGTGGTTCGAATCCTGTGTTTGGTAATTTATTTTGTCCAGAACCCCCTAATACTAGTTCACTGTCTATTTATGAATCATATTCACTGTCTATTTATGAATCATTTTCACTGTCTATTTAGAATCATATTCCTGTCTATTTATGAATCATATTCACTGTCTATTTATGAATCATATTCACTGTCTATTTATGAATCATATTCATTGTCTATTTATGAATCATATTCACTGTCTATTTATGAATCATATTCACTGTCTATTTATGAATCATATTCACTGTCTATTTATGAATCATATTCATTGTCTATTTATGAATCATATTCACTGTCTATTTATGAATCATATTCACTGTCTATTTATGAATCATATTCATTGTCTATTTATGAATCATATTCACTGTCTATTTATGAATCATATTCACTGTCTATTTATGAATCATATTCACTGTCTATTTATGAATCATATTCACTGTCTATTTATGAATCATATTCACTGTCTATTTATGAATCATATTCACTGTCTATTTATGAATCATATTCACTGTCTATTTATGAATCATATTCACTGTCTATTTATGAATCATATTCACTGTCTATTTATGAATCATATTCATTGGTGTGGCTGCTCTCTATAGGGTTGCTAAAACTCTTTATTCTATTCTAACCACATGCGGGACAGTGCATGATCACATTGGTGTGGCTGCTCCCTGATATGGTTGTTAAAACTCTTTATTCTGTTCTTACCACATGTGGGGCATTGCATGATCACAGATGAACGTGTGGGTGTTGTGTGTTATTTGTCCCTATATGTTGTTTTCTTTGCGCTTGACCAATATATCTATTCTCAGTTGTACTACTTTCTATTGTATTGTTACATCGCTACATTTGGTGACCTGGTGCAATGGATTTCCATAACATGATATCGAAGCATTTTAGAAACATTTTCAAAGTATCTTAAAAGCGTCTTCTTCTTCATCCTTCGCCCCTAGGAAGCATGAGTCAGCAACCAGGCCTTCGCCCTAGGAAGCATGGTCGGCAACCAAGGCCTTGCCCTAGAAGCATAGGTCGGCAACCAAGGCCTTCAAGCTCGCATATCCAAATCCATTCTTTCCAGATCTCTCCCCTCTCTTCCCATTTTCTTGCATTCCGTCTCCATCTCTCGTCTCCAGGTGTTCCCCTGGGTCTTCCCCTACCTCTATTTCCCTGGTGGTTCCATGGAAGAGCCTGTCTTGTGATGCTGCTAGGGGGTTTCCTCAGTGTGTATCCTATTCATAGCTACCTTCTGCTCATTATTTCTTGTTCCATATATCGTTGTGCTGTTCTATCCCAGAGTTCCCTATTTGTAGTCCTGTCATACCATCGCAGATGGAGCATCCTGCGCCGGCATCTATTGATGAATGTCTGCAACTTTTTGGTGCTCCCTTAGTTGTTCTCCATGTCTCCGCTCCATATAGAAGGACAGCATTGACATTCTATTGTTTGTTTTTGGTTGGGGTTTTTTTCCGATCCAGAAGCTTTCAGTTCTTTGGCTCGGTGCCATGGACACCGTAACCCTTCGGTTCGGTGCCACGAACACCGTAAATCTGGAGAACTTGTGGCTTTTCTGCCAGCCCGCGAAATTGAAGTGCACTCACAAGGGGATTGTCACCCGTCGTCCAGCGCACTACGAACACGCTGGGCAGGCGGGCGACATTTTGTTGTTACATCGCCACATTTGGCGACCTGGTGCAATAGATTTCCATAACATGATATCGAAACATTTTAGAAACATTTGAAAAGTATCTTAAAATCGTAAATAGTGGAAAAGGAGTAGAATATCACAAAATTTGAGCTGGAGCTCTAAAACTTTTAAAACCGCTAGAATCACATTGTATTTCACAGCGAGACTGTGTCTTTACTGCATTGATAAATTGGGCTGGTTTCTCAGTTCAGACAATATGCTCTACGTCTTCTTCTTCTTCTTCTTCAATAATCTAGCGATACTTTGGCTCATGCTCTTCGGCCTAATATGTCCAACAACCGTGGCTATTTTCTGGACAGTGGTTCTGGAAGTAGAGAGCGAGTGGCCGAATGGTTAAAAACGGTGTGGTTTATTTACGGCAACTTCCCGTGTTCGCCCACTCGGTAAAGTCAAACGTTTTTTTTATGTTGGGGAGATAATAAAACCGATAACGTGCATATGCGTGACGACAGCCTCTGACAAGCTGCCTTAATTCCTCTGCCAAATAGAATCCCCTAGAGTACTCTCATAAATGAGAACAGAGCGCTGTAAGAAAAAAGTGCTTGGAATACTGATCCAGCATCAATAAAAACAAAATAACAAAAGTAATTGACCGATATTAATGTTAATCACTTTCTTGCTTGCTACTTTGATTGCATGCATTTTGACATCATTATTATAGCACCATTTTCTGCTTAGTACTATAGCTTTATATCTGTATTCTTATTTAGGTATTAGACAATATTTATATATTATTTATTTTACAACATTGTGGCATATCCTTTACAGGACGTAGCCATCAATCACAGTCAACGAGTCATTGATTTTATAGGCACCACTTATACGTTCAGTAGTTTGTCATTGCTTTCTGAACGGTGAGGTCTATTTTACCTTTTGTTAAAATTTCACGAGAACTAATTTGCTTCCAAACTTGCCCACCGTAGGGTTTGAACCAGGTACGCTTGGGTTTGTGATGGAGCTCACTATCACTTCAGCTACAGACGCTCATATACATATATATATATATGTTATAGGTGGACAATAAACAAGGAGATCGAAATATCTCTGAGGGTCACAGAGATTTGGTTTTACAGAAGAATGATGAGAATCCCATGGACTGCTAAAATGACTAATGTGGAGGCGTTGAATAAGGTCAAGACACAGAAAAAGCCTATCATCAATATAAGAAAGAGGCACTCATCATTTTTTGAGAATGTGATGGGAAAGAGAGGTTTAGAACACATTGTAACAACTGTTAAAATCGATGGGAAACGAGACAGAGGAAGACAGAAGGAGACAATTTTGAATAGCCTGACTTCGTGGCACGGAAGAGCGTCAACATTTGAGATGATAGCAAACACCTCGAAATACATGATCACATACACCAGCCGGTACGGCACCTGATGATGAAGAGCTAACTTCAATGTTTCTGCCTTTAGCAAATGTGTCTTCGAATTATTCGACTGTCTGTTTACGCATGAGGATATTTCAATTTTTATTTAATAAAAAATTGTGTGTTCATCGTTAGAATGTTTTATAATTTTCATCTCTCGTCACCAATGCACTTGTAAACAGAACGACACGGACCAGTATCGAGCCCACGATCTTTGAAACGCAAAACAACAGCTAAAGCAGAAAGTTGCATACTCTTAATTTAATTTGATTCTGAACTTCCATTTTTAAACATTTACGCTTTCAGCATTCTAATTCTTTATTTCAACTCATTAGCTACCACATGATACACCATGCACCATTTTTATCTAACCCGTAAGACCATCTGCCGCAGACTGCGTCAAGGTTTTCTGCATTGCCAAAATAGCTCTAAATTTACGTTAACGCATTCTTCTGCTTACCAGATTTTAATTTATTATTTAACAGCATGTTAGATTGTGATAAAATTACATTGGTTTATCTGCTATATTACTTGTTATTCGTCATAATGAGTAAAAACAACATGGGAAAAAACATAGAAAACTACAGCATAATTTGTACACTCCCAGAGTGAAAAGTTCACAAAAATTTATACGGCTAAAGAGTGTTTTTCAAATCTGTAGCTAATGTTTTGAGCTAACTAAATACAGGAGATAAAATAGTAAAATATACAGCTCAAATATTTCAGCTTTATACAAATCTGTAAAATAGTAAAATATACAGCTCAAATATTTCAGCTTTATACAAATCTGTAAAATAGTAAAACATACAGCTCAAATATTTCAGCTTTATACAAATCTGTAAAATAGTAAAATATACAGCTCAAATATTTCAGCTTTATACAAATCTGTTCTAGGATGGACAAATAAGCGAAATGTATGTCAATGGAAAAGTTGGAAAACATTCTCGTCAATATAAAGCTGTAAATTGCAATGAGAAAGAGAGTGTTGAAATGCTATATAGAACATGTGCTGCTGTATGTATGTAAAGTATGGACAATAAGCAAATAATTTGAGAAATATCTAATGGCAGTAGATAGGTTTTACTGAGAAAATTGTAAATAATACTAAACATGGACGACAAAAACAGATTGATAAAGTACTTCAAGAAAGAAATGAAAACCACAAAGTCATTAAAGAAATCATGTGCAGGAAGCCAAGATTTTTTGGACACGTTATGAGGGAAAAATAAAGTTGAGAATTTGGTGACAACTGGCAATCTTTATGAAAAACGTGCACGGGGAAGCAAAGACATAAATATATAGATAGCTTGACCACAAGGTTTGGTCAAGATAAGAATACAGCCCTGAACAGGAACTTTGATGACCATATGGAATGGCGAAATAAAGCCATCTACGCTTATCGGCACAGATCATGATGAAAATGTAAACGTTAGGAAATATATAAAATACATCTCGGGAATGGCCTTCTGTAACGTCGATGCACCGACAGTGCCCTCTGTAACGTCGATGCACGGACATTGCCCTCTGTAACGTCGATGCACGGATATTGCCCTCTGTAACGTCGATGCACGGACATTGCCCTCTGTAAAGTCGATGCACGGACATTGCCCTCTGTAACGTCGATGCACGGACATTGACCCGCTGTAGCGTCGATGCACGGACATTGGCCCTCTGTAACGTCAATGTACGGACATTGACCCTCTGTAACGTCAATGTACGGACATTGACCCTCTGTAACGTCAATGCACGGACATTGACCCTCTGTAACGTCAATGCACGGACATTGACCCTATGTAACGTCAATGCACGGACATTGACCCTCTGTAACGTCAATGCACGGACATTGACCCTCTGTAACGTCAATGCACGGACATTGACCCTCTAACTCGATACATGGACTTATATCTGTAACATCGATGCAGGGTATTGGCACCTGTAACATCGATGCAGGGGTATTGGCACCCTGTAACATCGATGCAGGGGTATTGGCACCCTGTAACATCGATGCAGGGGTATTGGCACCCTGTAACATCGATGCAGGGGTATTGGCACCCTGTAAGATCGATGCATGGACATTGACCCTCTGTAAGGTCGATGAACGGACATTGGCACTCCCCAGCAAGTGTACACGAGTAACTTACTACACTTAAGAATAATTACTCCCAATAGATCAGCCATTTTCAGGTATTGTTATAGATCCCACCACCGCCGTTTACAAAAATTATCCGCACGCCAAAATTTACATAGCAATATATATATTCTACAATGTCAACAATTTCTTTGCAAATTATGATGATGTTGTTCTATATACACATGGGTCAGTGCATCGTGATGAGAAATCAGGCTAGAGTCTCTACGCTAGCGCACACGGTAGGGTCATTGCAGAGCGGAATGGACAATAAAAGACAACTACTTTCAACGTTAAGATGGAGGTTAAGGCCGTTACTGTTTTACTTCAAAGGCTCTCTGGGACTTTGTTTACTAGGGCTGGTGTGTTTAATTCTTCGTCGTTGCTTCGAAAGGTTCAAAACGGCAGGTTGCGGTATGAGTGGATGAGGTCTATCGTGGTTTCCAAACTCTAGAGCAGCGTTTTCCAAAGTGGGCAGTGAACAACCCCCCATCCCCAGTGGGCGGTGAAGCCTTCCAGGGGGCGATGGTGGGTTCAGAAACATTTGGAGGAGGTTTTTCGTGATTTTGCGATTGAATAATCATTAAAACTTTGAATTCTGCATTTTAATTCATCTTATGGCCATCTTACACGATCAATTTTTTCATCGATTTTCTAATTCATGCATATAATCATTTGAAAATTGACCATATATGACAGAGATATATATATATCCAATTTCTATGTCAAACTAAAAGTAGAGCATGTAAATATAAGTGGGGGTGGTGTCGGCAAATTGATATAATGGGGGAGGGCGTTACAAAGTTTATGTTGTGCAAAGTGGGAGGTGGGTCAAAAAAAGTTTGGGAAGCTATGCTCTAGAGGCATACGTTGATCTACCATACTGTACATGTGAGTGTTCGCGGCACTGAGAGATGGGACATGCTTGCATCAAAGGCATTTATCGTTGGGGAGCTGAAGATGGATTGGGTACTTTTTTTCTGGCGACCTCCTGTTGGATGTTACTTCTTCTTCTTCTTCGCGTTCGTTCTTTATGACCAATTTTAATCACTCTTTGTGATATGTTTGATCTTTGCCAAGAACGTGTATACGTTGCACATTGTTTTGGTAGGCACCTAAACGCATATATTTCTACATGTTTAGGACATGTGCATCCGATTTCAGCCAAACCTCCTTAGTCGCCTCTTACGACATGCGTGGCAGGTAACAGTGGTTCTATTCTTTACACCCCAAATTTGGACCCCGGTAACCACTCGGTGGTTGGATGTTACTAAACTGATATTGAATCTCACAGCGGTTTAGAAATTTGGAAATGATACATTGTATAAGCACAACTAGATGCTTGATGAGCAGAGAGAGAGAGAGAGAGAGAAAGAGAGAGAGAGAGAGGAGAGTGAGAAGTTTGTTTAAACAGTGAGCCACATGAACCATCATTATATAAATAAAAATAAAAGTTATCTCTATATAAACAAAAATAAAAGTTCTCTGTACATAAACAAAAGAAAAAGTTATCTGTACATAAACAAAAGTAGTATTTCTATATAAACAAAAGTGAAGTTCTCTCTCTATATAAACAAATGTAGTAGTTCTCTCTCTCTATAAACAAAAGTAGAAGCTCTCTCTATATAAACAAAAGTAGAAGTTCTATCTCTATATAAACACAGTAGAAGTCTCTCTATATAAACACATGTAGAAGCTCTCTCTATATAAACACATGTAGAAGTTCTCTCTATATAAACAAATGTAGTAGTTCTCTCTCTCTATAAACAAAAGTAGAAGCTCTCTCTATATAAACAAAAGTAGAAGTTCTCTCTATATAAACAAAAGTAGAAGTTCTCTCTTATAAACAAAGTAGAAGCCTCTCTATATAAACAAAAGTAGAAGCTCTCTCTATATAAACAAAGTGAAGTTCTCTCTATATAAACAAAAGTAGAAGTTCTCTCTATATAAACAAAGTGAAGTCTCTCTATATAAACAAAAGTAGAAGCTCTCTCTATATAAACAAATGTAGAAGTTCTCTCTATATAAACAAATGTAAACTTACTCTATATAAACAAAAGTAAAGCTCTCTCTATATAAACAAATGTAGAAGCTTCTCTATATAAACAAATGTAGAAGTTCTCTCTATATAAACAAATGTAGAGCTTCTCTATATAAACAAAAGTAGAAGTTCTCTCTATATAAACAAAAGTAAAAGTTCTCTCTCTATAAATAAAAATAAAAGTTCTCTCTATATAAACAAAAGTAAAAGTTCTCTCTCTATATAAACAAATGTAGAAGCTCTCTCTATAAACAAAAGTAGAAGTTCTCTCTATCTAAACAAAAGAACTCCTGTCTTTAGTAGAAATCTGCATGCTTCTCCTTAAAGATCCTTTAATCCCTCACAAAACAAACAAATAAACGGACAAACAAAGCAGCACTCATCTAGATAAAAATAATGTCATAAAAATGTTGCCAATTAATAGCATTGAAATAAAACAAAGTGAAATTTGATTGCTACAAAAAAACCAAGTTTCTGTATTTTTTCTTTTAAAATAATGAAAACGATGTACAAGAAACATGGAAATACATAACAAATATATGAGAAAATGAGGGTTATAAAAATTCTTAGTTTCCGTAAAAGTACACAATTACATGTCACTACATGTCAATAACATTTTGTCCTGTTCACAGATCATGGCTTCAAAAAATAACAACAACGTCCTTGACTTTGAATTAAAATACGATCAAATATCCCTATAAAAGAAAAACAAAGGTAGTTCTAGTATTCCAGCTTTGTTGGTTGGTAGTGTTATGAAGATAGAATATTCCAGATTATGTTGCAAAGTTTGCGTTGAAAGAGTTCAGAGAAAGTATAGTGTGGGGACTGAAGATAGAAGTGAGATTAGCATTAGTGAAATGATTACTTATGACAATAACTATCAACAAATTGTGAATTAGACAGACAACTGTCACTAAATGACAAATTAGACAGACATATGTCACTAAATGACAAATTAGACAGACAACTGTCACTAATAGACAAACTACATGTCACATAAATGACAAATTAGACAGACAACTGTCAATAACTGACAAATTAGACAGACAATTGTCAATAACTGACAAATTTGACAGACAAATGTCACTAAATGACCAATTAGACAGACAACTGTTAATAAATGACATATTAGACAGACAGCTGTCAATAACTGACAAATTAGACAGACAACTGTCACTAAATGACCAATTAGACAGACAACTGTCATTACTTGACATTGTTGCATCCTCTACCTGTGTTCTCCACATCACAGCTACACTATTCCCCCTTCCTTGAACTATCACACATCAAAACTATTATTTCCCTCATGGCAGTACATCAAACATCCCCCAAGAACACTACCCATCTAAATCCCACTTGTTCCGCCACCTACTCTTCCCATCTCAAATCTGTATTATCCTTCATTTTCGCTTGAAATATTGTCTATATAGTCAATGTTGTCTCTTGTATAAACTTCACTAAACTTTTTTGTAGCTCACACAGAGGTCAGTGTACTTTTCTGTCGAGTGTTGTTTCGTTAGGCCAGTGAGTTTGCCTCAGTGTATCATATTCAGGGCAGTCTTGAAGTATGTGCTCTGCAGTCTGGTGTGACTGTCCACAGGTATACATGGCTGAATTGTCAATCTTGAATTTTGTATACATGTGGCTGCGAGTCGATTGTATCCTGTTCTAAGGCACAGAATGACAACTTTTTCCAATCTGCTCATATTATAGTAGTATGGAATTCACACACTTCCACCTCAAAGCAACTGGAATTTTGTCTTAATCGTAACTGCTCCCAAATCGACCCAGTTTTACTTGGGTGCAAGAGAAACATTAGAAAGTCAAGGCTGTCTGCTTGATGTTGACCACATCATCATCATGTGCCGTTAGTCATAGAAAAAGACGGACCTAACACCGTAGTCCGCAATATATCTCTCACTGTATAAACATTGTCTCCCTTTACCTACCTCAAAGCTATACCTTCATTCATACATTCCCCAGCTCGGAACTACTCATCATATACACACTCATAACAACCGCAATAACAGTAGCACAAATATCAACCGTAACTACCATAACAACCGAAATAACAGTAGCACAAATATCAACCGTAATTACCATAACAACCGCAACCGTAGCACAAATATCAACCGTAACTACCATAACAACCGAAATAACAGTAGCACAAATATCAACCGTAATTACCATAACAACCGAAATAACAGTAGCACAAATATCAACCGTAACTACCATAACAACCGAAATAACCGTAGCACAAATATCAACCGTAACTACCATAACAACCGCAATAACCGTAGCACAAATATCAACCGTAACTACCATAACAACCGAAATAACAGTAGCACAAATATCAACCGTAATTACCATAACAACCGCAATAACCGTAGCACAAATATCAACCGTAACTACCATAACAACCGAAATAACAGTAGCACAAATATCAACCGTAATTACCATAACAACCGCAACATCCGTAACAAAAACATCAACCGTAACTACCATAATAAGTATAACAACAGTAAACATATACATAATCATATAACGACTGCGTAATCTATACAAGAAGGTGGCTCTGTGGCGTAGAAGTTAGGGCTCGCCTGCCGTTCCAAAGATATTTGGTTCGCTCCCTCGTATAGCCGTCGGGTATTTTCTATAAATCCTGATCTCATTGTAGGTGTGATCGAGTTCTGAGACCTGCAATAAAATGTAGTTCTCGCGTTCTAGTTGAGCACATAAAAGAGCTATTAGCAGTTGAAAATCGAGAAGATCAGGCTGGAAAGCCTCTGCCCGTGCAAAAGTCTTTAGAAAACTATTTTTTTAATGTCTACATAATATTTCTACTATCTTATTGGGGACACTCGTTGGTAATATGGTGTTCATGCACTACCGCTTAAATCTTCCGGTGTAAGAAAGAGATTGGAGCACACACGGTTACTCACCGAAGTGCAATGATGATGGTCCCATCAATCAATCCATCAATCAATCCATCAATCAATCCATCAATCAATCCATCAATCAATCCATCAATCAAACAAATAAAAAGGAAAAGTAAGTTCTTCTCCTTCTTCTTTGAACGCTCCATATCGACCACTTTTTAACCACTCAGTGTGATTTATATGTAATCTGAGCCTAAGAGCGATTGTACATTGTGCCAGTTATGCGGCTACAAGTAGGTCAGCACATCCGATTTCTGTGATGCTTTTATTTACTAGAGTAGCTAACTAAGGTCTTACATCAGTCGTCTCTTACGACATGCCTTGAAGGTCGCAACGTTACTATTCTTTGCTCCTATTGGGAGCCAGGCACCACACAGGCGACAATCAATCAATCAATCAATCAATCAATCAATCTAACAACAAACGACTAAGTAGAAAACAACAACATATATAAACATGACACTGACAACAATGTTCAACTCACTGAAAGATGCTAACTCGGAAATATGCCACTTGCAAGTTACTGACGAGCCTGTGCTAGCTAGCTTGTGAATAATTCAGCTTGCTCTTAGTCAAGGAGAAATATTCAGTCTTTCTTGGATACAGAAAATCCAGGTCTGTTCACGATGAATGAATCTGAAATTGGAAGTAGCATTTATATTTTTACTTGGATAGACAGAAAAAAACATGTCGAACATTCCATAATGTTTATTATTTTCTGTATCATTTTCTTATCTTGCTGACTGTATTATATATCATTTTCTTATCTTGCTGACTGTATTATATATCATTTTCTTATCTTGCTAACTGAATTATATATCATTTTCTTATCTTGCTGACTGTATTATATATCATTTTCTTATCTTGCTGACTGTATTATATATCATTTTCTTATCTTGCTAACTGAATTATATATCATTTTCTTATCTTGCTGACTGTATTATATATCATTTTCTTATCTTGCTGACTGTATTATATATCATTTTCTTATCTTGCTGACTGAATTATATATCATTTTCTTATCTTGCTGACTGTATTATATATCATTTCTTATCTTTGCTATCTGTATTATAATCATTTTCTTATCTTGTGATGTATTATATATCATTTTCTTATCTTGCTGACTGTATTATATATCATTTTCTTATCTTGCTGACTGTATTATATATATTTCTGCCCATGTGTGATGGGTCCAGCACAGTGAGGAAAGAATAGTAACACTGCGACCTACAATGCATGTCGTAAGAGGCGACTGAGGTGGGGAAGCTACCCTAGTAAATAAAAAGCATCGCTCAAATTGGATGAGTACTTGTAGGCGCATAACTGGCACAAGGTACAATCGTTATTAGACTTAAGATGACGTACAGTGGTTAACAAGTAGTCGATATGGAGCGTTTGAAGAAGAAGAAGTAGAATATATACTTCTCTTCACTACTATATTATTTATAACTCTCTTGCTTTATCTACTTATCATCATCAGTTCTCATCGCACCCAAAAGGAATATACTATAGATAAGTAAATATTGTCAAAATATTGCAAACTCTGCCAATGTCGGTTCCAAGCCCGAATGAAAAAGGAGGAGGACTTGTGCGTGAGACCAGCTACCTCATCACAAGAAATTTAAACAGCTACAGAAACTTGCATCTAACGAATTCAGGAGAAGTGATGAAATCAGAGAAATGTCTGGTCAACCACTAGTGACAACTGTTATAAGAAAGAGAAGATGGAGATATGTTGGGCATACCTTGAGGAGAAATGATCAACGAATATCAAAGCAGGCATTGAAGTGGGATGCAAAGGGTTCAAGAAAGAGAGGACGACCTAAGGAGACCCCGAAACACTCTTTGCTGAGAGAGGCAGAACATATCGGTCTCAGTTCCATGGAGTAAGAAGATTGATCGAGTTGTCCAGGACAGAGCGGTATGGAGAAATTACTTGCAGGCCCTAATGTAACGTATAACGTACGAGAGGAATTATTATTATAATTATTATTATTATTTTAAGTAAATATTACATTTCGATAACATCTAGACTTTCATGAGCAAATTTGTTGTGTTTTTGTTTCCTCCCTGTGTCTGTAACAGGTTCCTTTATTTTTTAAACCATATGTTGTTGCTAACCTCAAGCTTAACTCCACGTTATTTATTTTTGTTAAAACACAAACGAGATGTAACAGAAGTTCTATTTGTTTACTAGCCCAGAAACTACATGCTTACTATTTGATGTATAATTGTTTTGTCTTGTCTGATATATTATGTATCAATACTGTCGTATGTTGATGGGGATCTCGAGTGAAGCAAAGAATAGTAACACTGCAACCTACAATGCATGTCGAGAACGATTGATGTAGGGGACTAGGAAGCTACCTAGTAAATAAAAGCGTCGCAGAAATCGAATGCGCTGGTCTACTTGTAGGCGCATAACTGGCACAACGCACACTCGTTCTTAGGCTCAGATCACATACAAATCACAAGAGTGGTTTAACAAGTAGTCGATATGGTGCGTTCGAAGAAGAAGAATGTATCATTCTATTCTATTGTCTACCAAGTCATATACCAAGTCATATACCAAGTCATATACCAAGTCATATACCAAGTCATATACTCAAGTCATATACCAAGTCATATACTAAGTCATATACCAAGTCATATACCAAGTCATATACCAAGTCATATACTAAGTCATATACCAAGTCATATACCAAGTCATATACAAGTCATATACCTAAGTCATATACCAAGTCATATACGTCAACGTCATATACCAAGTCATATACCAAGTCATATACCAAGTCATATACTCAAGTCATATACTAAGTCATATACCAAGTCATATACCAAGTCATATACCAAGTCATATACCAAGTCATATACCAAGTCATATACCAAGTCATATACCAAGTCATATACCAAGTCATATACCAAGTCATATACAAGTCATATACCTAAGTCATATACAAGTCATATACCAAGTCATATACCAAGTCATATACCAAGTCATATACCAAGTCATATACCAAGTCATATACCAAGTCATATACCAAGTCATATACCAAGTCATATACCAAGTCATATACAAGTCATATACCAAGTCATATACCAAGTCATATACCAAGTCATATACCAAGTCATATACCAAGTCATATACCAAGTCATATACCAAGTCATATACCAAGTCATATACCAAGTCATATACCAAGTCATATACCAAGTCATATACCAAGTCATATACAAGTCATATACCAAGTCATATACCAAGTCATATACCAAGTCATATACCAAGTCATATACCAAGTCATATACCAAGTCATATACTCAAGTCATATACTAAGTCATATACCAAGTCATATACCAAGTCATATACCAAGTCATATACAAGTCATATACAAGTCATATACCAAGTCATATACAGTCATATACAAGTCATATACCAAGTCATATACTAAGTCATATACCAAGTCATATCAGTCATATACCAGTCATATACCATCTATCTCTTTGATATGATTTATGTATCGTGGTGTAGCATAATCGATACATATTTGTTGCATGAGAAATGACCTTCAAAGTCATTATTGGTCTACTACTTGTAAGGTTAGTAAGTGAGTAACCATGTATGTCCATGTTCCCAGCACTATACAACGATACTCTAGTGCTATCAACTTAGATAAGGAAGGAAGTGGGCTATATCGATACACAGGAAGATAAGTTACGTAGAAATGGTAACTAGGCAACGTGGTTGTCATGTTTAAATGAATTTCTTCGTCTTCTTCGAGCACTCCATATCTACCGCTTGTTAAACCATTCGCTGTGATCTCTATGTGATCTGAGCCCAAGAGCGAGTGTACGTTGTTCCAGTTATGCGCCTGCAAGTAAGCCAGCACATACGATATAAACTATGTTTTTTTTATTTATTAGGTTAGCTTGCCTAGGCCCCGACATCAGTCCCCCTCTAGAGCTTGTAGGTAGTAGTGTTACTTTTCTTTGCACCCCTCCGAGCTCCGACAACACACGGACGTAAATGAATTTAACGGAGTATGTTCTACTTCATTACACTGAGTTTCCCCATATGGCTCTGTGTAACTATAGCACACCAGCTACGAGAGTGTTGCACAAAGCATGAACTCTGTTGCTTCGGCAACAATGGTAGAGATTCCTATAAATAAAAATGAACTCCTGAATATAACGACGCGGTCCGGATTAGAATCCAACACCTTCAGACCGCAAAGCAAACGGTTGGCAACTTGGCCACGTTTGTTTGTTTGTTAAGTCAGGGATTAAAGCCTATTTAAACCGAGACACCCTCTTTCAACCTAAGTACGATCCTGCTTTGGTTATATCACAACGTGTAGTCCAACAAACACGATAATTAAGAATGCATACTTTGCGCAGAATTTCAAGTTAGATTTACTTTGCCCCAGAGAGCTTCAATGATGTTATAACTGAAGTGATAACATAGTTTAGCTTGTATTTGATTTGATTTTATTAATAGGTCCATTATCATTGCACGTTGGTGAGTAACAATGTGTGCACCTATCTCTTTCTTACACATGAAGATCTCAGCGGCAGTGCACGAACTCCATAGCACAGGCGAGGGACCCGGAGTAATTTTGAAGACGGTAAAGATATTTTGTAGAAATCTGTTCATCTTTCTTTTCTTCTAATGAATTTTGACAGGGCAAAAACAACAGTAATATTATGTCTGTATGTATCCGTTCGTTCAGTTACTTCAGAAAAACAACAGTAATATTATGTCTGTATGTATCAGTTCGTTCAGTTACTTCAGAAAAACAACAGTAATATTATGTATATATGTATCTGCTCTTTTAGTTACTTCAGAAAAACAAAAGTAACATCCTGTCTTTATTTGGATCATCATATTAAGTTACTTCAGAAAGACATCAGTGATTTGTCTGATAGCCACTTGTTACTTAGGAAAAACAGAAGTGTTCCCCATCAGACCAGGTAGTAACCCACTTTATATTCCTAGATGGTTACAAGTAGATCCAGGTGGTGTAGAAATGCAAGTTGAATAGACTCAAGTGTACCAATTAAGAACACTAGGTGCAATCATGAAGCTTTGTACAGGAAGTGAATCGTAACGTAAATGCAATTCACTTATTTCTAAACTTGAAATTTGCAGTCTTTATGATGAGTTAAAGATAAGTTTGAAGATAAGGAGGGGGATATTGGAACTTCACAATGTAGACTTCTTATTCTTATTATTCGTAGAACGCTTCATATTGAAAACTTGTTAACCATTCTTTGTGATTTGTATGTGATCTGAGCCTAAGAGTGATTGTGCGTTGTGCCAGTTATGCGCCTACAAGTAGACCAGCTGATCCGATTTCTGCAACACTTTTTATTACTACGGTAGCTTCACAAGGCTTCTACCTCAGTCGCCTCTTACGACATGCATTGTAGGTCGCAGAGTTACTATTCTTTGCTCCCCTGTGGACCCGTCGACACACGGTCGAAAATGTAGATGTATTACAATGTAGATGTTTCACAATGTAGAAGTAGTGGAGTGGAATAAGTAAGTACATAAAGGGTACACAATGGATATTTACCAGTAGATATTTAATAATCATAGGTATCATTATACTGGTGAACTACCAACTCGACATAAGACAGTGAACATTATACTGGTAAACTACCAACTCGACACAAGACAGTGAACATTATACTGGTGAACTACCAACTCGACACAAGACAGTGAACATTATACTGGTGAACTACCAACTCGACACAAGACAGTGAACATTATACTGGTGAACTACCAACTCGACAACAAATACACGATCTCTATGTGAGCTACACAAGACAGTGAACATTATACAAAGACAACTTGAATATATAGGACAATATTTCAACAACGAAAAGGAAAATAGAAGGAACTGGTGAACCAGTTATGACAAAAATATAACGAAAGAAATAACTGTATGGCATGTAATATGTACTGGTAGAAAACCACAAACGTGTTAAGTAACAGAAACAGCAAAACAGACAGAAACAGCGACAGCTTGACAACGATTTATTCTTCAGATTAAAGTTAAAATGCAGCAATTTGACTACGTTAAACAAGTTCAGTAAGTTCAACACCTGGTAAGCTAACAACATCAGAGGAATGTAGCTCGGAATCAGCAAAAACGATCAGAAATTTCAACAAAAATTCTGTCAAAACAGAGAAATCCATTAGAAGAGATTTTTGTCAAGATAAAACAAGAATATTAAATGCTCTCATTTAACAAAGAGCTGATATTGTGATATGGTGGTGAGACAGCAATGAAATAAAAACGGCAAACAAGCAGCGCTATTAAAACCTTTGAGACTTGGATTTAGAACTTATGAATTCAATGAACAGTTAAAGATATCAATGTAGAGATTCCGAGAAATATGTTTGGAGGACATCAGAAACAACGGCAGTGAGATTGTACTGTGAGCATGTATGTCAGAAGATAGAGGATCCAGAACACTGTGACGAAAGGTAAATTAAATTGAAAGGAATGGACTTAAAATATATATATAAATTGAAGCAATACTGGATTAAAAGAATAGAGTAAATGAGCACTAGGACATGACAAACATATTATGCTTCTTCTTCTTCGAACGCTCCATATCAACCACTTGTTAACCACCCTTTGTGATTTGTATGTGATCTGAACCTAAGAGCGATTGTACGTTGCAAAAGTTATGCGGCTAATAAGTAGGGCAGCACATCCGATTTTAGCGACGCTTTTTATTTACTAGAGTAGCTTTCCTAGACCCCAACCTCAGTCGCCTCTTACAATGCATTGAAGGTTGCAGTGTTACTATTCTTTGCTCCCCTTGCGAGCCTCAGCAACACACAGGCGAAACAGATCCAATAACATTAATTGATATCAACATCATCATCAAATAGCTTGTCCTGAACCGAACTTTGACAATCTAGCAGTGCATTGGAATATCTCTCTCTCTCTCTCTTATAGTCTAGAAGTCTCAACACTGCAGCCGTCATGCTCAAACCATCAGTGACATCATGAATATATCTTCTACATGACCTTCATTGATATGACAAACGGAAATCACGGAATATCATTCACAGGACGTCGGCATCAACCACAGTCAACGAGTCGTTGATTTACCAGTCACCACTTATAAGTTCAGTAGTTTGCCATTGCTTTATGAACGGCTTCATCTGTATTAATATATCTCCGCCGCATACTCTGTATTAGACTCCCGAAACCGAAGACAAATAGCAAATTGTGGAAAACAGATCAGAAGCCATTACAACTAGATGTTATATATATAGAGAGAGAGTGACGATGGATTTGGCACACTCAGGAAACAACCGAAGAAGATAACCAGGTTTACACTTGGCTAAAGTCGACAGGAAAAGTAGATAGTGAAAAGACCACAATACCACGGGAACCATCAGTATGCATACCCTTGGAAAACTGTTTGTGGAGACTGAACACATATGGGTCTGTCCGGACTACTGTGAGGTCAGTTCAGTAACCTGTAACTAACCAATAACCTGTTGTATATTTCATTGCTCATGGTACGCGAAACGTTCTGGCAAGTGTCTCCGGTATTAACCTCAAAATAAAAGAAGAAAGCCAATCCACGTCAACTGCTAGACAGCAAGAGCTTGGTTTCAAGATTGGAGTTGCCAGGATAGAGCAGCACAACAGGTATATGATTAGGTTCATCACTCAACATCGAACTGGTACAGTTAGTTGCTGGACGTTGTTGAAGATATTGACAATGAAATTGGAGCATCTATCGACATGTCCAGAATGCAATGAAGATATTTATTTCAAACTGAAAATAAGCACACTGTATCTGTTACATGTGATGAGAAAGGGAGATTTAAAACATATTGTAACAAACGGTAAAATCGAGGGGAGACGACACAGAAGAAGACAGAGAGATACGCTTATGGATAATCTGACGTCATTGCACGGAAGAGCGTCAACTTTTAAGATGATAGCAAAAACCAGAGACAGAGATTTGTGGAGATACATGGTCGCCTACACCAGCCGGCATTGCACCTGATGATTATGATCATGTTATATATATGTTTGTGTTGTTTTTCTAACGAAACCGTTAGTTATTGATACGTCACCAAGGTTTATTATTGCACTTTTATTAACATTAAAAACATCCACACTGTGTTGTTTTCCCATCATTCATAGGTCATCCAAATCAACAACCGTTTATCCGAACTTCAACAAAACAGATTCAACACAAAATGCCACTTTAAATACTTCTGCATATAGTGGTTGATGTTGTATATTTCTCTATCAATCTATTTAATCTAAACTCATTCAGTCTAAAACAAAGGAAAACAAAACAATGCAGAAAACGGAAACCCAAACATGAGTAGACATCATCAAACTAATTACATTAAAGCAGAGCGTCCCATTACACTATACTTTACATTACACAAATTACAACACCTATGATTAAGAAGTCGAAAGTGTAATTTCCATTCTATCTGAGTACTGAGCGGCTGACCCCAGCGGATCGGTTAAATTACTCCATTAAATGATACCTGCCAATTAGGTGGGTGATTACAACAAATAAATGAGAGAATCGATTAACCTATATACAGGTAAGCATTGATTTTAAATATGTGAGTATAGTGAACTGCAGGTGTTAAACGATTACTGACGAACGGTCTCCCTTCATAAAAATGTCTCGGATTCTATAATAAATGGCTTTTCCTACAATTCCACAGCAAAATCAGAAATAATTAGGAAACTGAACCCCAATTCCTACATATCCAGCTACATTCCCCATCTTTCACTTTTTGCAACTAGATTGAAATTAACAAAGCCTAATAATATATTGTGTATGAGTATGTGTGTGGTATATCCTATCTCATCATGTGCAACACATAATTATCACACAATAATGAACAATGTTTTGAAATAGCTGAAGCCACAGAGATGTATTTTACAAAAATGCTGAAAATCGCATGGAAAGCAAAAAAATATGGTGAGATAGTATAAACGATGTGTGCCCAACGAAACTTGACCAAAAGAAAAATAATTAGGAAACCAATGTTCTTCGGGCATATAACGTGAAGAGGAGGTTTGGAACATTTGTTGACAACGGTCAAAATACAGGAAGAAAAATTTGGAAGACAGATGGAGACAATGTTGAATCGTGGTCATCAGATGGGAATCAGAACATAAACTGTACGATGAAGTGAGTGTTGAAAACCATGATCGCATACGACGGAAGAAATGGTGCTTGATTGTCGTATTGAATTAAAATAGCTATGCAGCAAATCTCTGAGGATTATCATGGAAGATGATAGAAATGAAGTTTAGAAAAAAGGCCATAAATAGTCCAGGTGTGCCTGAGACATCGCAGTGCACAAGGAACACTTAATTTGTATGATATTTCAATGGGAAACACATTTATACATCAGACCGGGGTCGAATTTTTTCTCTCTCTCTCACAGTTCTCTCTCACAAACTCTTCTCTACCTTTCTCACAGTCTCTCTCTCAGTCTCTCTCTCTCCCCCTCTCTTTGCCTCAGATCCCAGTTGAGGCATCTGTCCTCAACCAATTCATGTTAGTGTATTGTTAAAATATATATAATTTAGCTGGATTTATAGCAAAGGGGTTTTTCCCGGGTGGGGTAGCAAACCCTAATCCAAACCGACAGTACGCGAGAAACTTCTAGTATGTAAAAATTGGGACAATGTGGAATATCATCAATCAGAAAATAGGTTTTCCCATCACATTTTATTCACCTAAAAACACTGAGGTCTGTAAGCTTGGGTAGTAAGCTCGATCACCACCACATACCTGGTTCAAACTTGCACATGCACTTTGAAAACAAATCGTTTCGTGGGACCATATCAGAGGGCCAGCCAATGGATAGAACTGATATGTTTAACGCCCTCGTCATTTAAACCAATCCACGTCAACTACTAGATTTCAGGAGCTGGGTTTAAGATTGAGATCAAGAAAAGAACAGTAAACAGGTACGTGAGTAGGCTAATCAATCAACATCGAACTGGTCAGAGTCGCTGGACGCTGTTGGAAAATTGCAAGGAGATCGGAGCACCTATGGCAATGCCCGGAGTGCAATGAAGATTTTCCCAAAACTGAAACTAAAACCCGTTCCGTGGATTTTACGCAAAGGTAAAAATAGAAAACACTATTCAGCAAGCAATGGCAAACTACTGAACGTATTAGTGGTGCCTAGAAAATCAACGACTAGTTGATCTGGTTGATGGTTACGTCCTGTAAAGAATATACCACGATAAATAATACAATCAAATAAAACCGTCTACGAGTATCATGGTTGTGCGAAGGGAAGAAATAAAAGGGTTGCATCCTGATTATATCAAAACTAAACATAACGAACTTTCAATGAGAAATGCCAAACAATGTACAAACAATTTGCTTTACGTTTACAATTAGTAGACTATAATTAGTAGACTTTACAATTAGTAGACTTACAATTAGTAGACTTTACAATTAGTAGACTTTTACAATTAGTAGACTTTACAATTAGGTAGACTTTACAACTAGTAGACTTTACACCTAGTAGATTTTACAATTAGTAGACTTACAATTAGTAGACTTTACAATTAGAGACTTTACAATTAGTAGACTTTACAATTAGTAGACTTTACAATTAGTAGACTTTAAACAATAGTAGACTTTACAATTAGTAGATTTTACAATTAGTAGACTTTTACAATTAGTAGACTTTACAATTAGTAGACTTTAAAATAGTAGACTGAACTTCATTGACTGACTGATAGGCCCTTTTGTTATTGCGCTTCAGTTAGAACCATGTGTGCTCGGGATCTCTCTTACACTTCGGTGAGTAACATTGTGCTCGATCTCTTTCTTACACATGATCTAAGGACAGTGCAATAACCGTAGCACCAGCGAAAGTTCCGATGTTATTTAGAAAAAAAGGGAAAACATAATTATGAAGGATTTTTTTTTTTTAAATCTTTTCTAATGAATTTTGCACAGGCAGGGCTTTCCATCCTGCTCTTGTCGATTTAAACTGCCAAGTCTTTATGTGCTCAACATGAGCAAGGGGCCAACGTTTTATCGTCCGTCTCTGATAGGATTAAAAACTCGATCCCTTTCCACTTGAGTATTGCCAACATGAACAAGGGACCACCGTTTTATTGCCCGTCTCCGATGGGACTAGAAACTCGATCTCACCCCCTCTTGAGTATTGCTCAACATGAACAAGGGACCACATTTTTATTGTCCGTCTCTGATAGCCCAGAAACTCATCTCACCTCCATTTGAGTATTGCTCAAATGAACAAGGGATCACCTTTTATCGTTCTGATGGGACTAGAAACTCGATCTCACCTCCACTTGAGTATTGCTCAACATGAACAAGGGATCACCGTTTTATCGTCTCTGATAGGACTGAAAACTCGATCTCCACCTCCATTTAGTATTGCTCAACATGAAAGGGATCACCGTTTTATCGTCCCAAAGGGACTAGAAACTCGATCTCACCTCCCTCTGAGTATTGCTCAACAGAACAAGGGATCACCTTTATCGTCTCTATAGGACTAGAAACTCGATCTCACCTCCTCTGAGTATTGCTCAACATGAACAAGGATCACCGTTTTATCGTCTCAAGGGACTAGAAACTCGATGTCACCTCCATTAGTATTGCTCAACATGAACAAGGGATCACAGTTTTATGCCCGTCTCCGATAAGACAGGAAACCCATATCTCCCTCGACGAGACCAGGATCTCTAGCAAAATAACGATGGCTCCCATTGTTGATGTTTACTTCATATATGCTAAACAAAAAACAAAATCAATATTGCTGATGTATATTTGACAATATATTCATGATTTTACATTGACTGAAAACTACCAGGATGTAAGAAAATTTAATGGGTTGTCGTCAACTTTTTTTGTCCACTATTACTTTGAAATAAAAAAAACAAACAAAACATGCTCACACACATACACAACAAATAGCATCAGCTGAGATGACCACATGCAATGATCGATAGAGTCACTGAACACGACAGGCAGTGATGATTGTATCAGCTGAGCTTAGAGTCTTTCTAGAGTCGGTCACACAGCCAAGCAGGATGATGTAAGGTGTTAAGATGGGGGGAAGGGTGGTTTGCGTAGTGATTTCAGAGTGCGTCAATGTTAGTTTTTTGGGAGGATTATTGAAGTTTGGGATTTTCCCATGTTATGGGAGAGTTAGGGGGGAGTTTATATGCAGTTGAGAGAGTAAGGGGTGAGGGGATATGAGGGGAGGCAAGGGGATGAAAGGGGGATATGGATGGGGAGGCAATGTGGAAGGGATATGGTAGGGAAAGGGAGGCAATGTGATTAAGGATATGGTATGAGGGAGGCAATGTGGATGTAAAGGGGTTTGATTGTAGGAGGCAGGAGTGATGGGGAAGGCATTGTAAGGGAGGCAGTGAGGAGTGAAAGGATATGTAAGGGAGGCAGTGAGTGATGGAAGGGAAAGATGGTATGTAAGGGAGGCATGAGTGATGTGAAGGGATATGTAAGGGAGGCAATGAGTGATGTGAAGGGATATAAGGAGGCAGGAGTGATGTGAAGGGATATTAAGGGAGGAAATTTGATGATGTGGAAGGATATGAAGGGAGGCAGTGAGTGATATGAAGGGATATGGTATGTAAGGGAGGAATGGAGGATGTGAAGGGATATGTAAGGGAGGCAATGAGTGATGAAGGATATGTAAGGAGGCAATGAGGATGTAAGGATATGTAAGGAGGAAAGGGGAGTGATGTGAAGGGATATGTAAGGGAGGCAATGAGTGATGTGGAAGGGTATGGTATGTAAGGGAGGCAGTGAGTGAGGGAAAGGGGAAATGTAAGGGGGAAAAGAGGATGTGAAGGATATGTAAGGGAGGCTGAGTGATGTGAAGGATATGTGGAGGCAGGAGTGATGAAAGGATATGTAAGGAGGAAAATGGAGGATGTGAAGGATATGAAAGGGAGGCAATGAGATGTAAAGGGGATATGAAAGGGAGGCAATGAGGATGTGAAGGGATATGTAAGGGAGGCAATGGGGATTGAAAGGATATGTAAGGGAAAAAGAGTGATGTAGGATATGAAGGGGGGAGGAGTGATGTGAAGTGATAGTAAGGGAGGCAAGAGTGATGAAGGATATGGTATAAGGGAGGCAATGAGGATGTGAAGGATATGTAAGAGGCAATGAGTGATGTAAGGGATATGGTATGGAGGAGGCAATGAGGATGTGAAGGGAATATGAAAGGGGAGGCAGGGAGTGATGTGAAGGGATATGTAAGGAAGTGAGTGATTTTAAAGAATGTAAGGGATGCAATGAGTGATGGAAGGATAGAAGGGAGGCAATGAGAGATGAAGGGATATGTAAGGGAGGCAGTGAGTGATATGAAGGATATGAAGGGAGGAAGAGTGAGGGAAGGGATATGAAGGAGGCAATGAGGAGGGAAGGGATAGTAGGGAGGCAATGAGGATGTGAGGATTGTAAGGGAGGCAATGAGTGATGTGAAGGATATGTAAGGAGGCGGAGTGAGGGAAGGATATGTAAGGGAGGCAGGGAGGGAAATTAAGGGAGGCAGTGAGTGATGGAAGGGATATGTAGGAGGCAGAGTGATGTGAAGGGATATGAAAGGGGAGGCGGGAGTGATGTAAAGGGGATATGTAAGGGAGGCAATGAGTGATGTGAAGGATATGCGGGGAGGCAGTAGTGATGGAAGGGGATATGTAAGGGAGGCAGTGGGGTGTAAAGGGGATATGTGGTGGAGGCAGTGAAGGATGTAAGGAGATGGTATGTAAGGGAGGCAGGAGTGATGAAGGGATATGTAAGGGAGGCAGGAGGATGGGAAGGAAGTGTAGGAGGTAAAGGAGTAGGGAAGGGGAGATGGTAGGTAAGTGGAGGCAGAGTGATGGGGGAAGGGATATGTAAGGAGGCAGTGAGGGGTTTGAGGGATATGTAAGGGGAGGCAATGAGTGAGGGAAGGGGATAGTAAGGGAGGCAATGAGGAGGGAAGGGGATATGTAAGGGAGGCAAGGAGTGATGTGAGGGGATATGTAAGGAGGCAGGAGTGATGGAAGGATGTAAGGAGGCAGATGATGTGAAGGGGAAGGGTAAGGGAGGCAATGAGTGATGGGGATATGAAGGGAGGCGGGAGGATGTGAAGGGATATGAAAGGAGGCAGGAGTGATGTGAAGGGATATGTAGGGGGGGGAGGATGTGAAGGGATATGAAAGGGAGGCAATGAGGATGGATATGAAAGGGAGGCAGGAGTGATGTGAAGGGATATGTAAGGAGGGGTGAGTGATGTGAAGGGGATATGTAAGGGAGGCAGGAGTGATGTGAAGGGGATGGAAGTAAGGGAGGCAGGAGTGATGGGAAGGGATATGTAAGGGAGGCAGGAGTGTGAAGGGGATATGTAAAGGAGGCAGGAGGATGTAAGGGAGGATGGATGTAAGGGAGGCAGTGAGTGTTTGAAGGGATATGTAAGGGAGGAGTGGATGGAGGATATGTAGAGGAAATGAGGATGTAAAGGGGATATGTAAGGGAGGCAATGAGTGATGTGAAGGGATATGAGGGAGGAAATGAGGAGGAGGATATGAGGGGGGGCAGGAGTGATGTGAAGGATATGAAGGAGGCAGTGAGGAGGAAGGGATATGGGTAAGGGGATGAGATGAAGGGATATGTTAAGGGAGGAAAATGAGGATGTGAGGGGATATGTAGGGAGGCAATGAGGTTTAAAGGGGATATGTAAGGAGGGGCAGGAGTGATGTGGAAGGATTTTAAGGAGGCATGGAGTGATGTGAAGGGATATGAAGGGAGGCAAGGGAGTGATGGAGGGATATGTAGGGAGGCAGGAGGATGTGAAGGATATGAAAGGGAGGCAGGAGGATGGAAGGGATATGTAAGGAGGCAATGAGTGATGTGAAGGAAAAGTAAGGGAGGCAATGAGTGATGGAGGGATAAGGGAGGCAGTGAGTGATGGGAGGTGTGAAGGGTGCAGTGAGTGATGGAGGTGGTGTAAAGGAGGCAGATGTAGGTGAGGTGGTATGGTGAGTGAGAGGAACCCTAATTTGAATAGAGTGAAGTGAGGTGTCAAATATTAGAGAGAGATTTTAAGACATGTTCTAGATGGGCAAATGGTCCAGAGTATTTGAGATGAGGTGACATGCCTCGAGAGAGAGAGTGGTGTTTTTGGGTGTGTGTGCGTGTATGTGTTAGATGAAGTGACGAGCATGGGACAGAGTGATTGAATGTGGACATAGAGAGAATGAGCGAGGTTCCACATATAAGAGCAGGTTCAATCAAATGGCACGAGAAAAATGAGGTTGAAGGCTACCATATATCAGAGAGATTATCTTCTTCTTCTTACACTTCATATTGATCACTTGTTAAACCACTCTTTTAAATTTGTAGGGATTCGAGCATAGAGCGATTATCGTTGTTCAGTTAGCGCCTACAAGTGGGCCCAGCACATCCGATTTCAGCGAGATTTTTATTTAACTATGAGCTTCCCTAGGCCCATATCTCAGTCCATCTCTACGACATGCCTTGTAGATCGTAGTGTTACTTTTATTTCTCCTTGAGAACTCCGGCAACAAAAGGTGAGAGAGACGATGTGAAATTTCACAATAGAAGAGAATGATTAAGGTAGAATCAGTATAGTTGTTTAGTTGTTTCTATTAATCAATCAATCAATCAATCAGACCCCCCAATGAACATAGGAGGAAAGGATACAGAACAGACCAAAATAAACTTGAACAATAATGGTGAAACAGAAAATGAAAAGTGTTGATGATAAGGATGGATGAATAGACAGGAGAATAGGCACAATGAAGATATCTCTTGGAAAGTCTTATGCGTTAATACTGACGAAACAAGTCATAAAAAAAGACGTAGTTTTACACAATACAAAAACAAACAGAAACGTTTCGCCCAAAACGTTTTATACTGCAATCTTCCCTATATCGATAATGCGCTAATACGACACGAGGAAGATATGGAACCACATATATACAGTGGATATGTGGAACCACATATATACAGTGGAATAGGGAACATCAATATCAAAACTATCTTGCCCTGATGAGAACTTTCCCTCTAACAGCCCCTTTGAATTGTTCTCTATCTCTATTAAAGACCACTTTCGAAGAACACCCAAACAAGAAGTAAACTATTAGATGTAAACAATAAGATCTCCAACTGCAGAACGAACCGCATCACATGGAGTTTCTAAAACTTCTCCTATGTATGAAACAAAACAAACAACTAACTACTATCTCTCACATGGTAGCCAGCTGTCACGCTCTAATCATCAGTTACATCCTCACCCATCTTTCCGTGGTCTTTCTTTATCCTCTGCCGATATGCCTTTTTCCCATAATGATCTTCCCCAAACCCATTTCTTATTTGATGTGTCCAAACACTTCAATATTTTCATTCTTATTTGTAGCATCACCAGTTTTCTTATATTTTTTTTTTCCCCTTTTTGAAACATACAAAAAGGTACAAAAAACAAAAAAGTACAGACAGAGCACAAACTGATGACAAACTAAACAAGACATACGAGGCGGGAAACTGATATCCATATTTCAATTGAATGAAACAGTTCTAAATGAACTGGGATAGATGGCTGCGGAAAAAACTGAATGAACGGCATATCATTAGAACAGGACAGATTACAGATAACAAACGTAACGAAAAAGTCATGTTCATAAAAATATAACCAAAACAGTTGGAACAATGGGTCATAATCAGGAAACTAAACACACCAAAACTGAAACAGGTCAAACATAAAAACAAGAAGGAAATGAACAATTGGGACGTATAGTAAAACAATGCAAACAATAACTAAAGAGGCAATATTAAATGGTATATGTATCTTTGACAGACATGTAGGTGTCTTGTGTTATGTTTCTGTGGGGGTGTCTGTTGTATGTTTCTGTTGTGTGTTCGTGTGTTTCTGTTTTTGTGTGTGTTTATGTGTTTCTGTGTGTTTCGTGTTTCTGTGTCTGTTTCGTGTCTGTGCGTTCATGGGTTTCTTTTGTATTTATTTTTATGCGTTTCTGTGTGTTGTGTTTCGTGTTATTTTTTTTAGGGCACTATGTGTGTGTGGTTATGTGCGCCTGTGTGTATTTTTGTGTGGGTGTGGGTGCTATTCCCTCTCAGAATGTCTAGGGCATTTTCTACCCTTCGGATCTTGTCGTAATAAATGACGTCATGTCCCGTGATATGTCTGGAGATATACCCCCTTTGATTTCAAAAGTTTTGGGAGACGCAAAGCGTAAACACAACACACCAAAAATAAATATAAAAATAAAAATATTTTCAACTATTGAAAAGCCCGACTTTACAGTCTCAGTAATAAGTCATTTAAATCGTTTGGGGTTGTGGCCTCGCGCGATATCGTAGGTCGAGGTCTAACTATTCCAATAAGTGATGTCGTTGCGAGGGGTCATAAGTGACCTCTAGTTTGGTCTGATAGGAATAAACTGAAAATGATGTTACAAATATCACAAGAAATTTGTTCCGTTTGATTTAAAACAAAATACGGAAATGGGAGTAATTAAAAAAACAATAAAAATGAGAAACGACGTTTGATAAAATGTTTTTATCAAGTGTATACAAGAACATCACGGCATACAAGACGACGTTCTTATATAAAACGCGGGCCCCGTCTGCCCAGCGTGTTCGTAGCGCGTTGACTACGGGTGACTATCCCTCTGTGTGTGCGGGTTCAATCGCGGGATGGCAGGAAAAAACAGATTTCCCCAGATTTATGGTTTGCTTTCCCACGAACCGAAGGGTTACATGTCCATGGCACTGAGCCAAAGAGCTAAAAAAGCTAAAGTGCTTCGATCGGAAAAAAATATATATAAAACGCCATAGAAAACATTGAAAAAATATGTGGATTCTTAACTGTCCTACATCATGAAAACCATACGTGTTTTTTCTTGGGATCTTGAAATTTTATTTAATGTCGACTTATTTCCATACTGACGATTAGCTGACAGGACTATCCAATATGTTCTTACTGTGTTACTTCATGGATTACTGTTGGTACTTAGTGCATTACCCTAAGCAAATGGGAGACAGTTAGGGTATTCCGAGGTGTGTCTGCTGCTTATCGTGTGTCGCGGTTTATTCCATTAACGCTTATAGGAGTTTCAGTATGATAAAACAGGAGGTATACCGAAAATGACATAATTTCGCTTTCTTTCAATTAAATACTAATGTGGAATACTAACGAATTGTTAGCAACCAAATTTGTAACTATCAAATATCTAAAAATAGCCACATCCGCTTGTTTAAAATTATTACACTAGTACCTTACTGTTTATTAGCGCTTGATGTTTCCTTTCTTGCATAACTCTCTATATAATATTCATGGTATAGATTTTTTCCGATCCAGAAGCACTTGAGAAGTTTTCAGTTTGGCTAGGTGCATGGACATTATAACCTTCGGTTCGGTCCATGAACACGTAAATCTGGAAAACCCTGTGGTTTTTCTAAGCCCGAATTGAACCGCACTCAAGGGGCTTGTCCCCCGTCGTCCAACACGCTACGAACGCTGGGCAGGTGGGCTCATGGCATAGATAAGACATTCCCTATCAGCAAGTCTGCTGACATTTGATTGATTGTATCCATATCAGTCCATGCTTGTTCAGCTTTTTCCATTGTTTCTCGTAAGGTTTCTTTGTTTTGTCGCTTATTCTTTTTCCCCTATGCTGTCCATCGGAAATCAGTCACCGGCTGTCCATCGGAAAGCGTCTATGAGAAAGTTGTTCCGTCAAAGTTCCCATTACAGGGGGTGGTGTATGTTGATGGTAGAAAAAACTTTGGTAGATAAAGAAATATGTCACAGACTAAATAGAAATTCTAGATAAGTAATATAGACAACAGTATTCTCAGACTGAGATGATATGGCAGAGTTGCAAACACAGATCTGTAGATAAGTAAAAGAACAGTATTCTCAGACTGAGATGATATGGCAGAGTTGTAAACACAGATCTGTAGATAAGTAATATAGACAACAGTATTCTCAGACTGAGATGATATGGCAGAGTTGCAAACACAGACCTGTAGATAAGTAATATAGAGAACAGTATTCTCAGACTGAGATGATATGGCAGAGTTGAAACAGATCTGTAGATAAGAATAGACAACAGTATTCTCAGACTGAGATGATAGGGCAGAGTTCAAACACAGACCTGTAGATAAGTAATAAGACAACAGTATTCCCAGACTGAATGATATGGCAGAGTTCAAACACAGACCTGTAGATAAGTAATATGACAACAGATTCTAGACTGATATGATATGGCAGAGTTGCAAACACAGACCTGTAGATAAGAGCAGAACATAAAACCCATGATAGCCTTTTAAAAAAGAAAAATGGCGTGTGTCGGGGCATACATTGCAGAATACGCAGTCCAATGTTACTAGACATGCACTTGAGTGGAACCCGCAAGGAAGACAAAAAGAGATCGCACTAAACAACCGTAGACGAAGTCGATTGAAGAACTGAAGACCCTCGATTATCCTGAAGACCATAAAAGAACAGCCAGGACCGAAAGAGAAGAAAGCTGTTGAGGCCTTATGCTCCACTAGGAGCAAAAAGGAATAAGTAAGTAATAACATATTAGTAATGCCAAAAAGATATGTGCTGGACACAATTAAAGTAGATAACGGCTAAACGTATATGAAATTTGGTAGATAGACATGCAGTAGAGACATATATGCATGTTATCATTTCATCTGCTTGCCTCTCTTCCTACCACAAACCCAAACATAATCTTGATATACCGTGGATATATTACTAGATGATACAGAGTAACTTTCACATATGCTGAACTGAATTTTTATACCACAAACGTAAATACGCAGGCAAAGAAATAGGGGACGCATAAGACATAATGGACTTATCTTCTTTTTCTTCACTAATACAGCGGAATTTTGGCACTGTCCTTCGGCCCAATGAATGAATTTGTATTGTAGTAATGAAGAGCGGGGGCATCTGTAGCTTAAACGATAGGAGCTCGATCACAACCCAAGCTACCTGGTTAAAAACTCATTCTTTAATTTCATAAAAAAACTGATATGCCCTTTCTGATTTTTGCAACCTACTCTTTGTACTAACTCCCGCAGGAACCCCGATTCTCAATCAATTAACCAACTGCCGTACACTGCGCCAATCATCGTTCATAGGAAAATGTAAAAAATTTACATCAACGCACTCTGATAAAATTTTCCGGGTTTATCAAAAAAAGCAATATCATGATTTGATCGGAGTTTGTTAAAAAGTTAAAAATTCAGAAATGTATAGAATTTTCAACCTGCAAAAGTGGGTGGTGGGGTGGGGGAATTATTTACCACGTGTTTTCAATTCTGTATCATTATCTTTAGTTTTTTATATCAGAGATACTATATGTATTTTGTCTTTAAACCCTGCGTGTCTGTTCTGTTCGGTCTTCATTTCACACGTTTGTCCTCCGATATACAAGTCACTGCTAGTCTTGGTAATAGTTTTTTTTTTGTTTGTTATTCTCAATGATTCATGTCAACCGCAAAATGTAGATCACATGGAGGACCAACTGTCTTTTTTGGGAATTCTTCCCGTACAATCAAGATCCTCAGCTAAAACAGCCAAACTAATCCAGATTGTTGGCGCCACCTGCTCATTGTGGATATTCAAAACCTATTCCTTTGCAACTTAATCCTACTATTATCATTAGTAGGTCAGTAGGTTGACAAAAAACTTACTCTACTTTAGGGTTAAATATATATCTACTTCTATGTGTACTTCTTAGGACTTTATGAACATACCATAATTTAACATATTTGAAATTCACGTACACAAAGTGTCAACATACACAATTATTGCTACACTAAAGCATACGAAACACTAGCAATATAGGCTAAAGTACGTCGTAAAACAGCACACCAAACACAATGTAATCGATTGAGTAGATCGGATATACATGTATGTATATAGAGAGAAATACAAGTCGTTTTTTGGGTGTGTTCAAAAATAGAACGGTCACAGATACTACATATATTTAGAACTTGTGTAATGAAACAACACTCATAAAGAAGAATCAGATCTTTGTCACACTTCATTACATTTTGAAGGGGGACATTTTGAGTGTATTCGTTCGTTTTATGTAAAATTCATTGTGTTCAAAACTGATATTATTGTTCTATTATCTGCATTTTTTCTTCTTATTTCATCTTTCATTGTCATTTTACTTCTTCTTCTTCACCCCTATGGAATCATAGATCCGCAACCAAGGTTTTCACCCTTTACTATCCAATGCCATCTTTTCCAGATCTCCCAACTCTCTCACCATTTTCTTGTATTCTCTCCAATCTGTCTTCGTGTTTCTTGGTCTTACCTTACCTCTATTACACTAGGATTCCATCTTAGAAGCTTGTCATTTGCACGTCTAATTACTCTGCTTTTTTGTCTTATTTTAATCTTCTTTCATTCCACGTCATCACTCTATTCTCATCTTCATCGTCTATATGTTTGTATGTCTGTCTTTCGATCTATGCATTTACTATCTAGTGGGTTTCGACATTAAGGGCGAGGCTGAGCCCACCAAAAGGGGTTAATTTTAGTTATTATTTTATAAATTAAATATAACCAAAACCCAAAACCCTAATTACCTGAAAATTTGTCACTGACCCACTGACAAAAAGTTCATGAGCCCGACTGCTACTATCCTATCATCCTGTACTATCTTATTAAAAAGGCTTTTTAAAGGGTTTAAATCTATCTTTTCCCGAAGGAATGTTAGGGTAATGTTATGCAGATTACTTTCTTATTCTGTTGCTCTCTAGATTGTGAATTTCTAATAAAGGCTGTCTGCCCGGGATTGTCAGCCCCCATACAGTTTGACTTGGACGCTGGTTTAGTGGGCCATCTTTCTTCTCAGGTATGCATACTGAGGGCATAAGAAAAAGAACTAGTAGATGAAGCTCTGGATGTTGATCCTCTTCCTAGAACATTTCAACAAATGGTTAGTGTACTCTGTTAGTAGCCTGATGGCGGGAAATGAGCACAGTAACCTATTTGCTGCTGTATCATTAACCCCTAGTATAAATGAAAATCGTGGCATATCCTAAAACTAGCATCAACAAAGTAAACGAGTCGCGATTTTCTAAACACCACTTAGCGTTCAGTGGTTTGCCATTGTTTTTGAACGGTGAAGTCTATTTTCCCTTTGTAAAAAATCCCACGGAAACGAATTTGCTTCCAAACATGCCACCGTGATTTGTGGATCTTTCACTCCCGTTGAACTAAGAGTCACCAGGACGCACACAAAATTCGCTTTTTTGGCGTACTATTTTGATAGTAAAATTTGAAATAACAGATTTCTAACAAAATATAATATACATTTCTGGATTTAGAATGACAGCGTATTCATATATTATAATGTACAGAGTTAAATCTTATTTGATTAATTCTCTTATATTTATACAGAATTATTTATAAATTTTCAATGAATTAACCTTTTTTTTAAATACTTACAAAAATTTTTATGGAATGGCTTGTCAAAAAATTGATCAATCAATCAGTTTTCAGATGGCTTGTTGCATTATTAGAGAAAACTCATATAGAACGTTCAAATTTTAAGTGTCACTACGTGAATATTTGTGGTACAGAACAATGCATAAACACTGAGCTATGGAGACTTGCAACCACTAACACTATGATTCTTTTTCCCTATTTCTTCAGCTTCCCCCTGGTCATCCAATTTACTGTGTAAATTAAACCGGGCAGTCGACTGGTTGGCCTCATGTTGCTTCTCAGCTCACAAAGAGGGGACAGTTTTGCAGGATATGCTCCGTACTGTCTGTTCCTGGCCGCTGACACTGGAAAAAGCTGTTTGACTTATTCCTAGTCTATATGATTCATCTAACGAATGGCTATTTTTAAATTTTTTCCTTCACCATTTACTTTTTTAGGGGTCAATTTCAAAGAGCCCCAATGATAAAGAAATTTGCCAGGTACGCATTGCATCTCGTCTATTTACTATTTAAACCGGTTCTGACTAGCTTGTCTCGTACATTTGTTCATCCCCCCTTCCCCGTACTACAATTACCACCATCACACAGCCTTGACCTATACTACGTCATAACTGAACCTTCATTTCATATTGCAGATTACTCCATTCAAGTGTTTTAAAGCCTTGAACACCTGTAGAAGTGTTAGGGGAAGGTGGTGTGTAGTGATCTGTGTGTGCTTGTCTAATGTACTTGTAAGCTGTTATTCATTGTCTTAAGGCTCCCTCGATTCTCCATGTTTTGTGTTCTTCCTCTTGCTCTGTACTCATACTTTTGTGGGGGCCCCCCTGTGGTGGAAGATACCATAGCATTCTTGTCAGGTGTTTAAAACCATTTAATTTTTGTTCCTTATAATTGTAGACTGGTTTCACATCCAGTCTTCTTCTGATTTTTTAGAAGCAGGATTTTTTTCTACAGAAAGCCCTTCTATTATCACCAAAAAAAAAGAATGAAAAACTATATTTCTACTTTTCTTCAATCCTCCATCTTTTTTTCCCTGGTTCCCATGTTCATATTTTTGTAAACTAACATTTCTCAACTCTTCTAAGTCTAAATTTTTTCTCAAAATTGTTATAAAAATCTACATTAATATAAAAACAACGAAAAATATTTCCCAAACCAGAATCTCCCTAACGCCATGTTGCCAGCTTTCATTCATATCTCTCCTTTTAACCTTAAAAGAGTCATGCCAATCATTATTATATAAAAAAATAATAAATATTAAAAAATCCAAAAAAATGCATAAAATATAAAAACGTATTAGTTTGTAAAAGAGGTATTTAAATGATTGACCACTTAAAAATAGATTGAGAAAGAAGACATCAGGAAACAGTGAGAAACAATCAACTAGACTTCATCAAGAAACAAAAATTATTGGGTTCCAAGTAAGCAGATTCCCAACAGACAGAGTTCTAAGAGAGTTGTCTGATACAATGAATTCGAAGCAAAAGGCAGGCCACGCAAAAGATGGACCTCAACGATAACAGGCGACGAAAGATACATTTATGAAGACACAAAAAGCCTGTCTAGAAATCTCTTCTTATCCTGACGCTGTCAGACAAACAGGATTGCAGAAAAGAGAAAAAGAAAAAAGAAAAAATAGAAAAAAAAATGATTTATATATTAGAAAAACAACACATTACAACAATTTTATTACAATATAAAATACACACAACAAAATTATTATCAATAGTTAAAAATAATGATGCCAGTCATGTAACAATCAAATATCAGATTGAATGATATAGTTCCATTATAATTGCTACGAAAAAACTGACTTGTGAAGAAATTCAGAAATATATGCAAGATGGTGCAAATCTGGTAAAATAAGAATGATTCACACCAGTCAACTTTGTGATCTTATTTCATTTAAGACAAAATCTTTAAACAATGATAGAATAATGAGCGTCGAAGCTCTGGTAGGAGCTGGGTCACAACTCAAACAACCTGGTTCAACCCACGGTCAAGTTTGGAAGCAAATTGTTTTGGATTTTTACAAAAGGTAGAAATGACTCATCGTTCAGAAAACAAGCAAACTACTAAGGTATAGGGTCTAGAAAATCAACATCCGTTTCTGCGGTGATGGCTGGTTCCAAAAAGGTTATGCCGATATTCCTCTAGGAATAAGAAATAAAAATTGGGGGTATGTTAGATTTAATTTATATATATATATATAAGATGATGGTCTATTAACCCCGACGTTCTGAGTTCGAATCACGTTGCGGACAAATTGATTGCAAATTGTTTCGAATGGATTTTCAAGGACGATGGCATCACCCGTTCAAAGGGTAAATGGCAAAATACTGAACGTAATAATGCCTAGAAAATCGCAAAAGCGTTAATAAGCTGGTTGATTCAAAAAAAGTCCTGTAAAAATATGCAATTAACTAATATAAGATGAAGAGCGCAGTGTAGTTAGAGTGAACTCGCTTTTTACAAGTGGACTGTCCAAATCTATAGTGGACGTTGAAAATGTTTTGACCTGTAACATCTCCAGGTCGACCCAGATTTATTGGTACCAGGAAAAGCAAATAAGTAAAGGTGGCTGACGTGATGTTGACCACACCATCTCTGTGTGACGACGGTCAATGAAATAATACGGATGTAATACGAGATGTTGACCACACCATCTATCGTGTGACGACGGTCAATGAAAAAAAATACAGAGGTAACAGTGTTACTCAATATATCTGAATGTATCAATATAATTCATTTACTTCTATGAGATGATGGTTGCTAATAACGATTATGAAAGATAATTTTATGATAGAAGTGATAATAGCGACGTGACATCGATTATGAATAATAATGTTGGTAATAAGAATGACTATAAGATGAAGATAATGATGGCTATGATACAACAGTGATGATAATTATGATAATGACGTTGATGGTAATGATATCAATGACGATCTATATAGACTTAAACGATGAAATGATGATGATAATGGGTTTGGTGATATCTATGAGATAACATATCTCGTAGAATCAGACAATAAATTGCCAACATATTGCAAAGTAGATCATTTATCGGACACTGGGGATTTGACATTATAACGGATAAAATTATAATTTTTTATATATATAATATATACATCCCCCAAATTATTAAATTACGCCACGGGCAGTAAGTCCCACGCTGATAAACACTGACATACACAATAGTTTATGTAGATTATTATATCATCGTATGCAATCCCTAGTGGGCGATAATGGGAATAAATCGGAAACAAATAAATCTGTATAAATTCAGAAATATTCTTCTTTCTTGCGTTACGACCAATTTTAATTACTCTTTGTATATGTCGATCTTTAAAACGTATATACGTTGCACATTAGTCGGTAGGCCTAAACGCATGACTTCTACACGTTTAGGACAGTGCATCCGATTTCAGCCAAATTCAGAAATAAAAATGCAAAGGCATGCCTTCAACAAGTAACAACTGTTATCAGGTATCCTGGACGAGATTATAACAGGTTGACGAATAGCGCAACTCTTCTTTTCTTAAATATAATAAGCGCAAGCTGTTTCAGACCCAGAGAGGCATCAGCACACGTTTGAGGCTGTTTACACGCTTCGAAGGACGCTATTATAGAAGAAGATGGAGATATGTTGGAATAACTCGAGAAGAAATGATCAAAGAATATCAAAGCAGGCAGTGAAGTGGCATGCAGAAAGTTACATTAACCTGACCTAAAAGACCCGAAAGAACTTTGCAGAGAGAAGCAAGAAATATATGTCTCAGTTCCATGGAAGAGATTGAGCAAGGGTTTAGGATAGAGCGGGATGGGGGAAATTGCTTGCAGGCCCTATGAAAGTATGAATTGTTATTAAATTAAGAGGCATGCTTAATGGTACATAATTAAAGATGTTCAGAAAGTTTTATAGAAAAAAACAGTATCTGGGTTCCAAAAAGGAATAAAATTAGTGTAAGGAAATCGATTTTCAGTCTGAAGAACAATGGAGTTCAAGAATGATAGGGAAAAAAACAAGAAATAATTTAATCAAATGTCAAGGCTGTCCTTTATATGGAGCGAGACTTGAGAACAATAAGATAATGATATTTAACCAAATGTCAAGGCTGTCCTTCTATATGGAGCGAGGACTTGAAACAACAAGATAAATATTTAACTCAAAGTAATGTCCTTCATGGAGGAGGGCTGGGGAACAACTAAGATAAAGATATTTAACCAAATGTCAAGGCTGTCCTTCTATATGGAGCGAGGACTTGGGGAACACAAGATAATGATATTTAACTCAAATGTCAAGGCTGTCCTTCTATATGGAGCGAGGACTTGGAGAACAACTAAGATAATGATATTTAACTCAAATGTCAAGGCTGTCCTTCCATATGGAGCGAGGACTTGGGGAACAACTAAGATAATGATATTTAACCTAAATGTCAAGCTGTCCTTCATATGGAGCGAGGACTTGGAGAACAACTAAGATAATGATATTTAACTCAAATGTCAAGGCTGTCCTCTATATGGAAGAGGACTTGGAGAACAACAAGGGGAACATCAAAAGTTTTCAGACAGTCATCGAGAGATGCCTGCGCCGGGTACTCCATCTGCGATTTAATGACAGGGCCACAAACAGGAACTGTGGGACAGAGCGGAACAAGGCAGGTGGAATAGATAAGAGCAGAAGGTGCGATGGATAGGGCACACTGATGAAACCCCATAACAGCATCATGAGACAGGTCTTGATGGAACCCCCCGGGCACTTGAGGTGTGGAAAACCCAGGAACACCTGGAGACGGACTTGAGACGGATGAAAGTAAATGGGGAGAGATTTGAGAGATGTGGGAAAAATGGCTTTGGATACAAGAGCTTGGCCCTAGTTGGGACCTAGCCTCCTAGGGCAAAGGGGGAAGAAGAAGTCAAATAGAAGACACATATCAAGCGACTTTCCGACAGAAAACACACATACAAAATCAGAAACGGTCCGGTGATGCACATATTATCTACAGGTAAAACCAAAATAATACGTCTTTGCTTGTACGGCAGAATGATTTACCTGTGTTAGTTTACAATTTTATGCCTGTACTTTGGGCATCAACGAATCCTGAATTCATTTTTTTTCCTACAAGAAAATTTAAAAAAAGAATATGGAACAAGAATATGAAAGGATAATTATAGTAAACTAATGATTTGGTAAGTTTGACATCTTGAATATGTCAGAAGTTAGTTAATTTTACATCCTTTCAGGGCTTTGCGCATCAACCCAGCTTTAAACGCTGTTTGCGATTGTTCTAGACATTATTACGTTCAGTAGTTTGCCATTGCTTTCTGAACGGTGGGGATCGTCCTTTTGTAAAAATTCACGCGAAACAATTTGAACCAAATTGTCCACAACGTGATTTTGAACCGAACGAATTGTATGTTATATGTTAATAGACCGAGTCACCATCGCCTAAGCACAGACGCCACTCAGTAACGTTTACGCTACTATTATTCATGGTAACGAGGGGAACAAGGAATGAAAAGATGAAGGAAAACAAAGATATACAAAAAGGGGGAGGTATGACAATAATAAAATGAAATGTCCGTAATATTTTCATACTTTTAAACCCCTGAGACCAAACGCCACACTACATGGTTTTGAGGTAGACGCCCTTTTACCAGGAGCCACACTAAGGACGGTTATTGTAAAAACAAAATGGGCTTGTACAAACATGGATTTGCACTGGTCCACTTTTGGGGGTTAGTGTATGAAGTGCCTGTTACTTCAATTTTAGAACACTGATGGAAGGAGGTAGGAGGGCAAATTCCTACCCCGTGTGAACGTCAAGTGTGAGAATTGAACAGACAACCTTCTTGTACGACTCGATAGTCGAAAGTTTATAAAATTAAGCTGATAGGTTCCACAATGACAATCAGATTCCGAAAATGTGTTACATTATATTAACAACCACCATTTTAGTGACGAAGCTTCACCATCTTCAAAATTACATGGGGGAGACTTGCTGAAGCAATTGGCACTGTCGTTGATACATTCATGTATGAAAGAGGTCCACAATACTATTTTTCGAAGTGCATCAATCAATCACTGGAAAAAATATATTAGAGATCCAGGAAAATAAAGCAAATAAATTTTTTGACTGCATTACTCCATATTATAGAACATACCCAGCACTATCCAACGTTTTTATGTATAGACGCGCATCTGACCTATAACGTGAGCCCGGACATCTTGACTTATAACTGTGGAGGCTCCGGACGTCTTGACTTATAACTGTGGAGGCCCGGGCATTTTTGACTTATAAACGTGAGGGCCCCAAAATCTTGACTTATAACGGGAGGCCCAGACATCTTGACTATAACTGTGAGGCTGGACATCTTGACTTATAACTTAGCCGACATCTTGACATAACTGTGGAGGCCCGGGCATCTTGACTTATAACTGGGAGGCCCAGAATCTTGACTTATAACTGTGGAGGTCCGACATCTTGACTTATAACGGAGGCCCAGGCATCTTGACTTATAACTGTGGAGGCCGGACATCTTGACTATAACTGTGGAGGCCCGGTCATCTTGACTTATAACCGTGGAGGCCGGACATCTTGACTTATAACTGTGGAGGCCCAGACATCTTGACTTATAACTTGGAGGCCCGGGCATCTTGACTTAAACTGTGGAGGCCGGGCATCTTACGACAACTGCAGTAATAATAATAATATTTATAAAGGAACATTAATATAAAATTTATCGCCCGAGTGGCCCTTTAGTCCAAATTTGGGGGTAAAGGGTAGAACCACTGTTATCTGCCACGCATGTCAGAGGCGTCCAAGGAGGTTTGGATGAAATCGGGTGCATTTTCCCCAACGTGTAGAAGTCTATGTTTAGAGGCCTACCTAAAAAATGTCAACGTATACACGTTCTGGCAAAGATCAAACATATACAAAGAGTGATTACAATTGTTCCAAAGACGAACACAAAGAAAATGAAGACTAACATTTATAAAATAAAATAAATAAAAATAATAACATGAAAAAGAGTCCTGACTACAAGATTCTTTTTTAAAATATGTACTTAGAAAACAACTGAATCATACTGTTACTCAAGACATATTTTAATCTTGAAATTATTAGTTGGAATAATAAAATAGGGCGCCAGGATGTAAATTGCGCATGGGTTTAACAAGTGTTGAACAGAGCTGTTCTACTTAGAAAGGAACATTATAATCTGTTGAAAATTACGATTTCTAGACGCCGGTGTCCTTCCCTGCGTACTTACCGGTCGTCTGTGGCTTAGGGGGTAGTGACTGGTCTGTTAACCCGACGTTCTGAGTTCGAATCACGCTGCGGGCAATTTGGGTGAAATTGTTTCGCTGGATTTTACAAAAAGGATGATATCACCATCAGTTCAGAAAGCAATGGCAAACTACTGAAAGTATAATGCTGGAAAATCACAAACAGCGTTAAAGCTGGGGTTGATTTGTAAGTCCGTAAAGGATTGAAATTAACATTTTATAGACGACGGTGTTAGTGAATAATACAATATTGTAATTGGGCGGACAGCTTCGTGTCTTTTTCATCTTCGAAAGCTCCCTATTACCACTTGCTAAACCACTTTGTGTTTTATATGTGATCTGGGGTTAAGAGCAATTATACGTTGTCAGTTATAAGCCTACAAGTAGGTGAAACATCCGATGTCTATGAGCTTTATTTACTAGAGTAGTTTCCTAGGCTACTACCCAGCCCCCTCTTACGACATGCCTTGTAGGTTGCAGAAAAGAAGGTAAAGGAACCCTTCAACCCGTAGTATGGGTCAAACAGGTTAGTCCTGTATTTTCTGGGGCCGTCGGCACAAAAGGGTGATTTGCATCACGCGGCCGCCTTACATTCCCGAGCATGTCTGGACCCATTTGAGGTATCGACCTCCGTGTAGGTTTCAGTGGACTATTATTTGTTCCCTTGCAGGCCTATAAAAACGTGCACATAGAACACTTTGTGATTTATGGATCCAAGTTAAGAGGATTACGTTGTGCGATGGTTTAACATAGCACATCCGATTTTTGTGACGCTTTTATTTACTAGGAACTTCCTAGGTTACTACTCTATTCCTTACTCATTACTATTCTTTTCTCCATTTGCCAGCCCTGTCAGACAGACGTATATACCAGCAAGTTTATTAGTCAAGTTTTATCGTGTAGCAGCACAAAGTGGTTAGAAAATGTCACGCAATCTTCGATCTGGGGCGGAACATGATACTATCTGACACCACTCACTTCCCTTTATCAGATCAGATTAAGCTCCATCTCCGCATCAAGGGTTTACTGTAAAAAATCTTCAACATTTTGTTTTTCATTTTTCAGAATCTGTGATTTGTCCACGTTTCGTTGTTTCAACATGCGTTATATACTGTCTTTTTGTTGACCGTTTCTCTGTTTGTGTTTGTTCATCTTCTTTCTTCTTCTTTCTCGAATCATATGCCTCCAAAGCGTCAGGTCTGTTTATATGGGATTAAACCCTTTGAAACCGAGCACTTAAATTTAGACCTAAAAAGAGTCTTGTTTTGGTACTCAGGCATAGGGAAAAAGCATTAAAAACTTCTAAGGAGAATCAATGTTTTTGGATCTATGACTATGATTAAGCCATTGCTGTGTTCCAAAGTGTATGTTTGAATATGGACAACGTCGTTCTGTTCCAGAGTTTAAAAAAATTTTTTTCCGGAAGATTTTTGATTGTTGCCGAATCTACGCAGGTGGTGCATTTCTTCAGAGAATGACAGACATAAGGGGGACAACCCGCAATGGTCAGTCAAGGCTTTAGTCCAGTGCTATCCAACGTATTTTATATATATATATTGATTGATCTGACTAGTAGCTATGAAACGTAGGCCCGTGTCACAATTGCAATTATATAAAATTAATATAATCAAAAACATAAATAGTAACATTAATTTTAAACTGTAATAGATTAAAACTTAATCATAACTACGCCAGTGTTGACCTAGGCCTAAGGAAATCAATGAATAGAACCACTGCGACCTACAATGCATGTAAGAGGCGACTATGTGGACCTACGGGCGCTTCTAGCGTGTTCGAGACGTTGATGACGGGGGATAATCCCCGGGAAAGCGGTTCAATTGCAGCTGGCAGAAACCACAGGGTCTCCAGATTTACGCTTACGGGCCGCCGAAGGTTTACGATGTCCATGGTTGAGCCGAAGAGCTGAAAGCCGGGCTTCTGGATCGTAAAAAGGGGCCTAGGAAGCTACCCTAGTAAAAAAGCATCGCAGAAATCGGATATGTTGGCCCTGTAGACGCATATGGCACAGATGCAATCGATCTTAGGCTCAGATCCAGAAATCACAAGTGTGGGTAACAAGTGGTCGATATGGAGGTTGAAAAAGAAGAATAATCAGAACTTAACTAAACTTGTAATTTTGGGTTCAATATTTGCTTACAATAAAACCCGAAATAATATTAGTTTAAAAAACACCGAAATAATATTATGCTTACAAAAAGAATAATATTATGCTTCAATAAAACCGAAATAATATTATCTTACAATAAACACCGAAATAATATTATGCTTACAATAAACACGAAATAAATTATGCTTACAATAAACACCGAAATAATATTATGCTTACAATAAACACCGAAATAATATTATGCTTACAATAAACACCGAAATAATATTATGCTTACAATAAACACCGAAATAATATTATGCTTACAATAAACACCGAAATAATAGTATGCTTACAAAAAAACCAAATAATATTGTTTTTCAAAAAAACATTTTTTCTTGAAATTTGATTAACGTCAAAGCTGGAGAAATAAAATAGGGAAGAATGTATCACACGGGCGCCATGGCGCCAGGGGACCGAGTTGACATCACTGCTTTCTTCTTCCACCATTTACTAGTTTATAGAAGTGTTTTGAAATATAGTGTGGAAATATAGTGTGGATATATAGTGGATATATTCCCTATAGTGTTGGAAACCCCATAAATTCAAGTATTTAAAATATTTAAATTTTAATACATTTTCAACAATAACCACTTCTATCTGTCTGTTCAAAATATATTATTACAAGTTCACTTTTGTTTTAATAACTACTTTTACTTTCAAATTTTTAACTAGAACTTTTTTTTTGTTTTCAGATTTGTTTATTCTGAAATTGCTCAATTCTCTTTTATTTTGCAGACTCAGTTACGTTTGTTGCGAAACTTCTTTTTCTTTCTTTTGTTGTGTGTGTGTTAAGCTGATGGTGTGGTAATGCTAGTGAGGATGACAAGCGAAATTGCTGCACTATAGTATCCTCATGTTAAATGGAGTTGGCCTAGTTTTCTTATGGGTGCGAAAGTTATTTTGTTGTGTAAGAAATAAAATAATGAAGACTTGTAAAATTTTAAGGCGAAACACGTAAAAACAAGTACTAAATTTTACAAAATACAAACAATACAATACACAGCCTTTTACTTAAAAGGTCTTTGTCACAACGTTTATTTTAAATTAACCTGTTAAATTGTAAAACGGCAATGGTTCATGAGGAATGAATTGTAAGAGACAGAGCGATATGGATAGACATGATCGCCTACGCCAACCGGCAATACTTGATTGATTATATTCAAAACAATATATGCTTTCCCAAATATCCTGTTAAATGTCCATGCTTCACACCGATAGCTGACAATGGAATATGCATGCTCTAGTATCCTGATCTTTATTTTCATATCACTTCCATTCCATTCTGTTTTTATTAATTGCCAATTTTAAACCCAAATTTGTTCTTTCTTCTATTTTTATCCTATGTCCATGTTTTGTAAGCAGAACGAATGTTAAAGTACATCAACATTATATTATGATTAGCGAAAACTGGGGTTCGCGTCTACACTAGTAGGGGCTTAACTCGCGTAATGTTCTATTGTACTTGGAAAGACTGTTTATAATCACAATAAGAATGATCAAAATGTGCAAGAACGATCGAAACAAACAAAAAACAAACATATTATGTTCAAAGATTAGGCAACATTACACCACAACAAATATGTATTTACAAAATTTAAAATCAAATCAAACAAACTACAAACACATTTTTAAATTAATGAAAAATTATTGATTGACACATTACAATCAACTGGGCATCTGGACAAATTAGAAAAACTAAATACATAAAGAATTATTGACAAAACTAAATTAACCATAATGAATTATTGATAAAACTAAATAACATAATGAATTATTGATAAAACTAATTAACCATAATGAATTATTGATAAAACTAAATTTAACCATAAACATTATTGATAAAACTAAATTAACCATAATGAATTATTGATAAAACTAAATTAACCATCAAGAATTATTGATAAAATTGATGATATACGAAACCTAGCAACTCTGAGGTGGTGAGAGCGGATCAGATCAGATCTGGAGAAAACTGAGGGGAGGCTGGGGATGATACTTTAAAAAATTAACGTTTTAATAAAATCACGATGTTGGTATCACATAAACAAGCAAAATGAATAATAAAATCTCAAAACAACAAAAGTCAAACGTTTCGACATAGGTCTTTGTAAGGAACATACCCCATATACAATGAATACTATACAAACTTAACGCTCTTAGTGTGTCCATATTTGTCATGGAAAAGTAGGTATAAACACATATCCATCTTTAACCATCCATCCTATTCGGATACATGATTTAGTTTGTTTAGTATTCGTTGATAAAACAAACTATAACCATTGGTGTACAACTCGTTCTGACTGTCTTTCTTAGAACAATTATGATGGATACCAACAAAGTATCTAAGACCAAGATAAGAATTATTGACCAGGTTTTACAACTATGGCCGATTCATTCCGTAGAGATGGCACACCACCTGCTGAGAGTATTGCACCAAACACGAACCCGTGGCTCTGACACCAATCCTAGGAGGTCCTGGTAAAGAATGCAGCCGGGAACAGAACTGGACATACGATTCAAACCCATGACTATCAACGTAAACAAAGCCCAAGTACCTCTCAAGATGTAATACCCGTTATAGTAGAACTCAGTAGATGGAAACTAAACATTGGCGTTTATTTTGTTTTTTCGAATCCTGTTTTTTCCCAGGGTCAGGATAAGAATAGATTTATCAAACGGATTATTGTGTGCACTTCAAACTAATGTTTTCACTGCCTCTGCTTTTGCCCGTGTGTTCACAAGGAACAAAGAATAGTAACACTGCGGCCTACAAGGCATGTCATAAGAGGTGACTGATGTAGGGCCAGGAAGCAGCCCTAGTAAAAAAAAACGTTGCAGAAAACGGATGTTCTGGCCTACTTGAGGCGCATAACTGGCACAACGTACAATCGCTCTTAGGCTCAGATCACAAAAATCAAAGAATGGTTAGCAAGTGGTCGATATAGAGCGTTCAAAGAAGAACTGTCTCTGTTTTTTTAGCCCATCTTTGCGTGACAGACTTTTTGCCTTGTAATTGAACGTATCGGAGTAACATTGCTTTTGGGGGGCACTGTCTGTTGGTAATCTGTATGTGACCGAACCATTTACTTTGTTGTATCTTGTTTAAGTTCAGTACTGATGTACCTTATTTTTCCCTGTCTTCATTCTAAACCTCTCTTCTTGTTACTCCCAACATTTTTGTAGACACTTCCCAAAATATATATAGTAGAAAAATAGAGAAAATGGTGATTAAAAAACAAACAAGAACAACACAGATCAGAAGTATTCATTCATTAGTTTGCACAAAGCTTATTGATCTGGTTCTGAAGCCTGACAAGTCTTGAGTAGGCTTATTGACCCAAGTGATTGGGTCCTCGCTCTTCGACCGACCAAACCACAGAAGTCGTGCTGCAGTGTTAACTGACTTCATATTACCGGGGAAAACACAGCGATAACACATAAACACTGGCACACTCACTAACAGCAGTTGCAGAGTGTCAGTGGATGCAGGTTCGTTAATTTACAGCAGTCTGTCTTACAGAACTCACGGGGCAGTAGAACTTCATTAAGATTTCTAACAAAATCAATGGCACAAATCGATGACTTTCAAACTAGCTGAATAAGTCTTTGATATCTTGATAGTCTTATATATCTACATACGTGTATTCTTGATTCTTTCAAGATCCTGAACTTTGTATAATCTTTGATACTGTTTATTATTCTTAAAATGTATAATCTTTCATATTATATCCGATATATTATACTATTCAACATCTCCACATTCATCATTTTGAAGTCTATGGATTTCAATTTTTCTTCTGTAAACAACATCTCTGTACCTCCAGAATTTTTTATCTGTTTTGTATATGCTCATGACTCCTTCCTGTATTCTAGTATTGGTTCTAAGTAGCATGCAGAACCCCTAATTTGATCCCCAATTGACATTATGCTGCAGTCATTTATAAAGGTAATGGGATCGAGAGAGAGAGAGAGAGAGAGGGATCGAGAGAGATATTTACATGGATCGGGGAGAGAGAGAGAGGGACGGAGAGATAGTACATGGGATCGAAAAGAGAGAGGATCGAGAGAGATTTGCACATAGGATCGAGGAGAGAGAGAGGATCGAGAGAGATATTGTACATGGGATCGAGAGAGAGAGAGAGAGAGAGAGAGAGAGAGGGATCGAGAGAGATATTGTACATGGGATCGAGAAAAGAAGAAGAGAGAGAGAGATGGATCGAGATATTGTCCCTGGATCGAGAGAGAGAGAGTGGATGAGGAGAGAGAGATGGATCGAGGGGAGATATTAAACATGGATCGAGAGAGAGGATCGAGAGAGAAGTCATGGGATCGAGAGAGAGGAGAGAGATGGATCGAGAGAGATAGCATGGGATCGAGAGAGAGATGGATCGAGAGAGAATTGACATGGGGTCGAGAAAGAGGGAGGATAGAGAGATATTGTACATTATTTAGACTTCCGCCGTGTGTTGCCGTGGTTTTGAAGGGGGGCAAAGAATAGTAATAAAGGACCTAAAGACATGTCGAGAGGCACACGAAGGGTCTAGGAAGCTACCTAGAATAAAAAACGTCGGAAATCGGACGTGCTGGCCTTTTTTAGCATAACTGGCAACGTATCATCGCTCCAGACTCAGATCAGATACACATCACAAAGAGTGATTAACAAGTGGTCGATATGAAGAAGAAGAAGATGTGACACTTATAGTTTTGATACTGGGTAGTGATTAGTATTATCTGGCATTGCTTCTCCCGGTTGTCATAATGTGTTCTAAACCTCCTTTTCTCACATGTCTGATAAAAGATGACTGTCTTTCTTATATTGGTGATAGGTTTTCTTTGTCTTGACTTCTTCACAACGTCAACATTAGTCACTTTAGCAGTCCATATGATACCTGCATTCTATTAAACCACGAGTTTTGCTCACATATTTTTTTGCAATGTACGGGAATGTACACATCTAGGAAGCCGGTACGTATATGTCGTATCAATCTCTAGTCAGTATTTTCATTTAGATCTATGATTTAATTTATTTATATTGTGTTTGTATATGTTCCCCTTGAAAAGGCCTATGGTCGAAACGTCGAATTGTTGTCCTTTTTTATTATTTTATTATTTATTTTTGATCGCATTTGTAATACTGTATATACTTGTCTTTGTTCAAAATACGATTTTGATTTTTTCTTTAATTAGATCTTTTTCTTCCTTCATTCCATTCCTTTCTTTTTTAACAGCGAACCAAGATATATCAAAACTGTTCACATTTTCTGTGTCTCTCGTTGATATAAAAGTGTTTTGCCTGCTTACTTCATTCCTACCATAACTATTAATGCACTTTAAAGAAACACCAGTATTTAACCTTTCAACCTCTCAGCAGAATACTGGCTCCAGATTTTTACGATAACGTAAGCCTGTATGTGCTAATTCATTATGCATAGGAAAGTAAATGCGTCTGAAGGTAAAAACAGAAATTGTGGAAGTATTGGGGTTTAAACAAAGTGCTAAGGATAGAGCTTCTCTTATCGAAGCCGATACAAGAAGTTTGTGGTTAAATTCACACTTGTGAGTAACGTAATTGACCCCCCTACCCTGAGGTTTGGGGTTAGAAATGAAGGGCATCTATTGTCTAAAAAGCTATAGGACGTTTCTAATTCAATAGAAAAATTAGATGTAATGAACCCATCTAAAGACTTGTCAATATGGTATAATCTCAGGGGATAATACATAAAGTCAAGATGGAAGACAAAATCTCGGGGTATAATACATACACTAAAATGGAAGAACAAACTCGTATAATACATCATCTAAAATATATGTATTTTTATGCTCTACAACTATACACATCCTATTTCGCAAGCTTTTCGCAGTGGTACATTCTTGTTGTCTTCAGGTCCCGTACACACGGGGAAGAGAATGAGCTTAGCTGTAGAACATATAACGAATTTATACAACAATGAAAGAAATGGGAATAGTAGTACACCATATAACGAATTTATACAACAATGAGAAGAGAAATGAGCTTAGCTGTAGAACATATAACGAATTTATACAACAATGAGAAGAGAAATGAGCTTAGCTGTAGAACATATAACGAATTTATACAAAATGAGAGAAAATGAGCTTAATGTAGAACATATAACGAATTTATACAACAATGAGAAGAGAAATGAGCTTAGCTGTAAAATATAACAATTTATCAACAATGAAAGAAAAAGGGAATAGTAGTACAAATATAACGAATTTATACAACAATAGAAGAGAAATGAGCTAGCTGAGAACATATAACAATTTATAAATAATGAGAAGAGAAAGAGCTTTTAGCTGTAGAAATATAACGATTTTATACAACAATGAGAAGAGAAATGAGCTTATGTAAATATATAAGATTTTATAACAAAAGAGAAGAGAAATGGCTTAGCTGTAGAAATATAACGAATTTATACAACAATGAGAAGAGAAATATTTTGCTGTAGAACAAAATATACTAATATTTCTTCACAATCTTCTCTTTTTTTCTCCCTTCTACATTCCACATTTTTCCTCACCACTCATTCTATTTTATGTCATATACAACAAAGTGGAACCATGTAACCTCATTTTTGTTTCTGAAAAAATTTCCAATTCAACATCTGTCGGACTTAGACAAACAACGTTTCTTGAGTTGAACTAACTCATGCACCCTTAAAATGGTGGTCACTAACTGCAGTCCTGACTGCATTTGAATTATGTGCCCTTAATACTGCAGTCTGCACCAAAATTATGTCCATTTCCCAATGCTTTTTGTCCGTGGCTGTTTCATTTTTCTTTTTTTATTCTGTGTATTTTTTGTACCCTGGTTGTTCTAGAGTGGCTAGTACAAATGCCTTGTGGGGGCTGTAATATGTTTGAACTTGGACCAGACTAGCAGACTAGGGTAGGAGTGGGTAGTTACAAATCCCCAGACAGTGCATTTTATGCAACTATGTGCAACGATACTGAAGTCTGATATTTAGAAGTAAATAGTTTTTTCTTGTTACTCTAAACTTATACATATTTTTATCAAAGGAGAGAAAATAGAAAAATTTACATTTTAAAAATCTCTGACTCTAAATTTCTTTCTTCTTAATCATGTTTTTGCCTCACAGTGTCAGGATAAAAAGATATTTCTAAAACGAGCCCTAGTTGGGCCCTTTATAGTGCTTTGGCCTCTGTTATCTGTGAGGTTCACCTTTGCATGGTAGGCCTTTTGCTTTGTATCCATTGCATCGGGAGCATTGCTCTATCAGGTGGACTTGCTTTGTATCCATTGCATCGGGGACATTGCTCATCAGGGACTTTGTATCCATTGCATCGGGCAGATTGCTCTATCAGGTGACTGTCCGTGGTAATCGCTTTTGGTCGAACCATTTAACTGTTGTTTCTGATAAGCTACTACTGATGTTGTACCCACTTTTTTTCTTGATGTCTTCATTTCCCAACGGTCTCTTCGTGTTCCCTCCAGCATTCTGCGTAGTCACTTCATCTCTGTCGACTAGTTTTTCTCTATTATTTGTCAGCGTCCCGATTGGCACTGATAGCATAATGGGGGAAAGATTATGTTGAACAATGCTCTTTTTGTGTTCATGGTGACATGTTTGATTTTAAAATGGGCACTTGTCCTATCATAAGTTCTTTTTTTCCATACATGTTGGCTTATAAGAGATTCCAATGGCTAACAACAGATGGAAATGGGATAAATAAAATTACAAGAAGAACAAAAATGACATTACCTAAAATTCAACAACTAAAAACAGTATGGAATGGAACTGATAAGAAAACAAAGATCAGACTACTAAGAGCATGCATATTTTCAGTGGCAACGTATGGGTGTGAAGCAAGGATATTTTACAAGACAGTGGAAAAACATGTCTGATTTTGAATATGCAGTTACTGAAAGAGTTATTCGTATATCATGGACAGAAATAGAACAAATAGATATATCCAGAAAGTACTCAAAATCAAAGAAAACTTTCTGATTCTACAAATAAGAATGAGAAGGTTGAAGTATTTTGGACATATAAACAGACACGAAGGGTTGGAGAAGACCATCATGAAGGAGGCATTCGATGAAAGAGAAGAAGAGAAGACGCGGAGAAAATAGATTCAGGATATAACTGATGATTTGAGAATTATCTGAATAGCAGAAACTGGTGACAAGGAAAGCAAATGTTCATGCAAAAATCTGTCAGACTTGGCGTCATGACTATGCTTGAATTCATAGCGCGCGAACGACCACAAAAAAACCGGACAAGATATATTTTCTCTACAGGCATTTTAATCAATTTCCCAAGCCATGGAACGTTGCCTGCAAACTGAGATAGTAGAGGTGATAGTTTGTACTCAGAGATCTTGATAATTTTATACTAAATTAAACTTGCAAATGGAAAGTTGCCGGATTGTAAATGAGTCTATTCTGTAATCTGTCAAGACCACCTGAACAGTTCACCCTTTAGCAAAATGGATGTGTGTGTGTGTGTGGTGTGTCTGTGTTAAGAGAGAAGAGAGAGAGAGATTGTTAGAAAGGTTAATTTTGCCGCAGAAACCCCAATAGTCGACAATAAGAATAATAATGGGGTATATATGTGTCTATACAAATGTTGGTACAGAAAACAAAGTTGTCTCTGATTCTAGGAGGCGTTCTAATTATTCACGTCATCTTCGACAATATGTGATTTCATGCTTGAGTGATTTTAAGACTTAATTATAGATCACCATCATCAAGTGTAAGGCAAACAGGCGTATACGATCAAGACGTATTCTAGTCTTCTGTCTTGTCTACAACTTCTTGTCTCCTCTTATTCATAAAAAGATAAGTCTTTGCGCTTCAAAGAGTACATAATCTACAAGAGTCTACGGTCGAAGGATTGACTTCAGTGTTCCGGGTTTACCAATATGGCTTCGTTCCTGTGGTTAGAAATATCCATATCAAGGAAGAATGCAGTAAAACTATGTAGCAATGGCCAAACACATAAAAACACCAACAAACACATATAACTACGTAGAGCTTTACAAAATATAAAAACACCAACAACACATAAACGTACTGTAGTAGCTTTACAAAATATAAAACACCAACAAAAAAATAGGTATGCAAATTAAACCCAACAACACATAAACGTACTGTAGTAGCTTTACAAAATATAAAAACACCAACAACACATTAACGTACTGTAGAGTTTACAATATAAAAACACCAACAACACATAAACGTACTGTAGTAGCTTTACAAAATATAAAAACACCAACAACAACATACACGTACTGTAGTAGCTTTACAAAATATAAAAACACCAACAAACACATAAACGTACTGTAGTAGCTTTACAAAATATAAAAACACCAACAACACATACACGTACTGTGTAGCTTTAAATATAAAACCCAACAAACACATAAACGTACTGTAGTAGTTTACAAAATATAAAAACACCAACAAACATAAACGTACTGTGAGTTAACAAATATAAAAACACAGAACACATACAGACTGTAGTAGCTTTACAAAATATAAAAACACCAACAAACACATAAACGTACTTAGTATTTACAAAATATAAAACACCAACAACACATCACGTACTGTAGCATTCAATATAAAACACCATAGAAGACACCAGAGCACAAACATAAAACACCAACAACACATACACGTACTGTAGTATTTACAACACATAAAAACACCAACAACACATACACGTACTGTAGTAGCTTTACAAACACATAAAAACATAACAAACACATACACGTACTGTGTAAGCTTACAAATATAAAAACAATAAACACATACACGTACTGTAGTAGCTTTACAACACATAAAACACCAACAAACACATACACGTACTGTAGTAGCTTTACAAATATAAAACAATAACAACATACACGTACTGTAGTAGCTTTACAAACACATAAAACACCAACAACACATACACGTACTGTAGTAGCTTTACAAAATATAAAAACACCAACAAACACATACACGTACTGTAGTAGCTTTACAAACACATAAAAACACCAACAACACATAAACGTACTGTAGTGCTTTACAAAATATAAAACACCAACAACACATAAACGTACTGTAGTAGCTTTACAAAATATAAAACACAACAACACATAAACGTACTGTAGTAGCTTTAACAAACCATAAAACACCAACAAACACATAAACGTACTGTGGTAGCTTTACAAAATATAAAAACACCAACAACACATAAACGTACTGTAGTAGCTTTACAAACACATAAAAACACCAACAAACACATACACGTACTGTAGTAGCTTTACAAAATATAAAAACAATAACAACACATAAACGTACTGTAGTAGCTTTACAAACACATAAAAACACCAACAAACACATAAACGTACTGTAGTAGCTTTACAAAATATAAAAACAATAACAACACATACACGTACTGTAGTGTTTACAAAACATAAAACACCAACAACACATACACGTACTGTAGTAGCTTTACAAAATATAAAATCACCAACAAACACATACACGTACTGTAGTAGCTTTACAAAATATAAAAACACCAACAACACATACACGTACTGTAGTCGCTTTACAAAACATAAAAACACCAACAAACACATAAACGTACTGTAGTAGCTTTACAAAATATAAAAACACCAACAACACATACACGTACTGTAGTAGCTTTACAAAACATAAAAACACCAACAAACACATAAACGTACTGTAGTAGCTTTACAAAATATAAAAACAATAACAATACACAGCACATCATCTACCTAGATTGTTGCACGAAGCACGAACGTCATAGCATCATCTACCTAGATTGTTGCACGAAGCACGAACGTCATAGCTCCAGAAACAGTCCTAGAGATCTCATGATAAAATTACAGATATGACTCGGTTCGCATTCAATCCTAAAGCCTTTAGAACGACAGACAAACGTCGCACTTCGCCATAGAGATCCCTTTTCTTGAACTGTATATCATTATCACGGTGCGTATCCTTTATAGTACGTTGTTCTCTTTGCAGTGCATCTGAAATTCACTTTGTCTCTAACCAGTTCACCCACTTCATCGATGGTCATATTCATGGTTTCTTTAATATCTTGTAGCCATCTTCTTCTTGGTCTGCCTCTGCGTCCTGGGACCCTGCTACTAATATTGTTTCTCCAGGCCATCGTGACGCTTGATGTAACCAAAGCATCTATTTTTTCTGTACATAACGTTGTTTATCAGCCACATGTCTTTAACATTCAGTTCTTTCAGGACATCGGTGTTCTTTCTTTTTCTGTCTTGGTATTCGTAGGATCTTTCTGTAGCATTAGTTTGGAAGACTGAATTGTCGTTCTTGTTGTTAGTGTAATATCATATATAGTGTAATACTAAGTAAAAAGGAAAAGAAAGGAACGCACTTCTATGATGAGTATACTTAAGAATAAGGTGTTAGACCCGTATTTTCATTGACCATTGCACATGATGGGTAATTTGGTTAACATCAGCTGACCGCCTATACTTCCAAGTGCTTTTCTGGAGCACAAAGGAGGCTGAGCTCATACGGTCGAAAAAATATTCATTTCCACTGTGGAAGTAAACAAGGACAACGCGTATAATAAGGAGTGCACTACCCACTACGCTACGCAGTTCTGGAAGATGTTATATGAAAGAAACATAAGTAGGATTACACGAGGGCATGAACCCCAGATCTCACTAAATAATTGCACATGTGACTGGGTGCAGATTCGAACCTACATCCTTCAGAATGACAGGCAAGCGTCGTAAGGGCTTCGTCCTCTGTCTTCTTTTCTTATGGATACCTATAGGTGCGACAAGACGAGAAAAATCACGAGAGAAAACCCAGTAGATACAACAATCAACAGAATGTGGTTGTAGCTCTAAACACACACAGAGATACATGCTTTGGAGAGATCACAGCAATTATGGACATGTTCGATGTGTGATTCTCAAATGAACAATCTGCTTTTCTTTCTTTTTGACAGATTGACTTCATTGTACTGGGGTTTTACCGCATATGATTCGGTCCTCCCCTCAGAAATAGCACGCCACCTACCGAAAGTATTGCACAAGGCATGAACTTCGTAGCTCTGGCAATAATCCTAGGGGTCTGTGGAAAATTGCACGTGAATAGAACGGCGCGGTCCGGATTCGAACCTACTACCTTCGGATTGCAAGGCTGGAGTCATAACCACTTGGCCATGGATCCCCTCAAACTACATGTCATAACCACTTGGCCATGGATACCCTCAAACTACATGTCATACGTGAATAAATCCATCAATATTATTCACTAATTTTGATAATTTCTCTCATAAACATCGTTTGGAAACGATAAACAAATTAGTCAATGAATATTAATCTAATTATATGTAAATAATCAACAAACTGTTCATGATCCTCTAAGATATCATCTTTTATCTTTAGCATAATTTTCCATTAGGGACAACTAATATGGAATTTATTTTACACATGTATCAATTGTACACTATTTTTGTCATATGAATTTTATGTTTATATATGTATAAATGTCAGGATGTTTTGGATTCATTGCATGACACTCGCTGCTGTTATAATGTGGACTTTCTGACATAACAGATTCCAACTTTTACTGTGGATTTTCAGAAATGACAGCTGGATATTCGAGATAGAGAATTACAGCATATCCAGGGCACGATTAACTGACAAGAAGGTTTCCCAGGAATCCATGTTCATGAGAAGAGATCAAGGACAGGAAGGGTGAAGAATATTGGTGGGGAGTTATGGGGAGAGTAATTTAACAGGATAACTGAAGGAACGAGGTTAATTATGAGAAACGGGACGGAAGGGATGAGCATAGTTTTAGCAAAGTGGCAGATGTGGATATATTATATTAGAACATTAGAACAGATACACACACATATATAAAATGACATTGCACCAAACAGGTGATTGGCTGGCGAGCTGTGAAGATGAGAACTAGGAAGATTGACATAAACTAAATCCGGATTATTGTGTTATATTTATTTGTTTTTATGCATATTCTAACAGTATTAGTCTCTGTTATTATCCTACTGTTTGTTAGTTTGTTATCGTAGTTTTTTGAGTAATCTTGCTTGCTGTAGAGCTGTGCAGTATCATGTGGTACATAGCTAGCAACGTGTTCGTACATATCCATATAGGTTGTATTGTTGGCCTTTTTCGATGAGATCTCGTGATCTGAAGGTATGGTTCTCGCCTCTTCCTCCAAATGTTATCGGTTCGTTTCTCGAGTTTAGTAATCGAGCTATTTTGTCAGTAATCTCTGATTTCAGTGTAGGTGAGATCAAGTTTCTAGTCATATCAGAGATGGACAATACAACGTAGGTCGCGTGTCAAATTAATACCGTAATAGAACAATACATATGACATATATAAATAAATAGAACACAGAAAGTCATAAGCAAAAATATAATATAAACACAGAACGTCATAAACCAAAAATATAATATTATAAAACACATAAAGTCATAAACTAAAAATATAATATTATAAATACAGAATACAGAATTCCCTAAACAATTAAACAAAAATAATGCAGAACACAAAATTGTCATATAACAAGTAATAACATTGACCGTCAGAATGTCGTGTCAGGCAGTTACGGAGTCGGTGAAATGATTGGCATCTCACACTCTCGTGTTTTCATACTCAATGACTCCATGAGCATGATTCGTAAAGTCGAATCAGGAATGGTGTGACGCATCTGGGTGGAGGTACTGGTACAGACAATGGTCAGAGAAATCACCTCATTTTTGCCCCTGGCACGCAGTAGTTAGGGCTAATGAACGAGCTGATAGATTGGCTGGCTTGGCTACAGTATCAGAGGGAGCTGCCATAGATCGAAATGACATTCTTCACGCACTGAGAGAGTCTATCCGAACAGAGGAGTTTCAGGGCTGTGAATCCCACTCGCTGACCAGATTGAGAGAGATGTGTGTTAATATTGGTGCTGCCCGAAAAGAACCACATACTAAATATGCAAAGAGATTGATTAATCAACATCGAACCTAACGTGTTGGGCCGTTGGTCGCTGCTGGATTTGCGGAGATCGAAGCACCTATGGACATATCCGGAGTGTTATGATGAAAGTCCTCATATAACTGATGTCATGAAACTATTAATAACATATAATATAATGAGATTGTAACAAAACAATGATCCACAGATCATCTAAAGCGTTATACTATCATATCATCATTGAATCCACCACGTGGCATAGTTGTTGTTGTTGTACCCAGAAATATTGAGTTTTCACCTTTTCCTATTGCACGTTGGGAGAGTACCGGTTTTATTTCAGACCCATAAACCACCAAAACTCTAGGCGCGTAGTTCTATACTTAGTGCTGCAAGACTCCTACTCAGGAAGGGTCTATTGGTCATTACTGCAGTATTCTTCCATTTTTAGCGAAATAGAAGATGTAAAAAACAATCACTTATTGATCACAGTCAGCATGTGATTGTAGTCAGATAACACTTCGAGAACATGATGATAGAACATCAACCACGTTATAGAACAAAGATGGTCATAGAACATCAACACTTTATAGAACAAAGATGGTCATAGAACATCAACACTTTATAGAACAAAGATGGTCATAGAACATCAACACTTTATAGAACAAAGATGGTCATAGAACATCAACACTTTATAGAACAAAGATGGTCATAGAACATCAACACTTTATAGAACAAAGATGGTCACATAACATCAACACTTTATAGAACAAAGATGGTCATAGAACATCAACACTTTATAGAACAAAGATGGTCATAGAACATCAACACTTTATAGAACAAAGATGGTCACATAACATCAACACTTTATAGAACAAAGATGGTCATAGAACATCAACCACGTTATAGAACAAAGATGGTCATAGAACATCAAAACTTCCTATATCAGTGTTATCCAACGGTGTTATATACTGGGTCACATCTGACTGATGGTTGTGGAGACGCGGACGTCATATGACCATTACAATACTGCAACTATTAATAACAATAGTAATATTAGTATAGTTAAGTCAGCGTCTTTAGCTTAAGCGGTAGTGAGCTCGATCACAACCTAAGCGTACCTGGTTCAAACTCCGCGGAGGGTATATTTGGAAGCAAATTAATTCCCTTGGATTTTTACCTTCTATAAAAATAGACCTCGCCGTTCACAAAGCAATAGTTAAATACCGAACGTATAAGTGGTGTCTAGAAAATCGACGACTCGTTTACTGTTGTTAGTGGCTACGTTCTGTAAAGGATACGCCACGATTTTTCAGTATACGAGTAGTTAAGATTTTCAAGCTTTCTCAGTTTAAAAGCTAAAGGTGAGGTTAGTGGCAGTGGAACTGTTCAATAATAAAACAAGACTCCAAAAGTGGGAACACATGTTCAGGGTAGTGAAATCAGAACCTCAAAGAACAAAAACATCCGAACATTTCAAGCTACAGTACTTGCTAATTTATCAGCCGACTTGAGAAATTTGGAACAAGTCCTTCCCTTAATGTCCTCGAATTACCTGAATGTTCAAGCCATAATTTCCCTGCTGTCTATAGCCGTTGACTTGGCAATTGTTGCATAGGTAAGTGACCTACTTTTACCTTCAGTGGATCTAGTACAGGCAGGACAATAGGAACCAAGTTTAACAGCTCATGTTACAATAAGATATTGAAGTTTAAATTGTTTAAAGTAGAAGGTTCATTCATTGCACCAGGTTTTCCTGCTGGATCGGTCCTCTAATTAGAAAGATTATGCACCTGTCGATAGTACTGCATAATAAAACAAGGGGTTCTCGGTGGCTAAGTGGACTCTGCCTTGCATTCCGAAAGTCGTGGTTTCGAATTCGTCCCACGCCGCTCACTTCACATGTCAATTTCTTTCCAGAAACCCATGAGATTGTTGTCGGAGCTACGGTGTTCGTGCTTTGTGTAAAATCTCGACAGGTGGCGTTCCACTTTTGTGGGAGGAACCGAGCTATATGAGGTCAAACCCGTGCCACAATATTCTTCGGCGTTTGACATTTAATGCTTTAACACAGAATTCTTAGCTCCAACAGAAATCATACGGATCTCTAGAAAACAATTCACTCATTAACTGAACGACAATTGTCGAATCAAACACATTACTTTCAAAACGCAAGGCAAAGGGTTTCACCACTTTTATGACATGTAAGATCTGCTATACCATATATATTCATTGAAGACAGTTGTGTCTACACGCTGACGATTCTTGGTTTTGTGAACATAATTATTACATTTTCCAGTTGTCATGTGATAGTATGTTATTGTAATTTGTTGTTTCTTTGTAACAACCTTGATAAAGAGAGTTTGGTCAATATGGTAATTTATTTGATTTTTGTTCATCTGTTTGCTTCAGATAAACTATTCATGTTTGTATTAACTCTATCTGTACGTCTGTATGACCGTCTGTCCCTGCCTGTCTGTCTGTTTATCAGTCAGTAGTCAGTCTAACTATCTATATATGTATATACAAAGAGGTGAGAGAGACATACAGATTATGTAGATTGTGTGCGACCAAACATGCAGGCATCTTAGTATCATTAAATAGCTTGTCATGAGTAGAACTTTGACAACCTAAATGTCTTTCAGAATTTCTCTCTCATAGCTCAGACGGCCTCTGCAGCCGTCATGTTCAAATCTTCACTTACAACCTGAATCCATCTTCTCCGTGGTCTTCCTCTTCTCTTTCCCGGCTTGTTTCCTTCCAAGATGATCTTCTCTAATTCCTCGTGTCTTCTTTATATGTTCAAACTACTTCAATTGTCTCATTCTGTTCTGTAGCATAAACCAGTTTTCTTTGATGTTAAGTCCTTTCTGGATAGATCTATTTGTTCTCTTTTCTGTCGGTGATAAACGGAGGACTCGTCTGTAACACTTATATCCAACATATGAAATTGAAAGATTGAAGTGTAGAGAAAAGAACAGCACAAAATGTATATGAGTAGGCTGATTAATCAACATCGAACTGGTACGATCAGTCACTACATGCTGTTGGAGATATTAGAAAAGAGATCGGAGCCACCTATGGACATATCCGAAGTGCATCGAAGATATTCCAAACTCAAACTGAAACTGATATCAAAACAGCACGTGTGTTGTCGGGGTTCGCAAGTGGAGCAAAGAATGGAACCACTGCAACCTCCAAAGCATGTCGTAAGAGGCGACTGAGGTAAAGGAATAGGGAAAATACCATAGTAAAAAAAAACAACGTCGCAAAAATCGGATGTTCTGGCCTACTTGTAGGCGCTTAACTGGCGTGACTTACAATCGCTCTTAGTTCAGATCACATACAGATAAGAAAGAGTAGTTTACTAACTAGTCGATATGCAGCATTTGAAGAAGTAGAATATTCAAAACCACATATATTTTCCCACTGCCTTGTTAGATGTCCATGCTTCACACCCATGTAGTAACCAAATGTAAATTCCTCTACTTATATTTCAGCCTAGATCCGTGTGAACAAAAGAAGGTAGTGATATACGAAGACAGGTGACATTATAAAGCAACGATTATATGTCTTAGAATCTACTGGGACCAGTCAATATCAACATTACACTCGACATTCTGATATGCGTCATTCAGTAGATATCAGTTGTCTACCTAAACAGAGGTTTCTAGGTTATAGTTACTATACACCATACATACATCAAACTATACACTATACATACACCAAACTATACACCATACATACACCAAACTATACACCATACATACACCAAACTATACACCATACATACATCAAACTATACACCATACATAAACAAATTCCATCATACAACTATACACCAACATACATCAAACTATACACATACATACATCCAAACTATACACTATACATACACCAACTATACACCTAATACATCCAGACTATACACCATACATTACATCAAACTATACACCATACATGCATCAAACTATACACTATACATGCATCAAACTATACACTCATACATATATCAAACTATACACTATACATACACCAAACTATACTACCATACATAACATCATACTATATCACCATACATACATCAAACTATACACTACATCATCAAACTATACATATACATACATCAAACTATACACTATACATACATCAAACTATACACTATACATACATCAAACTATACACTATACATACATCAAACTATACACTATATACATACAAACTATACACTATACATACACCAAACTATACACCATACATACATCAAACTATACACCATACATACATCAAACTATACACCATACATACACCAAACTATACACCATACATACATCAAACTATACACCATACATACATCAAACTATACACTATACATACACCAAACTATAACCATTACATACACCAAACTATACACCATACATACACCAAACTATACACCATACATACATCAAACTATACACCATACATACACCAAACTATACACCATACATACACCAACTATACACCATACATACACCAAACTATACCATACATACACCAAACTATACAAACCATACATACACCAAACTATACACCATCATACACGCAAACTATACACCATAGGTTCCCAAACTTGTTCGGACCGCCCACTTTGCCAGACATCATTTTGTAAGCTCCAGTCCCTTTACCCATTATAACGTTTTCCACGTTCAAACTGTATGATAATTATCGACGTAAATAGCAACTAATGATTCATTACTGCTTATGCCGTTAAATAGCAACTAATGAGACATTACTGCTTATGTCGTTAAATAGCAACTAATGAGACATTACTGCTTATGTCGTTAAATAGCAACTAATGATACATTACTGCTTATGTCGTTAAATAGCAACTAATGATACATTACTGCTTATGTCGTTAAATAGCAACTAATGATACATTACTGCTTATGTTGTTAAATAGCAACTAATGAGACATTACTGCTTATGTCGTTAAATAGCAACTAATGAGACATTACTGCTTATGTCGTTAAATAGCAACTAATGATACATTACTGCTTATGTTGTTAAATAGCAACTAATGATACATTACTGCTTATGTCGTTAAATGAACTAATGATACATTACTGCTTATGTCGTTAAATAACAACTAATGATACATTACTGCTTATGTCGTTAAAGTATTGAACAAAGTAGTGGTTAATATCGGTTTCAGCTTAAACACAGTTACTTACTCAATCGCAAAATCACGAAAATAATTTATTTTTAAATATAAATTCTTCTTCTTTGCGTTTGTTCTTTACGACTAATTTTAATCACTCTTTGTGATATGTTTGATCTTTGCCAAGAACGTGTATCGTTGCACATTGGTTTTTTGAGACCTAAACACATAGACGTTTGGACAAGTGCATCAGATTTCAGCCAAACCTCCTTAGTCGCCTCTACGACAGTGTGGAGGTAACAGTGATTATATTCTTTACCACCCAAATTTGGGCCCCGTAACCACTCAGGCGATATTAATTATTAACTTCTTCTATATGGAGCCACCGATCCCAAAAGATCATTTGAACGCCCCTCCCCAGTGCATCTGAAAACATTATCGCCCCCTAGAAGGCTTCAGCGCCCACTGAGTGGGGGGCGAACGGTACCTCCCACTTTGGGAACCTATGCTATACACAGTTCGATGTAGGGGATCAGGTACGATCTCATGTGTCAAAGTACACCTGTGGTAAATTGACTGAAATAAGCAGACATTTTTCGTCATTTTCTGCCCCCATTGATTATTACCTTTTTATGCAGGCAAGTGGCAGTATTTTGACACTTATCTATTTAGTTTATTTTAGGAATAAATATTTCATCATTGTTTGTCATTGAGATGATGTAATAATTGTCGTACCTGCAGTCGTCGTGTACCTGTCTGATTGATATCTACCTGACTGACTTAGTGTGGTTGGAGTTGTGACTGGTTTTAACTAGTTACTTATGATTCAGACGTTGTGTGAGTTGGACGTGATTCAGAAAGTGCACCATGATCGCAAGACTACAAGAGCATGAGGACAAGACCTACAGCAGGGAAATAGAACAATAGGTTCTAAGATGGAAACTGTTAGCTGTATGATCAATAAAGAAGTAAATGGTATCTATTTCCACAAAATGCAACAGAAAATGTGATCGAAAGAGGGAAAAAAGGAATAGAAGACGATCAGTTAATACGCAAAGTGTCAAAGATCCTTGAAAAAAGGAAACATTAAAATGTGAACTGGTGGGGCGAGTGGTGGGGAGGAAAAGAAGACGAAGAACAATCTTCTACGGTTCGCAGATGATTGGTGAACGTTGCTCAGTAAATCAAACAGTCTGTGACAAAAAGGTTCCTAAGGAAAGTAATGAAACAAAGGAGTTACAGACGGCTGTGACGACAGTCTTTAACAAATTATTCATTCATTACTGATGATAATTTTGAGATGTCCTCTTGTTTTGTCAATGGACATAATCTTAATATATTTTTGTATGCAGAAAAAGAGATTCAGTTTCTTCCAAATATTTATTTTTAAACCGCAATGTTTTGCTGTTCGAATTCTTTGACACTATTTGAAAAAAAAAAACTTATTAAGAATACTAAAATAACTGTTTAAAACTATTATTATTCCTGAACTAATGTCTGTCATGTAATTAGAATTGTGCTTTAAGCACATACATCTAAATGATATTTCCTCAGTTTGTTTCCCTTCTGTATCTCATACTTTCACTTAATCAGCTTCATTCTCCACTATTATTCAACTTAACTACCACTGATGCAGACTAGATCCGCAAGACAAGGACTCTACATGAAAACCGACATGCGGTTTTAAGCTAACACTGAATCACGGAGAGCCTTTGTCCAGGCAATTTCTATCTAATTTCTGCCTGTGTATACAACTCTTCAAAAGGCATTTTCCCCCCGCATCTGTCTTGCCTTAATCGCAGCATTCGGTCTTGAAGCATGGAATAAATACAATGATTCACTAATCATAGGAAGTGTTATTTAATAGAACTAATGGCTAAAATACTTGTGTACAGTAAAGGAGAGTACCCATAATTTGCTGTTTGTGTTAATTTGTTTTTCTTAGGCTTTAGAAATTTGTATCCCACCAGCTTATTCCTCCTGTTTCCTCTCTGTTCCTCACTTCAAATATAATCCCTATGTTTGTCTCTGTGTCTTCGTCTGGAAGTAAAGTGAAGAAATTATACAACAACTGAAACATCATTGCTCTACAGTTCTGCTGAAATAGAGAGTCGTTCTTTAATCAAATCGATCTATTCAAGTGCTATTTTGTATATACACATTTAGAACCATTAATATATATTTTTGGTTATGTTGTTACATCCATGTCTTGCGTTTCAAAGGCTGTAGGTTTTAATTGAACGCGCCATTCTGTTCACAAATTCTTTTTTCAGAGACCACTAGGATTGTTCCGGGTTGCAGAGTTAATGCTTTGTGCGATACTTTCGGCAGGCAGCAAGCAATTTCTGCGCAGAGGGGCCCAGCTATATGGGGTAAGCCCGGTACAAATAGTCAATACTTCGACTTCAGATCCTCTAGTTCGGTGGTTCTCAACCTTCCTAATGCCGCGACCCTTTAATACAGTTCCTCATGGTGTGGTGACCCCCAACCGTAAAATTATTTTCGTTGCTACTTCATAACTGTAATTTTGCTACTTTATGAATCGTAATGTAATATCTGATATGCAGGATGTATTTTCATTATTACAAACTGAACATAATTAAAGCATAGTGATTAGTCACAAAAACAATATGTTATTATATATTGTGAAATATTTATTTCTAATTATGATAAATATGTGTTTTCCGATGGTCTTATGCGACCTCTGTGAAATGGTAATTCGATCCCCAAAACGGGTCGCGACCACAGGTTGAGAGGCACTGCTTTAGTTAGACCATTTAGTTCCCCAAAACATCGTTTATCGAGTTAAGTTTACCATATTTTGTTCATTAAAAATGTACTGCTGAAACACAGATCCACAAACTTAGATACACAAAAACATTTCCACAAACATAGTTCTACAAACTTAGCTCTAAAAACTTAGTTCTACAAACTAGGCTCTACAAAATTAGTTCTACAAACGTAGCTTTACAAACTTAGGTCTACAAACCTAGTTCTACAAACTTAGCTCTACAAATTTAGATCTACAAACTTAGATCTTAAAACTTAGCTCTTCAAACTTAGTTCTACAAACTTAGCTCCATAAACTTAGTTCTACAAACCAAGTTTTACAAACGTAGCTCTACAAATTTAGTTCTACGAACTTAGTTCTACAAACTTAGCTCTACAAACTTAGCTCTACAAACACACTTTCTCAAACATTGTTCCACAAACACTGTTTCTACACTTCGTTCCTACAAACTCTAGTTTCCATTACAGATCAACAAACACTAGTTCCCCTTACAAGTCAACTATTCTACTGGTACTTCAAGAACTATCCGGTTATCCTACATCACACTCTTGGTCTTTATAATGATCTGAATTCCAGATTCATGGTACCCTATGTTCCCATGGCGACTGATCCTCTTCCAGTTTGCAAAGGTGACCTAATCAACGGTACTGAAACTGTTCTCATTGAAAAATCCGTGGCCTCTGATAACATACGGCCGGCGGGCTCAGGTAAAAATGTTTAGGAAAGAAGACCACAACTGTGGTGTAATTCTCATTCAGTGTTGTGTATATAAACTAATCCTCACATTCCAGTGTTGTTGTATATAAACTAATCCTCACATTCCAGTGTTGTTGTATATAGACTAATCCTCACATTCCAGTGTTGTTGTATATAAACTAATCCTCACATTCCAGTGTTGTTGTATATAGACTAATCCTCGCATTCCAGTGTTGTTGTATATAAACTAATCCTCACATTCCAGTGTTGTTGTATATAAACTAATCCTCACATTCCAGTGTTGTTGTATATAAACTAATCCTCACATTCCAGTGTTGTTGTATATAAACTAATCCTCACATTCCAGTGTTGTTGTATATAAACTAATCCTCACATTCCAGTGTTGTTGTATATAAACTAATCCTCATTCCAGTGTTTGTATATAAACAAATTTATGTTAAAACACAACATGTTAAATCAATGTTATATTATTACAAATTCAGTTTTAACACTATCAGAATATCAGTTTTGTTAACATTTTTTCAGCAATAAATAATCAAGAACGTATAGAATTTACTAAAATTGCAAAAAAGCGTACAGTTTTCTATCAAAAATATACAAAAACCAGCCCTCATTAAACAGGAATTTTAGATTTCTCATCTGAGCTAGTCGGCCTTATGTTGCCGGTAGCAACGGAAAATATCTAAGGTACATACCTAGCCGTAACCTTGAACATGCACAAATGCAGATATTGTACACCTGAGTCATATACTAAACTACCTGAACACACCTGTAAACGTGTGAGAAAGTTTTAACAAGGCTTATATTGTACCTGTCTGAAGATAAAGACAATTACTTGTGACGCACGTAATGAACTATTACTTATGTAGGCAGGTGTAAAACAAATGGCGATAGTAATAGTAGCAGTAAAGTAGGTGGTATATATGTGATGGTTAGTTGGATGTTACCTGTGGTAGTAGAGTCGAGTTTAGGAGTAGGTAAGAGGTAACTTGTGGTAGTAGAGTGCATTCAAGGAGTAGGTATTAGGAGGATGCATGAGTGGATATAAAAACTGTAGTGAAGATAACTATATAGATAAATCGATGAGAGAGAGAGAGAGAAAGATAAGATAGGTAAAATGATAATATTAAAAAACAGAAATAAGAGAAATAAAATGAGAATATTAGAGAGAAAAAAGAGAAAGTTAGATCAAGTGAGAATATTAGAGAGAGGTAAGAGAGAACGAGAATATTAGAGAGAGAGAGAAAAGTTAGATAAAGTGAGAATATTAGAGAGAGAGGTAAGAGACAGAACGAGAATATTAGAGAGAGAGAGAGAGAAGAAAATACAGAATGAGAATATTAGAGAGAAAGAGAGGTAAGATAGACAGAATGAGAATATTAGAGAGAGAGAGAAGATAGACATAATGAGAATATTAGAAAGAGATAAGATAAATACAATTATAATATTTGAGAGAGAAAGAGAGAGCAGTAAGAGAGAGAACAATGAGAATAATAGAGAGACAGATAGATATATATAAATAGACACATCTAAACGATAAATGCGGACACTTTTAGAAAAAAAACAGGTCAACAGGTAGGTTGTTAGATATGGAGAAAGGTATACAATAAACAAAATGAACCAACAAAAATGGAAACATAGGTAGATGCGTGAGCAGGTAAGTAAAAAGACCGGATGTACTAACTCCCGTCTCCAACCTTTCCTCCACACACACACACACACATAATATACACATAAACAAAAATCGCGGCATGTCCTTGCAGGACGTAGCCATCAACCACAGTAAACGAGTCGTTCATTTTCTAGGAACCACTTACACATTCAGTAGTTTGCCATTGCTTTCTGAACGGTGAAGTCTATTTTTACCTTTTGTAAAATCCCACGAAAACGAAGCCCACCGTGGGTTTGAACCAGGTACGCATGGGTTTGTGATCGAGCTCACAACCGCTTGAACTACAGAAGCTCACAGTGCACAATTGAGAGACTGATAAGAAGAAAGAAAGACACACATTCTGTAACAGAAGAAGAATAACTTATATGAAGAAGATACGGTAGGTAAGGAGGTATACTAGCTTGTGTGTAGCAAAGTTATAATGCAAATAGATACAAATGAAGAATCGGACTCTGTGTAAGGAGGTATACTAGCTTGTGTGTAGCAAAGTTACAATGTCAATGAATCGCCTGTGAGTATACTATTTGTAGAGTATATCAAATAGATACAAAAGAATCGGACTCTGTGTAAGGAGGTATACTAGCTTGTGTGTAGCAAAGTTATTAATGCAAATAGATACAAATGAAGAATCGGACTCTGTGTAAGGAGGTATACTAGCTTGTGTGTAGCAAAGTTATAATGCAAATAGATACAAATGAAGAATCGGACTCTGTGTAAGGAGGTATACTAGCTTGTGTGTAGCAAAGTTATAATTCAAATAGATACAAATGAAGAATCGGACTCTGTGTAAGGAGGTATACTAGCTTGTGTGTAGCAAAGTTATAATGCAAATAGATACAAATGAAGAATCGGACTCTGTGGTGTGATGGTAAGGTGTTCACCTCTTCCTCCACAGGCACTAGGTTCGTTTCCCGCGTAGAGCGATAGGACATTTTCCCAGAGAACCCTGTTCTTGATGTAGGTGAGATCAAGATTCTAGTCAAATCGGAGATGGAAGATAAAACGTAGGTATCTTGTTGACCACCAGATCTGTAGATTACCGCATATCACCAGGCATATTATGTAACTCGAGCATGCCTGCGGTCAAGAGGGGAGGGTGGGGGTTACTAGTGGGGTTTCCTTGCTGCCTTGGTTACTGATTCAGTACTCAGATTCTCACAGTGGCAATAGAAGAACAAGAATATCTTCTTTCCATGCGTTCCAACACACTTTAGTATTCATAGACGCACCGACAATCACACTCACTCAATTATTAGCTACTTTTACACAACACTTACATACATACATACACAATTATCTATTTAAATATATAACCATCTACCTACTAACACACACATACACACATTTGCACTTAAACACATACCTATACTGGAACGAGTTCGAGAATTATGCATTAAATTTGGACATGCCAGACAGGGTCGTCTTCGTGGTAGAGAGAGAAGATATCAACTTCTCATGGGTACTGTGAGCAAATGGACTGTGGGGTGACCACTGCATGGAGGACAGAGCACGAATGGGAATGTCCAATGTGCCATGGCGTCGATCGCATAACATAACATAACATACATATGCATTTACACAGAACCACTCTTCCCTATCACCCCTACACACAAAATCCTTCACTCGCATACAGAACAATATACTCATTAACATACAAACATCCAGCCCTACATTCACACACACACTCTCCGCTCCTTCTTCTCGCCCTCTCCAACACATCCATACACACCCATCGTAGGAATGGTAATCTACCACCCCTCCTGGCGTCCCCTCCATCCCACACCTCACCCATCCAGGCAATGGTATACATAATTCTCCCAACAAACAACTGTAAGATAAATGATCTGATGCAACAAACAACCTGTAATTGCCATTAAAGAACAAAAGCAACAGCAATAAGAAGAAAGAACACAGAAAACAGTGCATCACTATTTACTCTATGTTCTACTTCATGTTCGTCGACTGAAGAAGCAATTATATACTTAAGCACAAGTCAAACGAAGAGAAAACAAACCACTTGTTCTAGATCAGTGGTTCTCAACCTGTGGGTCGCGATCCCTTTGGGGGTCGAACGACTCTTTCACAGGGGTCGACTAAGACCATCGGTAGACACACATTTTCCATGGTCTTAGGAACCGAGACACCGCTCCTCTATCCGTCTCCAGGCGGGTCCGACCACATGCAGCTACGCCCACATACGAGTACCCGGCGTTTGTGATTAATCACCATGTTTTAATTATGTTCAATTTGTAACAATGAAAGTACATCCTGCATATCAGATATTTACATTACGATTCATAATAGTAGCAAAATTACAATTATGAAGTAGCTACTAAAATTATTGTATTGATGGGGCTCACCGCAACATGAGGAACTGTACTAAAGGGTCGCAGCATTAAGAAGGTTTAGAATCACTGTTGTAGATCGATGGAAACAGGTAAAACAAATGTTTAGATAGTCGTTTTTAATTTCGGTATAATTTTCCAGGTATAATTTTCCAGGTATAATTTTCTCCCAACCGCCATATTGATTTCTACAAAAGTTAAACGTTGTTTAACTTTAAACGGAACAATTTAATACCTTGCTCTCTCCGCGGTGATATATATAAGCTGACGTGTAAGAGAAATGAAGTTAGAAGAATGATGAATTAGTCGAATAGGAAAAGATAATTATGAAGCCTTTGTTGTTGCGCTTATTGTCCAGCTACTTTATGTCTTTATTACGTTCACTTGAAATATTGTTTGTATATTTAATGTTGTCTCTTGTATTAGTCTCACTGCATTTTGTTGCACACACAGAGGTCCATGACATGTTTCTGTCTAGTCTTGTTTCACTTGGTCAATAAGTTTGCATGAGTATGCCATATTAGAGACAGTTGTGTAGATTCTGCTCTGTAGTCTTCTGCTTCTTCTTCTTTGAGATCGCTATTTTGATGATTATACCGTTAGACGCGTTCTTATGATGAAGTCAACTGTTGTCTGAAGCTCATCTCTAGTGTCATGTAGTTTTGATGATTTTACCGTCAGACGCCTTCTTATGATGAAGTCGACTGTTGTCTGAAGCTCATCTCTGGTGCCATGTAGTTTTGAATGTTGTGTTGTGTTGTAGGGCCAACATTCCTTTCTAGGAAGGATATACACGGGACAGTCTTGCTGGTATGTCCTGTGGTTTGATCAGCGGTGTCACAGGGACACAGAGGGGATGGGGATAATCGTAGCCTGTGTAGGTGTGAATCTGCTCTGCAGTCTGGTGAATCTGTCCACAGGTACCTATGTCAGTCATGAAGAATTTTCCTGCTGCCTGTGGTGTCTGTCCACAACGTCACATGACTGAATTGTCAATCTTCAATTTTCTATAAATGTGACTACGATGTTGATGTCTTGTATTGAAACGCAGAATTACAACTTCTTCTAATCTGCTCATATTCTGGTAATTGTCCGTGTTATTTTGTTTGACTTCTGATTAATTTAATTATAATTATCTATTGTTGATAAGTAACTGTTACATCATGTTGTTCTTCTATATCACCTTCCTTGGCAAGTCGATCAGCTGCTTCATGTCCTGGTATTTCACAGTGAAAGGATAGCCACTGAAATACCATTGTGCTGGTCGCACAGTTAAGACAATAGCAATTGTAGACTTGTCAATTTTCTGAAGTGAAATTATTTTGAGTGCTGATCTTGTTTCTGTCAACTATCACCCGTGTGGTGCCAGAGCCCCAGGAAGCACAGAATAGTAACATTGCGACTTACAAGGCATGTCGTAAGAGGCGACTGATGTATGGCCTAGAGAAGCAATCCTAATAAATAAAAAAAGCATCGCAGAAATCGGATGGGTTGGCCTACTAGTAGGCGCATAAATGGCACAACGTACAATCGCTCTCTGGCCCAGATCACATACAAATCACACAGAGTGGTTAACAAGAGGTCGATATGGAGGAGAAGAAGAAGGAGAAGCACTTCAGAGAATAATCATATGTTTCCCAACTTTTCTGTCATAGAGAGATCTCAGAGGCAGAGCACGTAATCTGCAGCACCAACGAATGCCCCGAAGTAATTTTGAAGATAATAAATATTTGTGTAGGAATTTTAATTGAAACTTATCACTGAAATGTGCCATAGTAGCGGTTTTGTAGCAAACTTATCAGTGAAATGTGCCAGAGTAGCGGCTTTGTAGCAAACTTATCACTGAAATGTGCCAGAGTAGCGGCTGTGTAGCAAACTTGTCACTGAAATGTGCTATAGTAGCGGCTTTGTAGCAAACTTGTCACTGAAATGTGCTATAGTAGCGGCTTTGTAGCAAACTTGTCACTGAAATGTGCTATAGTAGCGGCTTTGTAGCAAACTTGTCACTGAAATGTGATATAGTAGCGGCTTTGTAGCAAACTTGTCACTGAAATGTGCTATAGTAGCGGCTTTGTAGCAAACTTGTCACTGAAATGTGCTATAGTAGCGGCTTTGTAGCAAACTTATCACTGAAATGTGCCATAGTAGGGGCTTTGTAGCAAACTTGTCACTGAAATGTGCCATAGTAGGGGCTTTGTAGCAAACTTGTCACTGAAATGTGCCATAGTAGGGGCTTTGTAGCAAACTTGTCACTGAAATGTGCTATAGTAGCGGCTTTGTAATTTACTGTTATCGATTTTAAACTGTTCAAGGTTCTTTTACGTATTCAACATAAACACCGGAGCTAGGTTTCATAGTCCTTCTTTGATAGGACTAGGAACTTGATCTCACATACACTGAGATCAATGAATCTCTGGAAAAATACCACGATCGCTGCATCCGGTGAGCAAATCCGAGTACATTTGGAGCGAGAACCCAGCCCCTTGCCTCCCCGCCACAGACACCCTCCCTTTGATTAGATAGTAGGTATACATATGAGATCTTCTCAGACTGTTCTAGTACTCTCAAGTCTTTGCGTTCTCTGAGTATTTGCCTCCCACCCTCCCTATCATCTCTACTATAGAAGATGTTGATTTCATTGCTGCAGGGATGACCCGAAGAGCCTGGTTTCACACCTTATACCAGCCGACATAAAGTGGTAATTGATGCTAGACACCTTACAGCTGTCCCATATTTCAAGTACCGTCTTATGCATCGCTGGTAAACATTACTGAGTTTTTTTCTGTCTCGTTTTCCATCTGATCTAACAACTACTCATATTATTTCTCTATTTAAACAACTACTATTATTATTTCTCTATTTAAACAACTACTATTATTATTTCTCTATTTATACAACTAATATTATCATTTCTCTATTTATACAACTAATAATATTATTTCTCTATTTATACAACTAATATTATCATTTCTCTATTTATACAACTAATATTATCATTTATTTATTTATACAACTACTCATATAATTTTTCTATTTATACAACTTATCTTATCTTAACCACATTTGCCGTGAAGCGACGTGTGGAGAGTTAGTATTCAATCTTGTGCCAGGTGTTGCGCTTGACGTTGTCAGTCCATGCTTTCGCAGGGACTCTGAGATGTTATCTATCCATCGTGTTCTTGGCCTGTCTCGTGCTCTGCGCCCTGAGTGTCTATTATTGTGGCACGTGATGGCTGTAAATGTGGTTCCATTCTCATTAGATGGCGGAACCACTAGATTCTTTGCTTCGTGACTGTATGCATGGTATAGTCAACGATGCTTCTGATAGTCTCGTTCTCACTCTATCTTCCTTGTAACGTTGACAGATTTATATAACTACTCATACCATTTCTCTATTTATACATCTATAAACGTCTATTCTCTATTTATACATCTACTCACGTCTATTCTCTATTTATACATCTACTCACGTCTATTCTCTATTTATACATCTACTCACGTCTATTCTCTATTTATACATCTACTCACGTCTATTCTCTTATTTCTAATAGATATATTTTAAAACAATTTCCAATAGCCTATTCAGACCTTAGGGTAGACATTCCTGTCACTTCACATGTACTACACCAAGTGTGCAGGTGGTAGGAATGCCGATTCCTGTCCTCGCGCATTGATAGTCGAGTGTGAACATTGAAAGAAGAAGATCTTTGATATTGTTAAATAACTAGGATTTCTATTGCCATCAAATAAGTCAGAGAATCATAGCATACCAGATAACATAATCATTTATTATATTGTAATACACAAGTTATAATTTTGTGTTTGAAAATTCTCTCTCTCTCATTCACATGTACATGCACACGCACACACAAATATATTCACACATGTACTCACAGAAACAAGTATATCATACATGTCCATAACCAAATGAAGTGGTCAGTGGACAGACAATTCCAATATCCAGCATTGAACTAAACAAGAATAGGAAGTAGGAAATGGAGAGAAAAAATCAAAAAGGACAACAAAAAGAAAAAGGAGATAATGGATACCAGAGACTACATAAAATTGAAAAGGAAAGCTTTCAAAACAATTCATAAAACTGATGCAATTAAAGTAATTGGAACAAACGTGATGAAAACGTTCACATTAATAATGCTACTTCCGGTATATTTATACAATTTAACTTCTATAACAACAGATTCCAAAACAATGTTATCACGTGACTGTAATATCCACTTATATCTGCTGGCAAAATTGCGCAAATAGTTGTTCTAAAACATTCGACGTACAAATCTCGACATTTTCTCTAGCCACTTAAAAATCTGAAATGGAGGGTATGCGATTCGACTATCTATGCACGTCTGCACGCAACATTGCATACCGATGCTGAACAGTCGTAATTTAAGTCTTTAAGTACACGTCAATTCTCTTCATTGAAAAGAGGATGTTGGTGGTGGTTGGTTGCGGATGGTTGTGGTGAGACAGGTAAAGTGGTTGGTGTTGAAAAAAGTTATTTTCAGGTGTTGCATCCTGTTTGAGAGATGTATTACAGTGATAATGTTTTACATAACAGTCAATGCCTGCCATAATTTCAGGTGAGACAATCAACAAGAGAATTTCAACAACAAGTTTACAAATTATGAAATAAAATGAAAGTGTAAGCCAGTGCTATTCAACGCGACGCCATGGCGCCTTTGCCTTACATTCATGCCCTACCCTATTTTACTCCACCGGCTCTAGTGTATACCAGATTTCAATAAAACAAACCATGGTTCAGTGTTTTCCTAGAGTTTTTCCGACAGCTTTCTTTCCTCAGATCACTAACTATGGAGTTCGTCCATAACAATAGGTGTCTGTAGCTTAAGCGGCAGTGAGCTCGAACACAACCTAAGCGTACCTGGTTCAAACTTCACGGCGGGCAAATTTGGAAGCAAATTCGTTTCCTTGGAATTTTTAAGAAAAATAAAAATAGACCTCACCGTTCAGAAAGCAATGGCAAACTACTAAACGTATAAGTGGTGCCTAGGAAATCAACTACTCGTTTACTATGATTGATGCCTACGTCATGTAAAGGATATGCCAAGATTTTCATGGAGGTCGTGCATTGTGCAATACACACGGCAGGTTGCGCACCATTTCTGCGAAAAGGTACAGATCGTATGGGGAAACCCCGAGAAATGAATGTCAATTTATCGCTTTAAACGCTAGTCCAACTACATTTTTGTGAACACTTAAAATGTGTAGCCCAATTTGGCATCGAACCACGCAACTTTCACGACACGGTTGTCATTCGCTCAGCATTTTATCGACTTCGATATCGGTGACAACACTATTCTACAACAAATGTTAGAAGTACAACTAACTGAACTATACTATTATTATTGCAACAAAATACTAAACTCATTTTATTCTTGTAAATAAAAGTTACGTCTATTATTTTAAAAATTACTGCAGACACTAAAGTGGCTGTCATTTGCATACTTGAAAACATCGTGACATCATTTTCCTTTTTTATTATGTCGAAAAATATCCATTATGGATGACTCTTTAATTATTTCAGAAGTAGATCACCGATTTCAGATATATAAAAAATAAGAGACGGTTATCTACTGCGATTTCTTCATTGTTGTCAAGTATAACAGAATCTCTCATTTTTGTAGATTTACTTACGTTATCACTAACCATCTTGATAATAGTCCGTATTGATTAAGAAATAGTCCTGATACACAGTTCCTGTATAAAACCCCTCGACCGACACTCGATGTAAGTTGTAAATGTCAATTGCAACACTTTTCAACATTGTGTCTATTTTTCTTCTTTGTTGTCCTTCTCTGTACATATATTACATTGTGCAAGTCTTTATTTAGAAGGATTGTACAAACTTACATTGACATTTATATATGTATACTTTTCTTTATGTCTCCATGTCATCTTCTTGATGCTGTTCTTGTTTACAAAACACTTGTTCACTTCCATTATCTTCATCTATTGCTTGATTTGACTTGATTGTTCTTTCTCTGCGGCAAATCTTGTTTTCTGTAGACACTCGTGTACTATTTTGACAATCTGGTTCTTTGACAAAATGGTACTGTAAATTAACCTTTTTTTTGCAAAACACGTTATCACAAAGTACTGTAGTTTTACAAATTACAAAAACAATGACAAAATACAGCAACGTTTCGACCAACAAGGCCTTTATCAAGCAAACGAACAACAGGAGTGACAAATTTAAAAAACAAATGGACGACCAAATACAAACGTTTCTAATGAAAATCTGGGAATAAAAACGAATAACGAAATAAATGTAACACAAAAACACACATAAAAACTAGAAATAGAACGGAAGATTTGTCACTCCTGTTGTTCGTTTGCTTGATAAAGGCCTTGTTGGTCGAAACGTTGCTGTATTTTGTCATTGTTTTTGTAATTTGTAAAATACAGTACTTTGTAATTACGTGTTTTGCCAATCAAGAAGTTTTACTGCAGTCTCATTTATTTTGTGAATATTTCGATCTTTTTTTCCAAGAAATGAAAGCCTAGAGGCGTTGATTTTTCAACTCTGCCTGATTTGTTTCTGTTGCATTGACCCCTTTATTACTTCTTCTTCTTCTTCACATCCACCAATTACTTCTTTATAGAAGTGCTGGGGGCGTAGTGATCTTGTGTGTGCTTGCATTAAAGCGCGTTGTAAGGTGATATTCATTTTCGTAAGGCTGTTTTTGATGCCGTCGCTCCATCTTCTGCGTGGTCTTCCTCTTGCTTTGTACTCGTTATACTTTTTGTGTGGCTCTCCGTGTTAGGCGATATTAGGTTATTCTTGTCAGATGTCCAAATCATTAAATCTGTTGTTCTTTTATGAACTGCATTGCTGGTTTCACATCCAATCTTACCCTTTATTTCACAATATATTAATAAAACATTTTATAATAAAGTACATAGCTCGGATCTGATGGATGTTTCCATTGAATCGAAAATACTTCAGTCTGTAAGTCATCTGATGATAACCCTGAAAACGCCCGTTTGTTGCCTGGGCCAAAGGGGAGCAAAGAATAGTAACACTGCGACCTACAAGGCATGTCGTAAGAGGCGACTGAGGTAGGAGCCTAGGAAGCTACCTTAGCAAATAAGAAGCGTCGCAAAAATCGGATATTTTCAATTTACAGGGCTTAATATTATTTATCCGTTATTTATTGTTGGTCTTTCGCCCGCTATGAGTTCAGACGTAGTCTATCTAACATGACATCTCAGCCTGATTTTTGCGAGAAGACATGCTTTATTTATCCGCAGTCTCACTTGCCATTCGGACGAGTCTTATTCCTACTTCTCTAAAACAATCGCTAGAAGGGGATTGTGTTCGAGGATTGGACTTTACAGTCACCGTCGCAAACACCAGTGAGGTGCAGCATCACACGCCTGAGACTGTTGTCATCATCGCTTGAGATGCACGGCTATTATTATATTATTATTCCGACTCCAATGATATCCGTCAAATGCATATCTTATTAGGCTCTCCGATGGAACCCTCAGGGTAATAGAGGTATGGGAAGACAATGGAACACATGGAGACGGGAGTTGGAAACAGAATACAACAAAATGTGGAGAGTGGTGAGATCTGAAAAAGAGGTCATTGGATAGGTGGGCTTAGAAGGCTTTAGTTGTGGAACTATTCCTCCCTAGGGGCGAAGGGTTAAGAAGCAACTATATTTCTAGCAACATCTCTCTGGTTTATTTAGCGTGTTAGGACAAAGACACATCTGTATGGTATCACATAAGCAAGCAAAATGAATAATTATATCATAAAACTTATAATTTTAATATTCATTTTGCTTGCTTACGTGATACCACACATACCTATCTTTGTCCTAACACGTCAATTTATTAATTATTATAGCAACCTCCTCTCGGTTTTCCCCAGATCTGATCTGATCCGCTCTAACCACCTCAAATTTGTAGATCTCCTTACATCGTCTCTCTCTCTCTGGTTGAGTAATCCCGTACTTCAAGGTTGAGAAACGATGTTCTACAGTATCCAAAACACGGTACTTCAAGGTTGAGAAACGATGTTCTACAGTATCCAAAACACGGTACTTCAAGGTTGAGAAACAATGTTCTACAGTATCCAAAACACGGTACTTCAAAGTTGAGAAACAATGTTCTACAGTATCTAAAACACGGTACTTCAAAGTTGAGAAACAATGTTCTACAGTATCTAAAACAAAAACCCCTACCACACCTATATTTTTTATTGACTTTATGTTTAATTGTATCCTCACGATATTTATCCACTTTATTATTGATGTGGTCTCTTTCCTACAGTTCTGTTTTCTTAACCTTTTCTCTTAGTTTCTAATATCCAACTTACGATATCTAACTTCTATTATTGCACTTATTGGTTTGTTTGTTATATAAGTCATATTTATCCTTATTCCCTTCTCTTCTACAAGGATATTCTATGTAGTGGTATTACTATTACTATATTTATTGAAATAATGGTGTTGTTCTTGTCGTGTCTGTTGTTAATTTTAACTTTTTTCAACTTTGGGAAAATCCATCATAAAAATAAATCGAGTAAATTGAAATCAGCAGTACAAATGTTACACAATAGAAGAAATAAAAATCGTGGCATAACTTTTACAGGAAGCCGTCATCAACAACAGTAAACTAGTTGTCGATTTTCTAAGCACCAATTATACGTTCAGTAGTTTTTCATTGCTTTCTAAACGGTGATGTCTATATTCGTGAAAATCCCCGCTAACAAATTTGCTTCCAAACCGCTGGCTGCAAAGTTTGAACCAGGTACGCTTGGGTTGTGATCAAGCGCACTACCGCGGTACAGACGCCCACAACAAAATAGTAGTTATGCAAGAAAAATAGTTATAGTACTAGTTTTTTTACACTAGGCTTGCATCCGTTTTGGTTTTAAATGTTCTGGCTCTGTTGTTGTTATGTTCTATCCATCTATGATATCTTGTATCTTAGTCTTCTACTTCTATTTGTTGTTATAGTTCTATCCATCTATGATATCTTGTATCTTAGTCTTCTACTTCTCTGTTGTTGTTATGTTCTATCCATCTATGATATCTTGTATCTTAGTCTTCTACTTCTCTGTTGTTGTTATGTTCTATCCATCTATGATATCTTGTATCTTAGTCTTCCACTTCTCTGTTGTTGTTATGTTCTATCCATCTATGATATCTTGTATCTTAGTCTTCTACTTCTCTGTTCTTGTTATGTTCTATCCATCTATGATATCTTGTATCTTAGTCTTCCACTTCTCTGTTGTTGTTATGTTCTATCCATCTATGATATCTTGTATCTTAGTCTTCTACTCTCTGTTGTTGTTATGTTCTATCCATCTATGATATCTTGTATCTTAGTCTTCTACTTCTCTGTTGTTGTTATGTTCTAGCCATCTATGATATCTTGTATCTTAGTCTTCTACTTCTCTGTTGTTGTATGTTCTATCCATCTATGATATCTTGTATCTTAGTCTTCCACTTCTCTGTTGTTGTTATGTTCTAGCCATCTATGATATCTTGTATCTTAGTCTTCTACTTCTCTGTTGTTGTTATGTTCTATCCATCTATGATATCTTGTATCTTAGTCTTCTACTTCTCTTTTGTTGTTATGTTCTATCCATCTATGATATCTTGTATCTTAGTCTTCCACTTCTCTGTTGTTGTTATGTTCTATCCATCTATGATATCTTGTATCTTAGTCTTCTACTTCTCTGTTCTTGTTATGTTCTATCCATCTATGATATCTTGTATCTTAGTCTTCCACTTCTCTGTTGTTGTTATGTTCTATCCATCTATGATATCTTGTATCTTAGTCTTCTACTTCTCTGTTGTTGTTATGTTCTATCCATCTATGATATCTTGTATCTTAGTCTTCTACTTCTCTGTTGTTGTTATGTTCTAGCCATCTATGATATCTTGTATCTTAGTCTTCTACTTCTCTGTTGTTGTTATGTTCTATCCATCTATGATATCTTGTATCTTAGTCTTCCACTTCTCTGTTGTTGTTATGTTCTAGCCATCTATGATATCTTGTATCTTAGTCTTCTACTTCTCTTTTGTTGTTATGTTCTATCCATCTATGATATCTTGTATCTTAGTCTTCACTTCTCTGTTGTTGTTATGTTCTATCCATCTATGATATCTTGTATCTTAGTCTTCTACTTCTCTGTTGTTGTTAGGTTCTAGCCATCTATGATATCTTGTATCTTAGTCTTCTACTTCTCTGTTGTTGTTATGTTCTATCCATCTATGATATCTTGTATCTTAGTCTTCTACTTCTCTGTTGTTGTTATGTTCTATCCATCTATGATATCTTGTATCTTAGTCTTCTACTTCTCTGTTGTTGTTATGTTCTAGCCATCTATGATATCTTGTATCTTAGTCTTCCACTTCTCTGTTGTTGTTATGTTCTATCCATCTATGATATCTTGTATCTTAGTCTTCTACTTCTCTGTTGTTGTTATGTTCTATCCATCTATGATATCTTGTATCTTAGTCTTCTACTTCTCTGTTGTTGTTATGTTCTAGCCATCTATGATATCTTGTATCTTAGTCTTCTACTTCTCTGTTGTTGTTATGTTCTAGCCATCTATGATATCTTGTATCTTAGTCTTCTACTTCTCTGTTGTTGTTATGTTCTATCCATCTATGATATCTTGTATCTTAGTCTTCTACTTCTCTGTTGTTGTTATGTTCTATCCATCTATGATATCTTGTATCTTAGTCTTCCACTTCTCTGTTGTTGTTATGTTCTATCCATCTATGATATCTTGTATCTTAGTCTTCTACTTCTCTGTTGTTGTTATATTCTATCCATCTATGATATCTTGTATCTTAGTCTTCTACTTCTCTGTTGTTGTTATGTTCTGCCATCTATGATATTTTATCTTAGTCTTCTACTTCTCTGTTGTTGTTATGTTCTATCCATCTATGATATCTTGTATCTTAGTCTTCCACTTCTCTGTTGTTGTTATGTTCTAGCCATCTATGATATCTTGTATCTTAGTCTTCTACTTCTCTGTTGTTGTTATGTTCTATCCATCTATGATATCTTGTATCTTAGTCTTCTACTTCTCTTTTGTTGTTATGTTCTAGCCATCTATGATATATTGTATCTTAGTCTTCTACTTCTCTGTTGTTGTTATGTTCTAGCCATCTATGATATCTTGTATCTTAGTCTTCCACTTCTCTGTTGTTGTTATGTTCTATCCATCTATGATATCTTGTATCTTAGTCTTCTACTTCTTGTTGTTAGGTTCTAGCCATATATGATATCTTGTATCTTAGTCTTCTACTTCTCTGTTGTTGTTATGTTCTATCCATCATGATATCTTGTATCTTAGTCTTCTACTTCTCTGTTGTTGTTATGTTCTATCCATCTATGATATCTTGTATCTTAGTCTTCTACTTCTCTGTTGTTGTTATGTTCTATCCATATATGATATCTTGTATCTTAGTCTTCCACTTCTCTGTTGTTGTTATGTTCTATCCATCTATGATATCTTGTATCTTAGTCTTCTACTTCTCTGTTGTTGTTATGTTCTATCCATCTATGATATCTTGTATCTTAGTCTTCTACTCTCTGTTGTTGTTATGTTCTAGCCATCTATGATATCTTGTATCTTAGTCTTCTACTTCTCTGTTGTTGATTATGTTCTATCCATCTATGATATCTTGTATCTTAGTCTTCTACTTCTCTTTTGTTGTTATGTTCTAGCCATCTATGATATCTTGTATCTTAGTCTTCTACTTATCTGTTGTTGTTATGTTCTATCCATCTATGATATCTTGTATCTTAGTCTTCTACTTCTCTGTTGTTATGTTCTAGCCATCTATGATATCTTGTATCTTAGTCTTCTACTCTCTGTTGTTGTTATCTGTTTAGCCATCATGATATCTTGTATCTTAGTCTTCTACTTCTCTGTTGTTGTTATGTTCTATCCATCTATGATATCTTGTATCTTAGTCTTCCACTTCTCTGTTGTTGTTATGTTCTAGCCATCTATGATATCTTGTATCTTAGTCTTCTACTTCTATGTTGTTGTTATGTTCTAGCCATCTATGATATCTTGTATCTTAGTCTTCTACTTCTCTGTTGTTGTTATGTTCTATCCATCTATGATATCTTGTATCTTAGTCTTCTACTTCTCTGTTGTTGTTATGTTCTAGCCATCTATGATATCTTGTATCTTAGTCTTCTACTTCTCTGTTGTTGTTATGTTCTATCCATATATGATATCTTGTATCTTAGTCTTCTACTTCTCTGTTGTTGTTATGTTCTAGCCATCTATGATATCTTGTATCTTAGTCTTCTACTTCTCTGTTGTTTTTATGTTCTATCCATCTATGATATCTTGTATCTTAGTCTTCTACTTCTCTGTTGTTGTTATGTTCTATCCATCTATGATATCTTGTATCTTAGTCTTCTACTTCTCTGTTGTTGTTATGTTCTATCCATCTATGATATCTTGTATCTTAGTCTTCTACTTCTTGTTGTTATGTTCTATCCATCTATGATATCTTGTATCTTAGTCTTCTACTTCTCTGTTGTTGTTATGTTCTAGCCATCTATGATATCTTGTATCTTAGTCTTCTACTTCTCTGTTGTTGTTATGTTCTATCCATCTATGATATCTTGTATCTTAGTCTTCTACTTCTCTGTTGTTGTTATGTTCTATCCATCTATGATATCTTGTATCTTAGTCTTCTACTTCTGTGTTGTTGTTATGTTCTATCCATCTATGATATCTTGTATCTTAGTCTTCTACTTCTCTGTTGTTGTTATGTTCTATCCATCTATGATATCTTGATCTTAGTCTTCTACTTCTCTGTTGTTGTTATGTTCTATCCATCTATGATATCTTGTATCTTAGTCTTCTACTTCTCTGTTGTTGTTATGTTCTATCCATCTATGATATCTTGTATCTTAGTCTTCCACTTCTCTGTTGTTGTTATGTTCTATCCATCTATGATATCTTGTATCTTAGTCTTCTACTTCTCTGTTGTTGTTATGTTCTAGCCATCTATGATATCTTGTATCTTAGTCTTCTACTTCTCTGTTGTTGTTATGTTCTATCCATCTATGATATCTTGTATCTTAGTCTTCTACTTCTCTGTTGTTGTTATGTTCTAGCCATATATGATATCTTGTATCTTAGTCTTCTACTCTCTGTTGTTGTTATGTTCTATCCATCTATGATATCTTGTATCTTAGTCTTCTACTTCTCTGTTGTTATGTTCTATCCATCTATGATATCTTGTATCTTAGTCTTCTACTTCTCTGTTGTTTTTATGTTCTATCCATCTATGATATCTTGTATCTTAGTCTTCTACTTCTCTGTTGTTGTTAGGTTCTAGCCATCTATAATATCTTGTATCTTAGTCTTCTACTTCTCTGTTGTTGTTATGTTCTATCCATCTATGATATCTTGTATCTTAGTCTTCTACTTCTCTGTTGTTGTTATGTTCTATCCATCTATGATATCTTGTATCTTAGTCTTCTACTTCTCTGTTGTTGTTATGTTCTATCCATCTATGATATCTTGTATCTTAGTCTTCTACTTCTCTGTTGTTGTTATGTTCTAGCCATCTATGATATATTGTATCTTAGTCTTCACTTTCTGTTGTTGTTATGTTCTATCCATCTATGATATCTTGTATCTTAGTCTTCTACTTCTCTGTTGTTGTTATGTTCTATCCATCTATGATATCTTGTATCTTAGTCTTCTACTTCTCTGTTGTTGTTATGTTTATGCCATCTATGATATCTTGTATCTTAGTCTTCTACTTCTCTGTTGTTGTTATGTTCTATCCATCTATGATATCTTGTATCTTAGTCTTCACTTCTCTGTTGTTATGTTCTATCCATCTATGATATCTTGTATCTTAGTCTTCTACTTCTCTGTTGTTGTTATGTTCTAGCCATCTATGATATCTTGTATCTTAGTCTTCTACTTCTCTGTTGTTGTTATGTTCTATCCATCTATGATATCTTGTATCTTAGTCTTCTACTTCTCGTTGTTGTTATGTTCTATCCATCTATGATATCTTGTATCTTAGTCTTCACTTCTCTGTTGTTGTTATGTTCTATCCATCTATGATATCTTGTATCTTAGTCTTCCACTTCTCTGTTGTTGTTATGTTCTATCCATCTATGATATCTTGTATCTTAGTCTTCTACTTCTCTGTTGTTGTTATGTTCTATCCATCTATGATATCTTGTATCTTAGTCTTCTACTTCTCGTTGTTGTTATGTTCTAGCCATCTATGATATCTTGTATCTTAGTCTTCTACTTCTCTGTTGTTGTTATGTTCTAGCCATCTATGATATCTTGTATCTTAGTCTTCTACTTCTCTGTTGTTGTTATGTTCTATCCATCTATGATATCTTGTATCTTAGTCTTCACTTCTCTGCTGTTGTTAGGTTCTATCCATCTATGATATCTTGTATCTTAGTCTTCTACTTCTCTGTTGTTGTTATGTTCTAGCCATCTATGATATATTGTATCTTAGTCTTCTACTTCTCTGTTGTTGTTATGTTCTAGCCATCTATGTATCTTGTATCTTAGTCTTCTACTTCTCTGTTGTTGTTATGTTCTAGCCATCTATGATATCTTGTATCTTAGTCTTCCACTTCTCTGTTGTTGTTAGGTTCTAGCCATCTATGATATCTTGTATCTTAGTCTTCTACTTCTCTGTTGTTGTTATGTTCTATCCATCTATGATATCTTGTATCTTAGTCTTCTACTTCTCTGTTGTTGTTATGTTCTATCCATCTATGCTATCTTGTATCTTAGTCTTCTACTTCTCTGTTGTTGTTATGTTCTATCCATCTATGATATCTTGTATCTTAGTCTTCTACTTCTCTGTTGTTGTTATGTTCTATCCATCTATGATATCTTTATCTTAGTCTTCACTTCTCTGTTGTTGTTATGTTCTGCCATCTATGATATCTTGTATCTTAGTCTTCTACTTCTCTGTTGTTGTTATGTTCTATCCATCTATGATATCTTGTATCTTAGTCTTCCACTTCTCTGTTGTTGTTATGTTCTATCCATCTATGATATCTTGTATCTTAGTCTTCTACTTCTCTGTTGTTGTTATGTTCTATCCATCTATGATATCTTGTATCTTAGTCTTCTACTTCTCTGTTGTTGTTATGTTCTAGCCATCTATGATATCTTGTATCTTAGTCTTCAACTTCTCTGTTATTTGTTATGTTCTAGCCATCTATGATATCTTGTATCTTAGTCTTCCACTTCTCTGTTGTTGTTATGTTCTATCCATCTATGATATCTTGTATCTTAGTCTTCTACTTCTCTGCTGTTGTTATGTTCTATCCATCTATGATATCTTGTATCTTAGTCTTCTACTTCTCTGTTGTTGTTATGTTCTATCCATCTATGATATCTTGTATCTTAGTCTTCTACTTCTCTGTTGTTGTTATGTTCTATCCATCTATGATATCTTGTATCTTAGTCTTCTACTTCTCTTTTGTTGTTATGTTCTATCCATCTATGATATCTTGTATCTTAGTCTTCTACTTCTCTGTTGTTGTTATGTTCTACCATCTATGATATCTTGTATCTTAGTCTTCTACTTCTCTGTTGTTGTTATGTTCTATCCATCTATGATATCTTGTATCTTAGTCTTCTACTTCTCTGTTTTTGTTATGTTCTATCCATCTATGATATCTTGTATCTTAGTCTTCTACTTCTGCTTGTTATGTTCTATCCATCTATGATATCTTGTATCTTAGTCTTCTACTTCTCTGTTGTTGTTATGTTCTAGCCATCTATGATATCTTGTATCTTAGTCTTCTACTTCTCTTTTGTTGTTATGTTCTAGCCATCTATGATATCTTGTATCTTAGTCTTCTACTTCTCTGTTGTTGTTATGTTCTATCCATCTATGATATCTTGTATCTTAGTCTTCTACTTCTCTGCTGTTGTTATGTTCTATCCATCTATGATATCTTGTATCTTAGTCTTCTACTTCTCTGTTGTTGTTATGTTCTATCCATCTATGATATATTGTATCTTAGTCTTCTACTTCTCTGTTGTTGTTATGTTCTGTCCATCTATGATATCTTGTATCTTAGTCTTCTACTTCTCTGTTGTTGTTATGTTCTATCCATCTATGATATCTTGTATCTTAGTCTTCACTTCTCTGTTTTGTTAGGTTCTAGTCCATCTATGATATCTTGTATCTTAGTCTTCTACTTCTCTGTTGTTGTTATAGTTCTATCCATCTATGATATCTTGTATCTTAGTCTTCTACTTCTCTGTTGTTGTTATGTTCTATCCATCTATGATATCTTGTATCTTAGTCTTCTACTTCTCTGTTGTTGTTATGTTCTAGCCATCTATGATATCTTGTATCTTAGTCTTCTACTTCTCTGTTCTTGTTATGTTCTATCCATCTATGATATCTTGTATCTTAGTCTTCACTTTCTGTTGTTGTTATGTTCTATCCATCTATGATATCTTGTATCTTGTCTTCTCTTCTCTGTTGTTGTTATGTTCTATCCATCTATGATATCTTGTATCTTAGTCTTCTACTTCTCTGTTGTTGTTATGTTCTAGCCATCTATGATATCTTGTATCTTAGTCTTCTACTTCTCTGTTGTTGTTATGTTCTATCCATCTATGATATCTTGTATCTTAGTCTTCTACTTCTCTGTTGTTGTTATGTTCTATCCATCTATGATATCTTGTATCTTAGTCTTCTACTTCTCTGTTGTTGTTATGTTCATGCCATCTATGATATATTGTATCTTAGTCTTCTACTTCTCTGTTGTTGTTATGTTCTAGCCATCTATGATATCTTGTATCTTAGTCTTCTACTTCTCTGTTGTTGTTATGTTCTATCCATCTATGATATCTTGTATCTTAGTCTTCTACTTCTCTGTTCTTGTTATGTTCTATCCATCTATGATATCTTGTATCTTAGTCTTCTACTTCTGTGTTGTTGTTATGTTCTATCCATCTATGATATCTTGTATCTTAGTCTTCTACTTCTCTGTTGTTGTTATGTTCTATCCATCTATGATATCTTGTATCTTAGTCTTCACTTCTCTGTTGTTGTTATGTTCTATCCATCTATGATATCTTGTATCTTAGTCTTCTACTTCTCTGTTCTTGTTATGTTCTATCCATCTATGATATCTTGTATCTTAGTCTTCCACTTCTCTGTTGTTGTTATGTTCTATCCATCTATGATATCTTGTATCTTAGTCTTCTACTCTCTGTTGTTGTTATGTTCTATCCATCTATGATATCTTGTATCTTAGTCTTCTACTTCTGTTGTTGTTATGTTCTAGTCCATCTATGATATCTTGTATCTTAGTCTTCTACTTCTCTGTTGTTGTTATGTTCTATCCATCTATGATATCTTGTATCTTAGTCTTCACTTCTCTGTTTTGTTATGTTCTATCCATCTATGATATCTTGTATCTTAGTCTTCACTTCTCTGTTGTTGTTATGTTCTATCCATCTATGATATCTTGTATCTTAGTCTTCTACTTCTTCTGTTGTTATGTTCTATCCATCTATGATATCTTGTATCTTAGTCTTCCACTTCTCTGTTGTTGTTATGTTCTATCCATCTATGATATCTTGTATCTTAGTCTTCTACTTCTCTGTTTTTGTTATGTTCTATCCATCTATGATATCTTGTATCTTAGTCTTCCACTTCTCTGTTGTTGTTATGTTCTATCCATCTATGATATCTTGTATCTTAGTCTTCTACTTCTCTGTTGTTTTTATGTTCTATCCATCTATGATATCTTGTATCTTAGTCTTCTACTTCTCTGTTGTTGTTATGTTCTAGCCATCTATGATATCTTGTATCTTAGTCTTCTACTTCTCTGTTGTTGTTAGGTTCTATCCATCTATGATATCTTGTATCTTAGTCTTCTACTTCTCTGTTGTTGTTATGTTCTAGCCATCTATGATATCTTGTATCTTAGTCTTCTACTTCTCTGTTGTTGTTATGTTCTATCCATCTATGATATATTGTATCTTAGTCTTCCACTTCTCTGTTGTTGTTATGTTCTATCCATCTATGATATCTTGTATCTTAGTCTTCTACTTCTCTGTTGTTGTTATGGTTCTAGCCATCTATGATATCTTGTATCTTAGTCTTCTACTTCTCTGTTGTTGTTATGTTCTATCCATCTATGATATCTTGTATCTTAGTCTTCTACTTCTCTGTTGTTGTTATGTTCTATCCATCTATGATATCTTGTATCTTAGTCTTCTACTTCTCTGTTGTTGTTATGTTCTAGCCATCTATGATATCTTGTATCTTAGTCTTCCACTTCTCTGTTGTTGTTAATGTTCTATCCATCTATGATATCTTGTATCTTAGTCTTCTACTTCTCTGTTGTTGTTATGTTCTATCCATCTATGATATCTTGTATCTTAGTCTTCTACTTCTCTGTTGTTGTTATGTTCTAGCCATCTATGATATCTTGTATCTTAGTCTTCTACTTCTCTGTTGTTGTTATGTTCTACCATCTATGATATCTTGTATCTTAGTCTTCTACTTCTCTGTTGTTGTTATGTTCTAGCCATCTATGATATCTTGTATCTTAGTCTTCTACTTCTCTGTTGTTGTTATGTTCTATCCATCTATGATATCTTGTATCTTAGTCTTCCACTTCTCTGTTGTTGTTATGTTCTATCCATCTATGATATCTTGTATCTTAGTCTTCTACTTCTCTGTTGTTATTATGTTCTATCCATCTATGATATCTTGTATCTTAGTCTTCTACTTCTCTGTTGTTGTTTATGTTCTAGCCATCTATGATATCTTGTATCTTAGTCTTCTACTCTCTGTTGTTGTTATGTTCTATCCATCTATGATATCTTGTATCTTAGTCTTCCACTTCTCTGTTGTTGTTATGTTCTATCCATCTATGATATCTTGTATCTAGTCTTCTACTCTCTGTTGTTGTTATGTTCTATCCATCTATGATATCTTGTATCTTAGTCTTCTACTTCTCTGTTGTTGTTATGTTCTACCATCATGATATTTGTATCTTAGTCTTCTACTTCTCTGTTGTTGTTATGTTCTAGCCATCTATGATATCTTGTATCTTAGTCTTCCACTTCTCTGTTGTTGTTATGTTCTATCCATCTATGATATCTTGTATCTTAGTCTTCTACTTCTCTGTTGTTGTTATGTTCTATCCATTTGATATCTTGTATCTTAGTCTTCTACTTCTCTGTTGTTGTTATGTTCTATCCATCTATGATATCTTGTATCTTAGTCTTCTACTTCTCTGTTGTTGTTATGTTCTATCCATCTATGATATCTTGTATCTTAGTCTTCTACTTCTCTGTTGTTGTTATGTTCTAGCCATATATGATATCTTGTATCTTAGTCTTCCACTTCTCTGTTGTTTATGTTCTGCCATCTATGATATCTTGTATCTTAGTCTTCTACTTCTCTGTTGTTGTTATGTTCTATCCATCTATGATATCTTGTATCTTAGTCTTCTACTTCTCTGTTGTTGTTATGTTCAGCCATCTATGATATCTTGTATCTTAGTCTTCTACTCTCTGTTGTTGTTATGTTCTATCCATCTATGATATCTTGTATCTTAGTCTTCTACTTCTCTGTTGTTGTTATGTTCTAGCCATCTATGATATCTTGTATCTTAGTCTTCTACTTCTCTGTTGTTGTTATGTTCTATCCATCTATGATATCTTGTATCTTAGTCTTCTACTTCTCTGTTGTTGTTATGTTCTAGCCATCTATGATATCTTGTATCTTAGTCTTCTACTTCTCTGTTGTTGTTATGTTCTAGCCATCTATGATATCTTGTATCTTAGTCTTCTACTTCTCTGTTGTTGTTATGTTCTATCCATCTATGATATCTTGTATCTTAGTCTTCACTTCTCTGTTGTTGTTATGTTCTAGCCATCTATGATATCTTGTATCTTAGTCTTCTACTTCTCTGTTGTTGTTATGTTCTATCCATCTATGATATCTTGTATCTTAGTCTTCTACTTCTCTGTTGTTGTTATGTTCTATCCATCTATGATATCTTGTATCTTAGTCTTCTACTCTCTGTTGTTGTTATGTTCTATCCATCTATGATATCTTGTATCTTAGTCTTCTACTTCTCTGTTGTTGTTATGTTCTATCCATCTATGATATCTTGTATCTTAGTCTTCTACTTCTCTGTTGTTGTTATGTTCTAGCCATCTATGATATCTTGTATCTTAGTCTTCTACTTCTCTGTTGTTGTTATGTTCTATCCATCTATGATATCTTGTATCTTAGTCTTCTACTTCTCTGTTGTTGTTATGTTCCATCCATCTATGATATCTTGTATCTTAGTCTTCTACTTCTGTTGTTGTTATGTTCTACATCTATGATATCTTGTATCTTAGTCTTCTACTTCTCTGTTGTTGTTATGTTCTATCCATCTATGATATCTTGTATCTTAGTCTTCTACTCTCTGTTGTTGTTATGTTCTATCCATCTATGATATCTTGTATCTTAGTCTTCTACTTCTCTGTTGTTGTTATGTTCAATCCATCTATGATATCTTGTATCTTAGTCTTCTACTTCTCTGTTGTTGTTATTTTCTATCCATCTATGATATCTTGTATCTTAGTCTTCTACTTCTCTGTTGTTGTTATGTTCTACCATCTATGATATCTTGTATCTTAGTCTTCTACTTCTCTGTTGTTGTTATGTTCTATCCATCTATGATATCTTGTATCTTAGTCTTCTACTTCTCTGTTGTTGTTATGTTCTAGCCATATATGATATCTTGTATCTTAGTCTTCTACTTCTCTGTTGTTGTTATGTTCTATCCATCTATGATATCTTGTATCTTAGTCTTCTACTTCTCTGTTGTTGTTATGTTCTATCCATCTATGATATCTTGTATCTTAGTCTTCTACTCTCTGTTGTTGTTATGTTCTATCCATCTATGATATCTTGTATCTTAGTCTTCTACTTCTCTGTTGTTGTTAGGTTCTAGCCATCTATAATATCTTGTATCTTAGTCTTCTACTTCTCTGTTGTTGTTATGTTCTAGCCATCTATGATATCTTGTATCTTAGTCTTCTACTTCTCTGTTGTTGTTATGTTCTATCCATCTATGATATCTTGTATCTTAGTCTTTCTACTTCTTGTTGTTGTTATGTTCTATCCATCTATGATATCTTGTATCTTAGTCTTCTACTTCTCTGTTGTTGTTATGTTCTAGCCATCTATGATATATTGTATCTTAGTCTTCCACTTCTCTGTTGTTGTTATGTTCTATCCATCTATGATATCTTGTATCTTAGTCTTCTACTTCTCTGTTGTTGTTATGTTCTATCCATCTATGATATCTTGTATCTTAGTCTTCTACTTCTCTGTTGTTGTTATGTTCTAGCTTGATATCTTGTATCTTGATCTTCTACTTCTTTTGTTATGTTCTCATCTAGTATCTTGTATCTTAGTCTTCTACTCTCTGTTGTTGTTATGTTCTATCCATCTATGATATCTTGTATCTTAGTCTTCTACTTCTCTGTTGTTGTTATGTTCTATCCATCTATGATATCTTGTATCTTAGTCTTCTACTTCTCTGTTGTTTGTTATGTTCTACCATCTATGATATCTTGTATCTTAGTCTTCTACTTCTCTTTTGTTGTTATGTTCTATCCATCTATGATATCTTGTATCTTAGTCTTCTACTTCTCTGTTGTTGTTATGTTCTATCCATCTATGATATCTTGTATCTTAGTCTTCTACTTCTCTTTGTTGTTAGTGTTCTATGCCATCTATGATATCTTGTATCTTAGTCTTCTACTTCTCTGTTGTTGTTATGTTCTATCCATCTATGATATCTTGTATCTTAGTCTTCTACTTCTCTGTTGTTGTTATGTTCTATCATCTATGATATCTTGTATCTTAGTCTTCTACTTCTCTGTGGTTGTTATGTTCTAGCCATCTATGATATCTTGTATCTTAGTCTTCTACTTCTCTGTTGTTATGTTCTATCCATCTATGATATCTTGTATCTTAGTCTTCTACTTCTCTGTGGTTGTTATGTTCTATCCATCTATGATATCTTGTATCTTAGTCTTCTACTTCTCTGTTGTTGTTATGTTCTATCCATCTATGATATCTTGTATCTTAGTCTTCTACTTCTCTGTTGTTGTTATGTTCTAGCCATCTATGATATCTTGTATCTTAGTCTTCTACTTCTCTGTTGTTGTTATGTTCTATCCATCTATGATATCTTGTATCTTAGTCTTCACTTCTCTGTTGTTGTTATGTTCTATCCATCTATGATATCTTGTATCTTAGTCTTCTACTTCTCTGTTGTTGTTATGTTCTAGCCATCTATGATATCTTGTATCTTAGTCTTCTACTTCTCTGTTGTTGTTATGTTCTATCCATCTATGATATCTTGTATCTTAGTCTTCTACTTCTCTGTTGTTGTTATGTTCTATCCATCTATGATATCTTGTATCTTAGTCTTCTACTTCTCTGTTGTTGTTATGTTCTATCCATCTATGATATCTTGTATCTTAGTCTTCTACTTCTCTGTTGTTGTATGTTCTAGCCATCTATGATATCTTGTATCTTAGTCTTCTACTTCTCTGTTGTTGTTATGTTCTAGCCATCTATGATATCTTGTATCTTAGTCTTCCACTTCTCTGTTGTTGTTATGTTCTATCCATCTATGATATCTTGTATCTTAGTCTTCTACTTCTCTGTGGTTGTTATGTTCTATCCATCTATGATATCTTGTATCTTAGTCTTCTACTTCTCTGTTGTTGTTATGTTCTAGCCATCTATGATATCTTGTATCTTAGTCTTCTACTTCTCTGTTGTTGTTATGTTCTAGCCATCTATGATATCTTGTATCTTAGTCTTCAACTTCTCTGTTGTTGTTATGTTCTATCCATCTATGATATCTTGTATCTTAGTCTTCTACTTCTCTGTTGTTGTTATGTTCTATCCATCTATGATATCTTGTATCTTAGTCTTCTACTTCTCTGTTGTTGTTATGTTCTATCCATCTATGATATCTTGTATCTTAGTCTTCTACTTCTCTGTTGTTGTTATGTTCTATCCATCTATGATATCTTGTATCTTAGTCTTCTACTTCTCTGTTGTTGTTATGTTCTATCCATCTATGATATCTTGTATCTTAGTCTTCTACTTCTCTGTTGTTGTTATGTTCTAGCCATCTATGATATCTTGTATCTTAGTCTTCTACTTCTCTGTTGTTGTTATGTTCTATCCATCTATGATATCTTGTATCTTAGTCTTCTACTTCTCTGTTGTTGTTATGTTCTATCCATCTATGATATCTTGTATCTTAGTCTTCTACTTCTCTGCTGTTGTTATGTTCTATCCATCTATGATATCTTGTATCTTAGTCTTCTACTTCTCTGTTGTTGTTATGTTCTAGCCATCTATGATATATTGTATCTTAGTCTTCTACTTCTCTGTTGTTGTTATGTTCTAGCCATCTATGATATCTTGTATCTTAGTCTTCTACTTCTCTGTTGTTGTTATGTTCTATCCATCTATGATATCTTGTATCTTAGTCTTCCACTTCTCTGTTGTTGTTAGGTTCTAGCCATCTATGATATCTTGTATCTTAGTCTTCTACTTCTCTGTTGTTGTTATGTTCTACCATCTATGATATCTTGTATCTTAGTCTTCTACTTCTCTGTTGTTGTTATGTTCTATCCATCTATGATATCTTGTATCTTAGTCTTCTACTTCTCTGTTGTTGTTATGTTCTAGCCATCTATGATATCTTGTATCTTAGTCTTCTACTTATCTGTTGTTGTTATGTTCTATCCATCTATGATATCTTGTATCTTAGTCTTCTACTTCTCTGTTGTTGTTATGTTCTAGCCATCTATGATATCTTGTATCTTAGTCTTCTACTTCTCTGTTGTTTTTATGTTCTATCCATCTATGATATCTTGTATCTTAGTCTTCTACTTCTCTGTTGTTGTTATGTTCTATCCATCTATGATATCTTGTATCTTAGTCTTCTACTTCTCTGTTGTTGTTATGTTCTATCCATCTATGATATCTTGTATCTTAGTCTTCCACTTCTCTGTTGTTGTTATGTTCTAGCCATCTATGATATCTTGTATCTTAGTCTTCAACTTCTGTGTTGTTGTTATGTTCTAGCCATCTATGATATCTTGTATCTTAGTCTTCCACTTCTCTGTTGTTGTTATGTTCTATCCATCTATGATATCTTGTATCTTAGTCTTCTACTTCTCTGTTGTTGTTATGTTCTATCCATCTATGATATCTTGTATCTTAGTCTTCTACTTCTCTGTTGTTGTTATGTTCTATCCATCTATGATATCTTGTATCTTAGTCTTCACTTCTCTGTTGTTGATGTTCATCCATCTATGATATCTTGTATCTTAGTCTTCTACTTCTCTGTAGTTTGTTATGTTCTATCCATCTATGATATCTTGTATCTTAGTCTTCTACTTCTCTGTTGTTGTTATGTTCTAGCCATCTATGATATCTTGTATCTTAGTCTTCTACTTCTCTGTTGTTGTTATGTTCTATCCATCTATGATATCTTGTATCTTAGTCTTCCACTTCTCTGCTGTTGTTATGTTCTATCCATCTATGATATCTTGTATCTTAGTCTTCTACTTCTCTGTTGTTGTTATGTTCTAGCCATCTATGATATCTTGTATCTTAGTCTTCTACTTCTCTGTTGTTGTTATGTTCTATCCATCTATGATATCTTGTATCTTAGTCTTCTACTTCTCTGTTGTTGTTAGGTTCTAGCCATCTATGATATCTTGTATCTTAGTCTTCTACTTCTCTGTTGTTGTTATGTTCTAGCCATCTATGATATCTTGTATCTTAGTCTTCTACTTCTCTGTTGTTGTTATGTTCTAGCCATCTATGATATCTTGTATCTTAGTCTTCTACTTCTCTGTTGTTGTTATGTTCTATCCATCTATGATATCTTGTATCTTAGTCTTCTACTTCTCTGTTGTTGTTATGTTCTATCCATCTATGATATCTTGTATCTTAGTCTTCTACTTCTCTGTTGTTGTTATGTTCTATCCATCTATGATATCTTGTATCTTAGTCTTCTACTTCTCTGTTGTTGTTATTTTCTATCCATCTATGATATCTTGTATCTTAGTCTTCTACTTCTCTTTGTTGTTATGTTCCATCCATCTATCATATCTTGTATCTTAGTCTTCTACTTCTCTGTTGTTGTTATGTTCTAGCCATCTATGATATCTTGTATCTTAGTCTTCTACTTCTATGTTGTTGTTATGTTCTATCCATCTATGATATCTTGTATCTTAGTCTTCTACTTCTCTTTTGTTGTTATGTTCTATCCATCTATGATATCTTGATCTTAGTTCTACTTCTCTTTTGTATGTTCTCATCTATGATATCTTGTATCTTAGTCTTCACTTCTCTGTTGTTGTTATGTTCTAGCCATCTATGATATCTTGTATCTTAGTCTTCAACTTCTCTGTTGTTGTTATGTTCTATCCATCTATGATATCTTGTATCTTAGTCTTCTACTTCTCTGTTGTTGTTATGTTCTATCCATCTATGATATCTTGTATCTTAGTCTTCTACTTCTCTGTTGTTGTTATGTTCTATCCATCTATGATATCTTGTATCTTAGTCTTCACTTCTCTGTTTGTTATGTTCTATCCATCTATGATATCTTGTATCTTAGTCTTCTACTTCTCTGTTGTTGTTATGTTCTATCCATCTATGATATCTTGTATCTTAGTCTTCTACTTCTGCTGTTGTTATGTTCTATCCATCTATGATATCTTGTATCTTAGTCTTCTACTTCTCTGTTGTTGTTATGTTCTATCCATCTATGATATCTTGTATCTTAGTCTTCTACTTCTCTGTTGTTGTTATGTTCTATCCATCTATGATATCTTGTATCTTAGTCTTCCACTTCTCTGCTGTTGTTATGTTCTATCCATCTATGATATCTTGTATCTTAGTCTTCTACTTCTCTGTTGTTGTTATGTTCTAGCCATCTATGATATCTTGTATCTTAGTCTTCTACTTCTCTGTTGTTGTTATGTTCTATCCATCTATGATATCTTGTATCTTAGTCTTCTACTTCTCTGTGGTTGTTATGTTCTAGCCATCTATGATATCTTGTATCTTAGTCTTCTACTTCTCTGTTGTTGTTATGTTCTAGCCATCTATGATATCTTGTATCTTAGTCTTCTACTTCTCTGTTGTTGTTATGTTCTACCATCTATGATATCTTGTATCTTAGTCTTCTACTTCTCTGTTGTTGTTATGTTCTATCCATCTATGATATCTTGTATCTTAGTCTTCTACTTCTCTGTTGTTGTTATGTTCTATCCATCTATGATATCTTGTATCTTAGTCTTCTACTCTCTGTTGTTGTTATGTTCTATCCATCTATGATATCTTGTATCTTAGTCTTCTACTCTCTGTTGTTGTTATGTTCTAGCCATCTATGATATCTTGTATCTTAGTCTTCTACTTATCTGTTGTTGTTATGTTCTATCCATCTATGATATCTTGTATCTTAGTCTCTACTTCTCTGTTGTTGTTATGTTCCATCCATCTATGATATCTTGTATCTTAGTCTTCTACTTCTCTGTTGTTGTTATGTTCTAGCCATCTATGATATCTTGTATCTTAGTCTTCTACTTCTCTGTTGTTGTTATGTTCTATCCATCTATGATATCTTGTATCTTAGTCTTCTACTTCTCTGTTGTTGTTATGTTCTATCCATCTATGATATCTTGTATCTTAGTCTTCTACTTCTCTGTTGTTGTTATGTTCTAGCCATCTATGATATCTTGTATCTTAGTCTTCTACTTCTCTGTGTTGTTATGTTTCTATCCATCTATGATATCTTGTATCTTAGTCTTCTACTCTCTGTTGTTGTTATGTTCTATCCATCTATGATATCTTGTATCTTAGTCTTCTACTCTCTGTTGTTGTTATGTTCTAGCCATCTATGATATCTTGTATCTTAGTCTTCTACTTCTCTGTTGTTGTTATGTTCTAGCCATCTATGATATCTTGTATCTTGTCTTCTCACTTCTCTAGCTGAATGTTATCAATGGATCTTACTAGCCATGACATATTCTATGATATCTTGTATAATAATCTGTCTTAGTCTTCCACTTCTCTACTGAATGTTATCAATGGATCTTACTAGCCATGACATATTCTATGATATCTTGTATCAATAATTGTCTTAGTCTTCCACTTCTCTGCTGAATGTTATCAATGGATCTTACTAGCCATGACATATTCTATGATATCTTGTATCAATAATTGTCTTAGTCTTCCACTTCTCTGCTGAATGTTTATCTTACATGATTGAATCTTTACAATAGTCTTAGTTTCCATTGTACATGATTACTACAACATCTAGATATCTTGTATCAATAACTGTCTTAGTCTTCCACTTCTCTGCTGAATGTTATCAATGTATCTTACTAGCCATGACATATTCTATGATATCTTGTATCAATAATTGTCTTAGTCTTCCACTTCTCTGCTGAATGTTATCAATGGATCTTACTAGCCATGACATATTCTATGATATCTTGTATCAATAATTGTCTTAGTCTTCCACTTCTCTGCTGAATGTTATCAATGGATCTTACTAGCCATGACATATTCTATGATATCTTGTATCAATAATCGTCTTAGTCTTCCACTTCTCTGCTGAATGTTATCAATGGATCTTACTATTCAACATTCTTCATTCTCTTCTTTAGACCATTTAGTAATGGGTTCACGACATGATTTATGGCATGACTTGGTTCTCCTCACCCAGTGGGCTATTTACCAGAGTGAGCTTTAGATCCTAGTTCTACTAGAGATGGACGATACAAATTGACATGTCATGTTTACATTGTACATTTTTAAATAGCCAACATGATGTTGAAAATCGTACTACAGGTTGGAAAATATCTGCTGGAAAACATTAATAATAATTTAAAACATGTTCGACACATTTACAATGTTTCAAAATTACACCTGAGATCGTGGCATGAGCTACAGTTCTCTGTTAGATTGAGAATTGATTGTGTATAGTAAGAAGCAATCAGGAGCAAATATGGTTATTTCAAAGTGCAAATTATAGTTCTATCGATCAAATACAGTCTCTGTGCTTGCCGGGCCCCGCAAAGTGCAAAGAATAGTACCACTGTGACCTACAAATCATGTCCTTAGAGTCGACTGAGGTAGGAGCCTACAGGAAGCTACACTAGTAATAATAAAGTGCACAAAATCAGGTGTTTGACCTATTTGCAGGCGCATAACTGACAAACGTGCAATCTTAATATTGTCTGCTTTCTTCTCTTATTCAATATATGTGTATTATATGAATATAAGTTGTATATATATATATCTCTTTTCTTCCACTTCTATTTTTGCATTTATTTCATTATCGTTTTGCTCCTATTCTTTATTTTCAGGACCATTAGAGAACTGTGTTTGATTATACAGCAGTGTTGTTGAAAGTGAAACTTTAGAACTTCTCTTGTATCCTTTGCTTGATAAAGACATTTCGTGAAACAGTTTCCAAGTACATGTTATTGTTTTTGTAAAACTACAGTACTTTTTTATTTGTTATAGCAATTACTACAAACACAGAGTGGTTAACAATTAATTTGATATGGAGCCAACAAAAAGAAGAAGAATCATTCAATCAATCAATCAATCAATCAATCGGTGATTCTGGAACCCAACATTACTTTTAGAATTTATTTTTCAGTGAGTAGCAAGTAAAGCTTTATGATGAACAAGTTAGTAAGACAAACAATCGAAGAAACACAAATACCAAGAAACTTACTGGGTAATACGATGAGAATAAGAAGTATTTGTAAGAACAAAGGGAAATAACGGAAATAATGAATAAGACAGTGTACAAGTCTTATTAGCTTCCTGAAAAACAATCTACCAAACACCGGATTCTAACCACTTACTCCCATTTCCTACGGCACCCATTGCCCAGCCCAGCAATACGAGTGTTTCTACGAATACAACCAGCGAGATATGTTTGTTGTTTTAATGGCTTTACAGAGGAGTATCTTTCACAAACGCTTCGTTTTTGTTAGACACAGAATAATCAGGTCAGGTTTGATCGAACAGTGTTTGCACAAACACATGCTAAAAGCTTATTGTGCTTGTAAGGAAATCGGACAAATTATGGTTATTTATCAAACTGCAAGGACTATGGTTATATCAATCAATCATTCAAACATTCAATCATTCAAATATTCAATCATTCAAACATTCAATCATTCAAACATTCAATCATTCAATCAATCGGTAATTCTGGAACATCCTTTATTTTACGAATTTATTTTTCAGTGAGTAGAAGTGAGTAAAGCTGTGTTGACGAACAAATTAACACAAACCTAAAGCTGTGTTGACGAACAAATTAACACAAACCTAAAGCTGTGATGAACAAATTAACACAAACTCCTTAGTGATGAACAAATTAACACAAACTAAAACTGTGATGATGAATAAATTAACACAAACTAAAACTGTGATGATGAACAAATTAACAAAAACCTAAAGCTGTGATGATGAACAAATTAACAAAAACCTAAAGCTGTGATGATGAACAAATTCACACAAACAATCGAACAAATAGACATACAACGAAGCGTACTGGGCAATACGGTGTTGGGCATATAATTCTCTTTGATGGAGCGATACACGATGAATAATGTGGTCAACATTATGCTGACAGCTTTTAATTCCCAGTGTTTCTCTGGTATCCAATTGTGACTGGGACGACGGGACGACCTGAAAGCCGTTACGGTCAGTAAAAAATCGCACTCCGATTTGGGGAATTTGAACTCGGGATATGGCGTGTACGAAGCACGTGTGCTAATAACTATGCTTTCACGGAACCCGGAATGAGTAAGCGCAGTATATTACTGACAACTGAAAATAAACAAGGGCATTCATTATATAAGATCAGTAGTGGAAAGTTATTGATTGATTGATTTATTTATTGATTTATTGATTGATTAATTAATTAATTTATTTATTTATTTATTTATTTATTGATTGATTGATTGATTGATTGATAGGACCATCATCCTTGCACTTCGGTGAGTAACCATGTATACTTCGATCTCTCTTATACATGAAGATCTCAGCTTTAGTGCACTGACTCCGTAGCACCGGCGAGAGACCTGATGTAATTTTAAAGATATTGTTGTAGGAATTATATTTTTAATCTTTTCTAATAACTTGTGTCCGAGCAGCGGTTTTCCAGCCTGTTCTTCTCGATTTTCAAATGACAATGATTCTAATGACTGTTTGATATGACTATCATCATTGCATTTCGATGAGTAACCATGTGTGCTCCGATCTCTTTCTTATACAGGTAAATCTCAACAAGCTACAGAACTCCGTAGCACCGGCGAGGGTACCCATATATATATATATATATTAACCCTAAAATGAACTTTGCTGAAAGAGGCAAACAACAAATTCCATTGACGAGATTGAGCGAGTTGTCCAGTACAGAGCGGTATGAAGAAATTACTTGCAGGCCCTATGTAACATAACAGTACGAGAGGAATATATATATAAATATTGGTTATTGGTTACTAAACTGATGTCATTGCACTCCGGGCAGACCCATAGGTACTCAGTCTCCCCAACAGATATCGAAGAGTATGCATACTAATGGTTCCTGTGGCTCGCTGATTAAACACACCTTTCATTCTGCCCCTCGGGCCGTTCTACTTGTACAGCTGGTAACTCCAAACTGACTAAATCGCTTGATAGATTCAACATATACATGGTTCAAAACCTGGTAAGTTGATTCTCTAGTACAACTTGGTGTCTGGTTATTCATTCATGGCGCCATGTTTGACTTCACCAGCCTTAATGCCAATCAGACTTCAAGAAAATAAACATTTTTTTCAGTTGTTTCGCAGAATTTCCATTGAAACGATCTTCTTTTTTTGCAATATTGTAATCATTCTACTACCCCATAACACCACCTTTTTTCTTTGTTCAATGATGGAGAAAGTATCTGCATCTTAGATATATTAGTACTATATACTTTTTTCTTTGTTCAATGATGGAGAAAGTATCTGCATCTTAGATATATTAGTACTATATACTTTTTTCTTTGTTCAATGATGGAGAAAGTATCTGCATCTTAGATATATTAGTACTATATACATTTTCTTTGTTCAATGATGGAGAAAGTATCTGCATCTTAGATGTATTAGTACTATATACATTTTCTGTGTTCAATGATGGAGAAAGTATCTGCATCTTAGATGTATTAGTACTATATACATTTTCTTTGTTCAATGATGGAGAAAGTATCTGCATCTTAGATGTATTAGTACTATATACATTTTCTTTGTTCAATGATGGAGAAAGTGTCTGCATCTTAGATATATTAGTACTATATACATTTTCTTTGTTCAATGATGGAGAAAGTGTCTGCATCTTAGATATATTAGTACTATATACATTTTCTTTGTTCAATGATGGAGAAAGTATCTGCATCTTAGATATATTAGTACTATATACATTTTCTTTGTTCAATGATGGAGAAAGTATCTGCATCTTAGATATATTAGTACTATATACATTTTCTTTGTTCAATGATGGAGAAAAAGTCTGCATCTTAGATATATTAGTACTATATACATTTTCTTTGTTCAATGATGGAGAAAGTGTCTGCATCTTAGATATATTAGTACTATATACATTTTCTTTGTTCAATGATGGAGAAAAAGTCTGCATCTTAGATATATTAGTACTATATACTTTTTCTTTGTTCAATGATGGAGAAAGTGTCTGCATCTTAGATATATTAGTACTATATACATTTTCTTTGTTCAATGATGGAGAAAAAGTCTGCATCTTAGATATATTAGTACTATATACATTTTCTGTGTTCAATGATGGAGAAAGTGTCTGCATCTTAGATATATTAGTACTATATACATTTTCTTTGTTCAATGATGGAGAAAGTGTCTGCATCTTAGATATATTAGTACTATATATTTTTTCTTTGTTCAATGATGGAGAAAAAGTCTGCATCTTAGATATATTAGTACTATATACTTTTTCTTTGTTCAATGATGGAGAAAACGTCTGCATCTTAGATATATTAGTACTATATATTTTCCGTAGGTTTTTTTTCAGACCTTTGGTATAACGTCACTTCCCTTAATATTTCCACATTCTAGTGTATATTATGTAGTAAAACATGTTGTTTTACAGAAGAATGATGAGAATTCCAAGGACTGCTAAAACCACTAAAGTTGAGGTGTCATGACACAGAGAAAACTTATTATCAATATAAGAAAGAGGCAGCCATCCTTTTTCGGACATGTGATGAGGAGGGGAGGTCTATTGTCTATTCCCAGGTGGAAGATGTAGTTGGATGTCCGCTCTTGCCGTTAAGCGTAGGGATGGCAGCTTTAATTTAAGTTCTAGGGCCAGGTGAATCGCCCTTGTTGTGTTCTATCCATGATTATTATCTTGATATAGTCTATCCATCTTTTTCTTGGTCTTCCCTTAGCTCTAGTACCCGGTCTCTTTTTATTGTATGCTGTTATTTGTGGTTGGTTATATTTCATTCTCATTAAATGTCCAAACCACTGCATTTATTGTCTTTCGATGTATTCGATGCATGAAGTCATGCTCACTCTGCTTCTGATGGTCTCCTTTCGTAGTCTATCTTTCCTGGTGACTCCCACTGCCTTCCTCAAGCATTTCATTTCACACGTGGTGAACTTTCTGTGATGTGTTGCTGTCAGAGACCACGTTTGGCACTGGTAACAAAGTGTTGGTAGAAAAATACTTTTATCATCTGTCTTTTAACTCCCATCCTGATCTTTGGGTGTTGTAGTAATGGTGCCAGCTGGTAGGTCACTGCATTTGCTTTCTGGCATCTTGTCTCTATTTCTCTATCGAGTTGTCCGTCCTCTGTGAATATACTGTTTACATATTCGAATTCAGAAACTTGCTTTACTCTGGTGTTGGCTATTTGTATTATAACTGCTTAATTAACATACACTATAAATAAAGTGATACTTTCAGCTGTTCCCACTATGCAACAAAACTACAGGGTCTTTATCCATTACAACAACAAGACATTGTTTAACTATTAAAAGGAATTTTTGATTATACGGAGTTTTTGGGACACCCTGTAGTATTAAACACATTGGAGTAGGTAACATGAGAAAATCTGTGTTAGAATCACATACCTACACACTAACTGTTTGCTGTCTCTTGGAAGTCTGCCATGTGTAACGATTCAAGTAGTTACATAGAACGAAGGGGATATACTGTTAGTTTGAAATGTAAAATGGTTACCTACTGTCAAGGAGCGTTAAACTAGCCGTTTAACCGGCTGATAACTGTTTCGGAGTGTGTGTTGTTTTTTTCTTTCATTTTGCACACGCGTTGGAGTGATCAAATGTGTTAGCTGCTTCATAGTCACTTTCTACAATGATGTGGTTATATGTGTATGTATATATGTGAGCGTATGAGTGTATGTGAATGTGTGTGTATTAGAAAGAGTGAGGGTGTTTTGTCAATATGCATGTATATGTCAGTATGCGTATGTATATGTGCATATATGTGTATAAGAGATGGAGAGAGAAATAGTGGGTGTAATTGAGAGCGCATATGTAAGTGCACGTTTGAGAGTGTGCCCATGATTGTATGTGTATGAGCGTGGAAGACATATTGTGTGCGTACACGAGAAACATACAGAGTACAGGTCCGTGCGTGTATGAGAGACAGCGTGAGTAGGTCAGTACTTGTATGAGAGACAGAGAAAATAGGTCCGTGTGTGTATGAGAGACAGAGAAAGTAGGTCCGTGTGTGTATGAGAGACAGAGAAAGTAGGTCCGTGCGTGTATGAGAGAGTAGGTCCGTGCGTGTATGAGAGAGTAGGTCAGTGCGTGTATTAGAGACACATAAAACAGGACCGAGGGTGTTTGAGAGACAGAGAGAGTACGCAGTACCGGTATGAGAGACAAGAGAGAATACGTGCATGCATGTATGAAAGAGAGAGAGAGAGAGGATTCACGCGCATGCTTCTCACAGGCAGAAATTAAATGATAAATAAAGGTTCCTTAACATTTTCCTACTAATTCTATATTACCTTCCTTTTTGTATGTTACTTATTAAGTTTTTGTGTATAGTGCGCCTACGATTTTTTTTTTTTTGGACATCAAGTGTGGCCACGACTTCAAAAATTCTGAGAACCACTATTTTAACATTTCACACTTTCCAATAGTTATAATGCTAATGACTGATCCTAAAACGTCCCACACAATTATGTTTATAGCTTACGTCTGACGTTCAGTCTTACTTATATTGTTTACGTCTTGTAATATTCTAGTAATGAGCTGAAATAAAGACGATCATATACAAAACATAACTAACGATATCAATAATAGACATTGTTCAATAGCTGGCCTGCTTAATTCTGCAATTACATTTGTATGCATGACATTGAACTGTTGGAATAGTAGGAGAATATTAGATACTTGTTGCATAAATTAGAGAGAGAGTGAAAGAGAGAGAAGAAGTAGAAATGGCAAGCATAAACTGTCGTTACTCGTTACTCGTTAATGCTTGTAGCACCGCTTGTTTAGAGCGGTGTAGGACAGGTGAGACGGGAGCCTGAGGAATTTATTGGCCGCATGGCTAGTGCAGTCGCCGAGAAGCTGTTCCGGTTAAGATTTTTAATCTGTACCCACAACAGAAAAAAATCGTTGGCAATCGTGAACTGAGCTCAGGTCTCCCGCTTGGGAGCCGTACTCTAATCCGTTCGGCCAGACGCGTCTCCGTACCAATTGAACGAATGTGTTATTTTATGTATGTTTTAATCGAAAGATCCCCCGTTCTCCTCTTTCCTCCCCCAATTTTATTTAAAAGAACCCGATTTCCAGACTGAGATTGTAAAATACACTGTTAGTTAGTTATGTATATTACTTTGAGTAACGGTAAACGATGAGTGATGTGCTCCCCATCAGGATGGTCGTCATACTTTCCAGTATTTTATCTTATGCCCAATTGAGGCTAGGCCGTCCTAGATAGGTCGCCTATTACGACATGCCTTTAGGCCGCACTGGTACTATTCCTTGCTTCCTTGCGGGCCCCGCACCACATGGAGACCCTAGTAAATAAAAATCGTCGCCGAAATTGGATGTTGTGGCCTACTTGTAGTCGCATAACTGGCACAAAGTACAATCACTCTTAAGCTCAGATCACATACAAATCACAAGTGCTCGATATGGAGCATTCGAAGAAGAAGAAGAAGAAGACATGTTCTTGACTACATCATCATCATGTTCCGTTGATCAAGGAAAACTAAGGGCCTAACACCGTATTCAACGATATACATTGTAGTTATGAACGAGCTGCTGATAGATGTACAATATCACAGGGAGCTGCAATGGACCGATATAAAATTCTTAACGCATTGAAAGAGTCTTTCCAAACAGAGGAGTTTCAGTGTTGTGAATCCCACTCGATCACCAGATTGAGAGAGATGGATGTCGATATTTGTGCAGCCCGAAAAGAACGGCACAACCAAATATGCAAAGAGATTGATTAATCAACATTGAACCTGCGTGGTGGACCGGTGGACGCTGCTGGATTTGTTGAGGCGGAGATTGGAGTACATATGACGTGTCCAGAGTATTACTTGATGATAGTCCTCATATAACTGATAACCGATCACTGGTAACCACATGGCATGAAAAGTTTTCTTTTTAATTACTTCTAAAATAAATACAACATCATACAATCACAACAAAACCACAATCATTCAATACAACAAAAGCTGATCTTATTCCCACCCCCTAACCACAGCCACAAACACACAGTTAAGACGAGACCTGTTTCTTACCTTACTGCTCCAGATCGTCCTGTTTAGCATGAACTATATTCTATAGCCGGACGACCTTGAGAAGTTTGAAGTAATTAACCAACCTTCACCTGTCTACCTTTCTCATATCCTCCCCTTTCTCTATCAGTCCATCACAGTTCTTTCTATCCTTCTCTGTATATTATCCTTGGTTTTTTGGTTTTTAATGTCAGCGAAACGGTGGTTCTCAACTTTCTCTTACTCCTTTGTGGTTTATCTTCTCAAGTGTTTTCTTCTAATATCTTCCTCACCTTCGGCTTATACACCTCACTTGTTCTTTTTCATCAACTCTTTCTGTTTATCCCTAGAACAACAAATTTCACTTAATTGCGTTCTCTGGGAACTCATCAAGCGCCATTTATAACAAGTCAAATCTTCAGATTAGTAAAGGAATCTTTTGGTTTGTCTAGCGTCAAAAAGGAAATTGGATCTCAATAGGAAGAAATCTGAATACAACACACACAGAGATTTCCTTTGCGAAATCGTTTAGATAGAACTGTTTGCTGCAGTATGCTGCTTCTTACTTGATATGGTCATCACAGCTGAAATGAAAGAACAAATATAAACACTATCATTGGAGGTCAGAATATATACATACTATCATTGGAGGTCAGAATATATACATACTATCATTGGAGGTCAGAATATATACATACTATCATTGGAGGTCAGAATATATACATACTATCATTGGAGGTCAGAATATATACATACTATCATTGGAGGTCAGAATATATACATACTATCATTGGAGGTCAGAATATATACATACTATCATTGGAGGTCAGAATATATACATACTATCATTGGAGGTCAGAATATATACATACTATCATTTCTCAGACACATATCTTTTCCTCTAGATTATCACTTCTCCGACACATATCACATTCACACGGTTATCACGTCTCATTCTCGCTAAAATTATCACTTCCCCGACACATACCCTTCAAATATTATCACTTCACCGACACATAGCCTTCCAAGTGTATCCCTTCCCCGACACATACCCTTCGAATATTATCACTTCCCCGACACATACCCTTCCAATATTATCACTTCCCCGACACATACCCTTCCAATATTATCACTTCCCCGACACATACCCTTCCAATATTATCACTTCCCCGACACATACCCTTCCAATATTATCACTTCCCCGACACATACCCTTCCAAGATTATCACTTCCCCAACACATACTTGACACACAGATGTGAAACAACTGATAAAAATCTGTTCCAAGTCACAATCGACATACACTGAAGGCTAGTTAGCACCTACGTGCCTGACCAGTGCTATAAAGTTGACCTAGTAACCAATAACCAGTAAAAAGTACAACACATTTTCAAATTTCATACAAATAACAAATTGATGATAAAGCTGTCTCTTACATAATTTAAATGCATTCATTTTAGTCCTGGCATGTGCAATGTGCATTTTAAAACGTACCCACGGTTCGTAAATATTTATTCGTCTGGAACAACTAAAACAAACCCATATAATGCATAATTATTTGTTGAACTGTTTTGTCTGAATTCCTACACTGAAATAGTTGACTCTTTTCCAGTCTTTCCTCACTCAGGTAATACATGCACATTTTCCAGTCTTCCTTCAGTCACTTAATACATGCATCTTTCCCTGTCTTCCTTCACTCACTTAATGCATGCATCTTTTCCTGTCTTCTTTCACTCACTCAATACACGCATATGTTCCTGTCTTCCTTCACTCACTCACTTAATGCATGCATCTTTTCCTGTCTTCCTTCACACACTTAATACATGCATCTTTTCCTGTTTTCCTTCACTCACTTGATACATGCAACTTTTCCTGTCATGTTGTTCTTTACTTAACCCTTTTACTCCTAAATATTGTTTACATCTGTACGCATTGACTTTGCAATGTATACTAAATTAGTCAGTATACTGGCTTTGCGTCGTATTAACAAATAATGTGAGCCAGCATATCTGCCCAGAAGGATGAAAGGGTTAGTGAACGAGTCTTTTCCTGTTTGTTTTTACTTTCCCAATGGATGTCCTTTCATGTCCTTGTGTTATTCTTCTTCGACGAACGCCTCATATATTGACCACTTGTTGACCACTCATATATTGACCACTTGTTGACCACTCATATATTGACCACTTGACCATTTTTTTGGGTTCCCGATCCAGAAGCACTTGAGCTTTTCAGCCCTTCGGCTCGGTGCCATGGACATCGTAACCCTTCGGTTCGGTGCCACGAACACCGTAAATCTGAGGAATCTGTGGCTTTTTCTGCCATCCAGCGAAATTGAACCCGCACACACAGAGGGATAGTCACCCGTAGTCCAACGCGCTACGAACACGCTGGGCAGACGGGCATTTGTATGTGATCTGAGCCTAAGAGCGATTGTTCGTTATGCCAGTTATGCACCTACAAATGTTTAGTACACTTCCGATTTATGTGATGTTTTTTATTTACTAGGATGCCTTCCCTAGGTCCTACATCAATCGCCTCTTACGACATGCCTTGTAGGTCGCATTAATACTATTCTTTTCTGACATTGCGGGGCCCCGGGACCACACATGCGCTTTTGTTATTCATCTTAATGAATGAACTATTCCGTCTTCTTGTTTCCACAATAGAAAAGTATTTTCTTATGTCCTCTGTACTACTGTATTTCATGGATGAGTAGTTTCTTGTCTTTTAGTGACTTGTCTTAATTAATAAGCCATTGCATGTCTTCTTATCTTCATTTCATAGATACGACTTTTCCTTGCTAAATAATTGTTTGTAGGCAACAAATCTAACTAACCGAAGCAATATAGTGCTCAACTTTCAATGCTCTCAAGTCCCAACAATAAAATACAGCCTGATTTGTTTTTTTTAAATGGTCAACGATATCTTTTATATATATGTATTTCCGCTGGTATGTTGCCAGTACTCACAAGGGGAGCAACGAATATTTACACTGCAATCTACAAGGCATGCCGTAAGAGGCGATTGAGGTAGGGACCTAAGAAAGATACCCTAGTAAATAAAAAGTGTCGCAGAAATCGGATATGCTGGTCTACTTGTAGGCGCATTACTCGTACTTTCGTACAATCGCTATTAAGCTCAGATCACATACAAATCACAAAGAGCGGTTTAACAAGTGGTTGATATGGAGCGTTCGAAGAAGAAGAAGAAGATATATGTAGTTCTCTGTAGCACTGAAGTACTGTGCTTGTCTCACATAATAAAAGCACACATCTCAAAGGACGATTCGAGACTAACGATTACGGTGGTGATAAATCATCAATAGAAGACATCAATAATATACTACTAATAAAAAGCTCTTGGGTAACATAAATGACAAAGAAATAAATCAAACTCCATTACAATTCCAGGGATATCACACACGCATGAAAGACAGGAAGAAGAATCTTCTTATTCCTGGAACGTTCCATATCGATGACTTGTTAGCCACTTTTTCTGATGTGTCTGTGATCTGAGCATACAAGCGAGTGTACATATGGATCATCTGTACCACAGTATACAAGAGCCAGAGAAAAGAGCTATTTTATTGTAGTGTTACCTCCCAACCACATATGTTAACACACGCACATTGTACCGAAGAAGTTGCAATTTGAAAAGAAAGTCTCCAAGTAGCTCCGCCATTGCCAGTCTCAAGCCTGGACGTGAAGAAGGGATGGCATTATGTTATGACAGCTATCTTTAACTGTAATGTAAGTTATTTAAAAACAATAGTACAACTAAGTCTATATTTCTTGTTTATTTCATGACACTATTGCAAGTACCAACATTGGCCCCCATGTATAAGCTGAGATGGTACGCCTTTGCATGAAACTTGTCATCAAAAAGTCATATTGGTGCATTTACTGTAAAAACTAAAATTTCGTTTCAGACTCACCAAATATGCCGCCAACATCAAAGGAAACCGTTATATTACAAAATCCAGGTTTCCTATAGCAATTTCTTCCATCAGACATTTGCGTCGGTATAATTCTAAGATTGGATGCAAAGTTTCGCTACTGTAGAATTGATGGTTTTGCTGCAATTCGCATTGGACTCTGGGCATGAGTTGTTGAACGGAGTATAGCTTCTTTTCCCATTTTTTACTGACATTTTTGCGTTTTATGGTCCAAACATTTCCAGAAGGATGCAAATGTTAATCCGAACTTTGGATCATACGAACAATACGTGATTGTTTAATAAATGAATTGTTCATTAACCAAGAGATCTTGAAGTACTCTTCAACATTTGGAGTATTGTACTTCACATGCACAACTAGTCTCACAATAGAGAATATAACTAGAGTCACAACAGAGACAATACAACTAATGTGACAATAGACAAGTATGTAGGAAGAGTAACGATACTGGAATGTCGTTTTGGCTAGATTCAAATATCATAACATCAGATGGAAGATGTACAAGAAAGATCAGAATTAGAATAGCTTCAAGCGAGAGCAGCTTTTATGAAAATGAAAAACAAAATGTGCGTTAATTCACTAACAACGAAATTACGGAAAAGAGTACTCCAGTTCTACATTGAAAAAATACTTATGTAGGGTAGCGAATCATGGACAATGAACAATCACCAAGATCGCCTGAAGTCACAGAGATCTGGTTTTACAGAAGAATTTTGAAAATTCAATGGATAACGAAGAAAACAAATGATAAGGTTTTTAAACAGTCCTGCACACAAATAACCAGGATCACACGAATGAGAATAAGACAATCAATGTTCTTCCAGCATATAACGCGAAGATTCAGTTTAAAAATATTTAGTGACAACTGGTAAAATACATGCAACGGGATATCGTGGAAGACAGATGAAGCAGATGTTGGATGGTTTTACATAGTGGTTCGACAAGAGATTGACGTCAGAACTGATAAACTGCGCCAGCAGGCATGGAACTTGATTCATAAGCATAGATGTGATGTTAGGAGTTCAGATCTCATAGGCATGTTCTGCAATAGATAATTATTCAGATCTCACAGGCATGTGTTGCAATAGATAATTGTTCAGATCTCACAGGCATGTGTTGCCATAGATAATTGTTCAGATCTCACAGGCATGTGCTGCAGCAGAAAATGTCACACGACCTCAACAAAGATATTTAAATTTATGTCTATCCTGCCCACATTTTTAATTCTTGTTATTCTTGTATATTATATGATATCTCCTCCTTCTAATCTCCTTTACTGTATCTCCATTGACAGTTAGTAATTACCCAAGATATTCCAATTCGAATAAAACAACACAATTTATTTAAGTGGATGAATTATGTGGGAGAAAACCTATTTTCATTACATTAAGAAATAAAGAATGAAGGGGATCGGTCACTTAATAAGAATTCAGCCAAACGATCCAGTATACAGCGTCTTCTACAACAGAACATCAGGAAAGAAGATGAAAGGAGGACAACGAAAAAGAAGGTTAGATGATATAGCCAAATGTTGTTAGAAAGCAAAAATATACATCACTTATGCCACTAGAGCAGCGCAATAAAAAATTAGAAAACCAATGGAAGGTAACTGAAAACACGGCTGTTAAGAAGCTCAATTTCGGAATGATAGATTTTACAAGCGATGGTTCGAAATCCTATTTATAGTTTCAAACATTATGGTAATCACCATAACAAGAGACGAACTTCAATTATCATCAGTAATAAATACAACAAATTGTCACGGACAGAGAAGAGGAAAACTAAACATTCGATAAGACCTGAACATCGAAGTACATTGCTACATAAACTATATCTTTCTTTCTGTTTCTCTTTTCCCCAATCATGTTTTTCTCACATCGTCAGAATAAGAAGAGATTTCTAGAAAGGGCATTTGTGTGCGCTTCATAAACAGTGTCTTTCGTCGCCTCTGTTATCTCTGAGGTCCAGAGATATCGTTTGCAATAAACAATATCGTTTATCGCCAACTAAAAAAAAGTATAATCATATTACATGTCACAGATGTGGCAAAAGGAATATGAAATTAAAGGGGGAAGGCAGCATCAGGGTCAGTGAGCTGGCACTGACCAAGATCCTATCTCATACTCACGAGTGGACCTGGAAACAGACGGGGTCTGACAATACGGATAGTGATCGAGGGGGATGCTACTCACACCATGTGGTGGTAGGGTTTCCGCTGCTGCGAATTAGATGGGGATTGTCGCACACCCAACGATTAAATGAGTGTGAACGTCTAGATAAATCCCTTGACCGGCGTCTTTGACCAAATTCTGTAGAAATGGCAGGTCGCCACTGTAGGTTAACTGGTTAACATAACCAGTATTCATCCGACTTTTTTTTCAGGTTCGTAACCTACTGCCTTGCAGGTCGGCTGGGGACAGCCCAAGTCTGACGGACAGCGAACCCAGTAAACGCTGGCTAAAACCGGACACATCGCCGAAGGATAAAAACCAGAACTCCAAATGGTGCTAAAGATGTGACGAACCACACCAATGCTAAGGCTACATAAATTAGATTTTTACATGAATGAGATTGATGGGGAAGTCTGGTACACCAGTCTAGACGGTGATCGAGGGAGAGAGAGAGAGAGAGGGAGGGTCTGCATAGGGCTTGCTATCCCATCCGGTTAAACAAATTTTAGCTACAAAATCAAAGTTACCATGAACGCTCATGAGTTAGTTAAGTACATATGTCCCAACTGGGGTTTGAAAGGTAGAAGGAAGTAAGGAAGCAAACGCCACAGATGCGTGAAGTCATCAAGCGATGTTACAGATGAGTGAAGTCATCGACCGATATTAAAGATGTCATCTAGAACGACTGCATCCTGTCTACACTGTCGAAGTCAGAAGACTATCTTACACATTGACCACACCATGTCTACATGGAAGAAGCCAGCAAGCAATGTTGTAGATTTCATATAAAATTACTGAATCATGCACAATACAGGCGAGGATGTGTCATTCTTTTTACATTACAAAGCAAGCACCCTAATCGCTTGACTGCACCGTCGAACATTGTAAATACAAACACACTACACAATAACTGTTACACAGTCTATAAATACTATGTAACTTCACATCACTGTAACATAAGAATGTGTACTGTTATAGGTTATGAAATCAACGTAAGAAGAATCTCTACTTGGCTCATCTTCTTCTTCTTCTTCAATGATCTAGTGACACTTGAGCTCTTGCCCTTCTGCCCAATGCTATGTAGTGGTATCTGCATATGTTTGTAAGTTGTTCTTTTGTTCCGTATAATGTATTCCATTTATCTGGCCTTGAAGGAAGGAGTATCTTCCAGAAATCATCTAGTGCTTGGCACCTGAAGAGGTGGTGGTGGTGAACGGTTTCAGGATGATGTGCATATCGCCGAAGAAGAAGAAGAATTCTTGTTTGTGCATTTGCCTCTATATGTCTCTATCACCAAATAACAGCAACACAGATTACACCAGTCTACACACTAGCGACACGCCCTACCTAGAGTCAACACTCGGATCTAGTATTACATGTATACATAAAACTAACAACTATAGTAACATATACAGATGCAATAATGCAAATCAAATCATAGGATTCGAGATCGAGAGAGAGAAAGTTAGAGAACAAATGGTACCAATTTTGAAATGTAAGCGTGTCACTGTGAACAACAAAAGATATACAACATGATATTAGATACATTCCTCCCGCACCGTTATACGTTACATAAGGCATACAAGTAGTTTCTTTATACCGCTCTATCCTGGACAACTCGCTAAATCTCTTTAATGGAATTGAGTCCCATATGTATCACCTCTCTCAACAAAGTTCGTTTCATGGGTTCTTTAGGGAGTCCTATATTACTTGAACCCTTTGTTTCTCACTTCAATGCCTGCTTTTTAATCATTTTTCTGAAAGTGTGCCTAACATATCTCCATTTTCTCCTTGTTATAACAGTTATTAGTAATACAACATGATATTGCTCCCGACATTACACTATCAGTGCAAAATCTGGATCTTGACATCTTAAACGATAGAAGAAAACTAGTCAAGAGCTCAATTTTGTGTGTATCAAGAAAGGACCTAGTTATGAATGAAGACATCAGGACATAGTGTAATACAACATCAGTACTGAACTTCATAAACAACAACAGATTAAATGGTTTGGCCACATAAAAAGATTACCAACAGACAATGCGCTTCTATGAGCTATGGTACTCGGATACAGTGAATACAAAGCTAAAGGTCGTTCACGCAAAAGATGTATCAACAAATAATAAAGACAGTGAAAGACACAATATGCGAAGTGCACATAAGAACTCGTACTAGAAATCTCTTCTTATCCTGATGCTGTGAGTCAAATCAGAATTAGAGACAGAAAATAAAGACGACTAACAACAACTATTGAATAGAGCCGGAGATGAAGAGTTCATGAGTCATATAAGAAATATAAATGGAATTTTTTTTCTTCATATTTTAGTATGTTATGCTATTTTGCAGCATTGCATAAACTTGGCCCACTAAACTCCAAAACTTAAATTAATCATTTTTTTATGGCAGACTCATTATGTCAAATTTGGAAAATGTGTTCATATTTTTTTTTCAAGTTACAATAATTTTTTTGTTTAAAGAAAAGAAAATCTAAAAACTAAAATACTAGCTAATATCGGTTGTTGAATTCTGTCGTGATGAGGAGAGATGAGTCTCGTTGTCGTGATGAACAGATAATTTCTTACTTGAAGTTTCATAATTACAATGTCTCGCAATCTTAATTTCGTCCGTGTATTGCCGGGGCCCACAGGGGAAACAAAGAATAGTAACACTGCAACCTACAAGGCATGTCGTAAGAAACGCTAAGGTAGGTGTCTAGGGAAGCTACCCTAGTAAATAAAACTCGTCACAGACTGAAGTAAAATTATATCGAAAATCTATACAATGAAAGGCTATAGAAAAATTATGTCGAAAATTTATACAAGGGAAGACTGAAGTAAAATTATGTCGAAAATCTATACAAGGGAAGACTGAAGTAAAATTATGTCGAAAATCTATACAAGGGACGACTGAAGTAAAATTATGTCGAAAATCTATAAAAGGGAAGACTGAAGTAAAATTATGTCGAAAATCTATACAAGGGACGACTGAAGTAAAATTATGTCGAAAATCTATACAAGGAAAGACTGAAGTAAAATTATGTCGAAAATCTATACAAGGAAAGACTGAAGTAAAATTATGTCGAAAATCTATACAAAGGGAAGACTGAAGTAAAATTATGTCGAAAATCTATACAAGGAAAGACTGAAGTAAAATTATGTCGAAAATCTATACAAGGAAAGACTGAAGTAAAATTATGTCGAAAATCTATACAAGGAAAGACTGAAGTAAAATTATGTCGAAAATCTATACAAGGGAAGACTGAAGTAAAATTATGTCGAAAATCTATACAACGGAAGACTGAAGTAAAATTATGTCGAAAATCTATAAAAGGGAAGACTGTAGTAAAATTATATCGAAAATCTATACAAGGAAAGACTGAAGTAAAATTATATCGAAAATCTATACAAGGAAAGACTGAAGTAAAATTATGTCGAAAATCTATACAAGGAAAGAATGTATTACAGTTATGTAGACATCTACACAACGGTAGACGATAGTAAAATGATGTACCAACACGATACATGAGAACACTGTAGTAAAACTATGTACCAAGGACAAAACCCTAAAAAACCTACCAAGGCAGTTTTACAAGGTACGCAAACAATATATATCAACGTTTCGATCAAAACGTCTTTATCAAGCGTTGCTGCAAGTTGTTTATGAACTTTGTATATCTATCATTACTTTATTTTTTCCATGTTTTGTCGTTGCTACATACTTCCATTGTTAAGTTAAATCGATGTGTTTGTTGTTCTATACTCTGCTTACTACATATTTCCTTCATCTTACCACTAGACTAAATGATCTATGGAACATAGTGACTTGAAATATGAGAATTGATCTATAGAACAAAGTCTCTAAAAGATAATCGTTGAGGAATGTATCAATAGAACACAGTGACTTCAACTATTCGAATTAAGCTCTAGAACTAGCGTAATAATTTATATGTCTTAAGAAATATGATCCATTAATTATAGAACAGTATCTAAAACTAGGATAATTTAATTATAAAACACAGTATCTAAAATACGGATAATTTAATTATAAAACACAGTATCTAAAACTGATAATTTAATTATAAAACACAGTATCTAAAATAAGGATAATTTAATTATAAAACACAGTATCTAAAACTGATAATTTAATTATAAAACACAGTATCTAAAATAAGGATAATTTAATTATAAACACAGTTTCTAAAACTGATAATTTAATTATAAAACACAGTATCTAAAACTAGGATAATTTAATTATAAAACACAGTATCTAAAATAAGGATAATTTAATTATAAAACACAGTATCTAAAACTGATAATTTAATTATAAAACACAGTATCTAAAATAAGGATAATTTAATTATAAACCACAGTATCTAAAACAAGGATAATTTAATTGTAGAACACAGTATCTAAAACAAGGATAATTTAATTATAAAACACAGTATCTAACACTAGAATCATTTAATTATAGCACAGTCTCCAAAACTAGGATAATTTAATTATAGAACAAACAATCTCTAAAACAATGATAATTTAATAAAGAACACATATCTTCCAAAATGAGGATAACTTAATTATAGTACATAGTCTCTAAAAATTGAGAGTTTAATTATAGAACACAACCTTCTGTAAAACTAGAATCATTTAATTATAGAACACAGTCTGTAAATCTAGGATAATTGAATTATAGAACACATAGTGTCTAAAACAGTGATAATTTAAATTATAGAACACACAATCGAACACACAATCTCTAAAACAAGGATAATTTAATTATAGAATACACAGCCTCTAAAATTAGGATAAGTTAATTATAGAACACACTGTCTAAAACTAGGATAAATGAGCTATAGAACACAGTCCCTAAAACAAGGATAATTTAATTGTAGAACGCAGATCCTCTAAAGCAACGGATAATGTAATTATAGAACACACCGTTTCTAAAACAATGATACTTTAATTATAGAACACAATCTCTTAAACATGGACAATTCAATTATAGTACACATCATCTACAACAAGGATAATTTAATTAAAGAACACAGCTTTCGTAAAACAAGGATAGTTTAATTATAGAACACACATCCTCTAAAACTAGAATAATTTAATTATAAAACATACATTCTCGAGAACTAATGATTACTGATCTAGGGAGCACACACTTGCTCAGGTCAGAACTATTATTATTGAAATATAGAACAAAGAGTTACTAATATAAGAAATATGATTGTTCTATTATAGAACATTAGCTAATGTAAAAGCTAGGATTATTCTATTATAGAACAGTTGATACTGTAAGAACTATGATTGTTCTATTATAGTGCATTAACTAATGTAAAAACTATGATTGTTCTATTATAGAACATTAGCTAATGTAAGAACTATGGTTATTCTATAATAGAACACAGTTGCTAATGTAAGAATTATGATTTTTATATTATAGAACAGTTGCTAATGTAGATTATTATATTATACAACATTAACTAATGTAATAACTATGATTGTTCTATTATAGAACAGTTGCTAATGTTAGATTATTCTATTATACAAGAGTTGCTAATGTTAGAATATTCTATTATAGAACAGTTGCTAATGTAGATTATTTTATTATACAACAGTTGCTAATGTAGATTATTATATTATATAACATTTGCTAATGTAGATTATTATATTATAGAACATTTGCTAATGTAGATTATTATATTATAGAACAGTTGCTAATGTAGATTGTTCTATTATAGAACAGTTGCTAATGTAGATTATTATATTATAGAAAAGTTGCTAATGTAGATTATTATATTATAGAACAGTTGCTAATATAGATTATTCTATTATAGAAAAGTTGTTAATGTAGATTGTTCTATTATAGAACAGTTGCTAATATAGATTGTTCTATTATACAACAGTTGTTAATGTTAGATTCAACAAAAAAAACACTATCTCGACATCAGAGCTCAAATTACAAAAGTGAAGGTATTTCCTGTTAGCTGCTGTTAGAGGACTTACAGTAATAGATTTTAATATTTATTTAAGTTACCAGAGCCCACAACAATTTGGGTTTAGAAAAGGAAAAGGGTGTACAGATGCAATATTTGCCCTAAGACAAATTAGTGAAAAGACTATAGAACACAAGAATCAAATGAATATAGCCTTCATAGACCAAGAGAAGGCATTTGATAGGGTTAACAGAGACATATTATGGGATGTTCTCAAAAACTACGGAATAAAAGGAACACTGCTAGACTGTGTTAGAGCCATATATATGGAAAGTGCCATACGAACAAGCGCCGGACTCACAAATTGGTTTCCAGTAACATCAGGAGTACGGCAAAGGATGTGTTTTATCACCTCTCCTCTTTATTATATACATGGATAGTATCATCAAAATAGATAAAGCATCACTCAACGCAGACCAACAAAATGAACTGCTCTTTGCTGACGACCAGTGTTTATTCCATAATAATATTGAACAGTTTCAAGAACACATAAACTTACTCAACAATAGCTGCCTCAAATACAACATGAAGATCAACATTCAAAAGACAGAAGTCATGACTATAAGCAGAGAAAACATAAAGATATCAACATACAAATAAATGACCAAACGCTAAAGCAGGTGAGAGAATTCAAATACCTTGGAAGTATCTTCACATCTGATAGTAGACTGGACAGAGAGATCGAAACTAGAATCCAGCAAGCCAACAACATTACATACCAGCTTACCCCAATTTTGAAACACCCAGCTATTCCAGTAGTGACTAAAAGACAGATTATAAATGCAATCTTTATACCAACACTGTGCTACCAGAGCCAAACATGGGCACTGACAAAAGAACAAGAAAGGAAAATTATCACATGCGAAATGAGATGCCTGAGGAAAGCAGTAAATAAAACAAGAAGAGACCATATAAGAAATGAGGAAATTAGAACAACACCTGCTATTAGATTTATTGAAAAACAGAGACTCAAATGGTTTGGCCACTTGGTCAGAATGAACCCGAATACACCAGTTGCAAGAGCGTACAACCTGAAAATGGAATCATCAAGAGGAAAGGGCAGACCAAGAAAAGATGGGTTGATGGAGTTACAGACATCTTAAAACTCCACAATACCACACCATATCAAGCAACCGAGCGTGCATTATCTCGGAAACCGATCATCAGTTAAACCTGCTACGCCTAGCGGTAAAAAAGCAGAGAAGGACAAAAGAAAGAAAGAAGACCAGTTGATTTGATTTCCTCTCGCCCGTGTGGTTCCGGGGCTTGCAAGGGGAGCAAAGAATAGTACCCCTTCGACCTACAAAGCATGTCGTAAAATGGCGACTGATGTAGGACCTAGTGAAACTACCCTAGTAAATAAAAAGCATCGCAAAAATTGTATGTGCTGGCCTAATTGTAAGCACATAACTGGGCACAAAATACAATCGCTCTTAGGCTTAGATAACATATAAATCACAAAGCGTGGTTAACAAGTGGTCGATATGGAGCGTTCAAAGAAGAAGAAGAAGAAGAAGAAAGATTTCCTCACAAACTATTTTCCCCCATACTTCATGAAAACATGATTATCAAATTAAAGTACTGTCAATTGCAGATAATTATCAGTAATTAATGAGAAATTACAGTAAGTCTACGAAACACACATTGTATAATCCAAGAGCTACTCGAAAAGCTAATTGTTGTACACACACAAAAATCATGGCTTTATAAAAAAGCATGATTATTTTTTTTAAAGAAAGTCATGGAGCTTTATAAAAGTCATGGTTTTATTGTTAAAAAGTCATGATATTATTTTATTAAATGTATTGATTTTTATAAAAAGTGACTACAAAATGTCGGTTCTATGAAAAGTTATGGTTCTATAAGCAAAAGTCATAGTTCTATAAGTAAACGTCATGGTTCTATAAGCAAAAGTAATGGTTCTATAAGCAAAAGTCATAGTTCTATAAGTAAACGTCATGGTTCTATAAGCAAAAGTAATGGTTCTATAAGCAAAAGTCATGGTTCTATAAGTAAAAGTCATAGTTCTATAAGCAAAAGTAATGGTTCTATAAGTAAAAGTAATGGTTCTATAAGCAAAAGTCATGGTTCTATAAGTAAAAGTCATAGTTCTATAAGCAAAAGTCATGGTTCTATAAGCAAAAGCCATGGTTCTATAAGCAAAAGTCATGGTTCTATAAGTAAAAGTAATGGTTCTATAAGTAAAAGTCATGGTTCTATAAGCAAAAGTCATGGTTCTATAAGCAAAAGTCATGGTTCTATAAGCAAAAGTCATGGTTCTATATAAAATGTCATTTTTTAAACATGTTTAGTTCTAGTTACAGAAACACGGTTTAATTTTTTTTAAGTAACAGTTCTAAAAGAAGATACGGTGCTTAAAAATAAAGTAATAGTCCCATATTGAAAAATCATGGATGATGCAAGTTTTAAAAATAAAGTAATGATCCTATATTGAAAAATCATGGATGGTGGTAGTTTTAAAAATAAGTCATAGCTTTATAAAAATAAGTCATGGATTGTTCGTTTACAAACAAGTCATGGTTCTATTTTTAGAAAGCCCTGTTGCTATAAATAAGTCCTGGTCTTATAAATAGGGTCATGCATCGATAACAAAAAAGTCGTGGATGGTTCATTAACAAAAATCGTGTTCCTATAAACAAGAATGGCTGACTTAAAAAAAATTCATGGTTCAATTAAAAAAATATTCATGGTTCAATTAAAAAAATATTCATGGTTCTATAAAAAATTGGGTTCTATAAAAATGTCATGGTTCTATTAAATATATATATATATAAAATCATGTTCCTATAAAAAGGCATGTATCTTTTTAGAAAAGAAATAATGATTATATATTTAAAAATGTATGGTTCTATTTAAATAGGCATAAGTTAAAACAAAAAATTATGTTCCTATTATCCAGAACTGGTTCTACAACATATTCATGGTTTTATAATAAAATTCATGGTTGTATAATATAAATCATGGCTCTAGATATATATATATAAATTCATGGTTCTATAAACAATAATGTCATGGTTCTACAAACAATAAAGTCATGGTTCAATACAAATTAATTCATAGTTGTATAAAACAAAATCATAGTTGCATAAAAATATCATGGTTCAATACAAATTAATTCATAGTTGTATAAAAGAAAATCATGGTTGCATAACAATGTCATTTGTTCCATAAACAATAAAGCCATGTAGCTATTTCAAAAATATTATGATTCAATATTTCAAAAAGGCGTGGTTCTATTCGAATGTCTTCAACTTATGTATAATGTTGTGGGTCATTTTCCAACACTCACTTCTGTATAATATTTTAAGTTTATTTTTAAGACTTAATCCGTTGGCATTCCATCTTTTGTTGAGCATAGCAAAGGTTTGACTTGTTTTCTTAATTGTTCCATAAAATAACTACCATCATTTCTTCTTCTTTGTTAGCTCTATATCGACCACTTGTTAACCATTATGTGATTTTTGTGTGATCTGAGCCGAAGAGCGAATGTACGTTGTGCCAGTTATGCACCTACAAGTAGGCCAGCACATCCGATTTCTGCGATGACTTTTATTTACTAGGGTAGCTTCCTTAGGTCCTACATTCGTCGCCTCTAACGACATGTCTTGTAGATCGCAGTGGTACTATTCTTTGCTTCACTTGTGGCCCCCGGCACTACACGGGCGGTAACATGATTTCGAAATTAGTAATTACAATGCAAATAACTGTAGGATTTACGAAATAATGAAGTGAAAATCTATTGTCCAGCATGCTCTTACAAGGAAATTAATTAGTTATTGAAGGTAATGAATTTATTATCAAGTTTCATAACGTATAAATTCGACAAGGTAATTTGGGAAAAAAACCGTATGGTCAACAATAAATTCAGCTGATTATACTTCGAATAAAAATAAATTGAATTATTGCGCGAGCTACTGAATGAGTAATTGTTATAAATATTTATATATTGCATATCCAGTGGCAGAGTTAAAACTGGAAAGGAGGAGGAAGAACGAAGATATATTAAAGGAAAGGTCATGGGCGGGGTCAGGAAAACTGCGCCCTAAAACTATAAATATGCTGGCAGCAATAGTTAACAACGATGAGGGGAGGGATGAAGCCTCTGGTCAACGAGGCACGCACTTTCAGCCTAACGACAAAACATTTATTCGGTTATATCAGATAGTCTTGCTCAATAATAAAAAAAAAAAATTATTAACGCCTTGCTGATAATTCAAGTAGTAATAGTTGTTACCCTATGCTTCTACAGCTAAAAGGAATGTATGATTTTAGCATGATAACAACTTTAGTCTATTATCTTATATATCACGATAACTATACGATTAGATAAACTGTACACATTATTGCAATGGTATCACTTTTCTGTGTGTTAATTTGGCTAGATATGAAAAACGAAACATGTTGAAATATCCTGTGTTCCTAGAACTATAGAGGAAAACAGAGACATATTGAAATAGTTATGAGTGTAGAGAGTTGAATACAACAAGAGAAACATATAGAAATGGTTGTGAGTGTTGCTAGGGATAGATATGAAAAACAGAAACATATAGAACTAGCCTGTGTTTCTATAGATATTTAGAAAAACAGAAACATATAGAAATAACAGGTGTTCATTTAGAAACATAAAAAACAGAAACATATAGAAATAGTTGTGAGTATTACTCGAGATATATAGGGAAACAGAAACACATCAATAGCAGTGAGTTCAGAGAGTTCTATTTGAAACAGAAACATAGAAATCGTTGTGTTACTAGTGCTAAATATGAAAACGGAAACATATAGAAATAGCATGTGTTTCTAGAGATATATATGAAAACAGAAACGTATAGAAATGGCCAGTCTTCCTATAGATACATAGAAAAACAGAAACATTAAGAAATAGTCGTGAGCTAAGATAGTTATATATGAAAACAGATACATATAGAAACAGAGAAACAATTAGAAGCAATGGTGGCCAGTGTGTTGTTGGTTAAAGAAAAATATACGTTTAGCACCATATTTCCTAGTATAGCTCAATGTATCAAAACAGGTTCTTTACTTTTTTCACTGACTGAAAAGAAAATATTCTAAAGAAATAGAAATATATAGAGATAACAAGTACATTGACAATTATTTTGGTTCAATGTCGTTGCAGTATTTGCAATCAAGGAATGCCATGGGTTAAATTCAACTGTGAGTAAGTTGAATCTTTCACCGACAGAGCAATTACGCAGTAACTCCGGCGAGTTACCAAATTCAATACAATACCAAAGTTAAGTAAAATACGCAAAGAATGACAAACATAAATATACAAAAGAATAAAATAGACATGAAATGAAAGGAACATCAGAATACAGAAGTAATAATTAAGTAGATAACGAAAGGAACATGAGAGGACATAAGTAATAATTAAATAGATAACGAAAGGAACATTAGAGGACAGAAGTAATAATTAAATAGATAACGAAAGGAACATGAGAGGACATAAGTAATAATTAAATAGATAACGAAAGGAACATGAGAGGACATAAGTAATAATTAAATAGATAACGAAAGGAACTTGATAAGACAGAAGTAATAATTAAATAGATAATGAAAGGAACATTTGAAGAGAGAAGTAATAATTAAATAGATAACGAAAGAAACATGCGAAGACATAAGTAATAATTAAATAGATAATGAAAGGAACATTTGAAGACAGAAGTAATAGTTAAATAGATAACGAAAGGAACAAATGAAAACAGAAGTAATAATTTAATAGATAACGAAAGGAACAAATGAAGACAGAAGTAATAATTTAATAGATAACGAAAGAAACATGTGAGGACAAAAGTAATACTTAGATAGATAATGCAATTATCACTAGAAGAGAAAAGAAATAATTAAATAGATAACGAAATGAGCATAAGAAATACACAATGAAGAAATTCAAGAAGACAGAAGTAATAACTGAAAAGATAACGGAAAGAATATAAGTAGGAACCAGTTATACTTGAATAGATAAGGAAAGAAAGATAAGAAGACATAAGTAATAATGAAATAGATAATGGAAGTAACATAATAACAATCACATTGATAACGAAATAAACTTAATTATAAAGAAATAATAATTACATAAATAACGGAAGGAACATAAGCAGACACAATTAAATATTAAATAAATAATGAAGGGAATAGTTGCACAGAGGTAATAATTAAATAGATAGATAATGGAAGGAACGCACTAACAATCAAATTGATAACGAAACAAACCTAATTATACAGATGTAATAATTAAATAGATTACAGAAGGAACATAAACAGACACACTTAAATATTAAATAAATAATGAAAGGAACGGTTATATAGAAGTAATAATGAAATAGATAATGTAAGGAACGTAATAACAATCAAATTGATAACGAAATGAACTTAATTATATATAAGTAACAATTAAATACAATACGACAGGAATATAAATATATATATATTTACACGTAGAAGTAGGACATCATACGTAAATAACATTACAATCTGCTATCTCAATAAATAAACATGAATCTAATGGCGAGATACCAATGTTACAAGAAATGAGATATATGTACCTGATATATTTATATGCCCAACACATAATCACCAACATACAATAAGTAGTTGTCTTTACTGGTAGCTGTAATGTAACACAGTAAACTGCCTGCGACATTCTACTATTGTGTTGGTGTAGTATGTTCAGAGACAGAATGCATGCAACACAGAGAAATCAAGTAGGAAATCTAGCACGATTCAACACTTACTGCTCGTACCTTACCGTGCAGTGAATAAAGTTGATATGAAGTATCTCGGACATGCTTCTACACTAAACATGCTCAATCAAACACTAGAGAAACTGTGTTAGAATGATTTACTCACTGTGTTGTTGTGTAGTTAGCATATTTTATTATCGAAACGTCGTTGTATATTATTTTTGTATATTGTAAAACTAAACTACTTTGTTTTCAAGTGTTTCACCATTCGTATATTTTATTAGATTAGTTTCTCTATGTGGATTAACCGATAACTTTCCATTTACGTCTATATCCACATCGTTTTTTTTACGAAATTATTTTCGTAACCCACAGTAAGATAAGTATAACTTGTAAATAATTTTATTAATTGTTTATATGCCCGTAGGAAAAAAAAATCGTGAAAATTACATTAAAAACTAATCTAAAGGGGGGAAACACCCACAATAAAAATGAACTTACTTCAAAGAAGAATAATAGCTCATTCTTGAAAAAAATCACCACAAAAGTATTTAGCGGATAACTTGAAGTTATGGCAAACACAGGTTAGCTAGAAGAAATACAGTAAGTCCTCTTAGACGAACTTTTGGTAAAGTCTACAATGGTTGTCTGTCTCCTGAGCTTGAAATGATGTTTCAGTTGAAGTTAGAAATGAATAGGATACATTGTACATTCTACTGCAGGCCTGCTCCATTCTATGCAGGAATAACGAGACACTAACCCGACAAAAAGAAATAAAGAAAAGACCTCTTATTTTTTTAAAGAGAAGTAGGGGAAGGGTTGTGGGTTAGTATGGGAGGAGGGGGGGGAGGAAGGGACTTAGAAGAGGAAGGGTGAATATGACGATGGAGGATAGGGAGAGGGGGGAAATTAAACGCGAGAAAGACAAGACTTCTGTTGAACGATATGCAGCCGAAACACACACATACACATGCACATAAAAACACATACACTCGCGCGCAGAAAAGTACAGCAGACGACGAGGAAGAAGCGCGTAACGTGACGGGTTGGTTACGTGGTGTGCGGTGCAGTAGGGAGGTGGCTAAACGAATGCCTCCAACATGCAACTGTGTGCAGCTTAGCGGTGTTCGCCACGGCTACAACTGCAGCGACGTCTGCATGAGGCAGGCCAAAGAAAACCCTTCACTCCTTGTCTCCCTCCTTCCTCCCTTCCGCCCTCCAGACCACCACCGCCACCACCAACAAGGGAAGTAAAAGAAACAAACCAGAAAACAACAAACTCTATACTCTTTTCTATTCACTACTGCAACTACTACTTTTTCTCCTTTGTAGCGGATAATTCAAACGCTGGCCTACTCCACTTTTTTTACTTGTGCAGTCAGTCCTACTCCACAGCAACCACTAATCTCCACCTCTGTACCTTCTCCCTCTCTCTCCTTCTCAATCAAACTGCTATATTTGATTATCAAGTAGTTGAAGTAATTCCCTTCAGGCCGACATAAACTACCCTCACCCACAAAGGCTCATCTTTTTCCTTTGCTTGTCTCCCATTTAAAAGTCCCTGGCGCAAATCTGTGCAGACTTTGAAAACCGTGAAAGTTTTTTTGTTTCGTTTTTTTTTCCGTTTGTAACATAGACGCCATCTTTATGCATGCTGGTGTCGACCATTATAACTGTGTTTGTACTATTACCATCAACTATATCGCCATTTGTAGTATTACTACTAGCCTGCATCATCTTTAGTTATGGGGGTCTCAATGGTCAAGTGGTTAAGTCGTTTGCCTGTCATACTGAAGGTTGTGGGTTTGAATCTGGATCGGAACACATGTTCAATTTCTTCATAAGATCCCTAAAATTGTTGCTGGAGCTACGGAGTTCGTGCTATGTGGAAAGCTCTCGGCAGATGTCACAACATCTCTTCCGACAGGGACGGATCCATAGCGGGAAACCCAGTGCAATGAAGTAAAGACTTGGCCTTGGGACCCTTTAAATCTTGAGTAATACTTATTACAAACACTTGGCGGCAATATGATGAATACTGACATTACTACCACTGCAGCTACTACCACTATTGTTACTACCACTTCACACAGCTACATGCCCTACTACTACTTTTCTACTTCTTCTTCTTCTTCTTCGAACGCTTCATATCGGCCACTTGTTAACCACTCTTTGTGAATTATATGTGATCTGAGCCTAAGAGCGTTTCTACGCTGTGCCAGTTATGTACCTACAAGTAGACCAGCACATCTGATGTCTGCGATGCTTTTTATTTACTAGGGTAGCATCCATGTGTCCTACATCAGTTGCCTATTACGACATGCCTTGTAGGTCGCAGTGGTACTATTCGTTGCTTCCTTTGCGGGCCCCGGCACCACACGGTCGTTGTTTTACTACTATTACTCATCATCATCAGGTGCTGTGCTGACTGGCGTAGGCGATCATGGATCTCCACAAATCTATGTCGCTGGTGTTTGCTATCAACTCAGACGTTGACGCTCTACCGTGTAATGAAGTCAGGCTATCCAACATTTTCTCTGTCTTCCTCTGTCTCGTCTACCCTCGATTTTACCGATTGTTGCAATGTGTTCTAAACCTCCCTTCCTCATCACATGCCTGAAAAATGATGACTGACTCATTCCTATATTACTACCACTATTACATATATCTTTCATATATTACTACTATTACTACCACTGCAAACATTACAATTTCAACACCCTGTCACTAAAACTACGACCACTACTAATACCACCACAGCTATGAAACCGAATACTATGAATAATATACCACTAACAACCACAGCTGCAAAAACCTCCTTCTGCTACTACTATCACCACTAACAACCTACTATCACTGCCATCATAACTATTATTACTACTGCTTCTGCTGCTATTACTACATCTGCCTCATCCCCTACATCAGCCACTGCCACTTCTACTGACGTTTCTACAGCAAGTACTACAACAGCTACAACGACTACAATGACGTAGACGACTACCATCTCTTCTACAACTATAACATTTACAACCACCACAACTACCTCTCTATAACTACCACCACAAACACAACCATTATGACAGCCATCACAATTATACTTTCACAACTACAACACCCTCAACTACCACGCCAATAACTACATCAACCACTCCCAGTACCATCACAATTATCATCTTTACAACTACAACATAAATATCTACAATCGCAACGAACATTACCAACATCCGCTACCAGAACCACACCCACTACCACTACCATCACAACTATCAACATTAGAGCTACAACATATTTATCTACAATAACTTGGAACATTAACAACTACAGCTACCATAACCACTACCACTACCATAGCAAACCACAACCATATCACGATTTTATCGCTTTCTCTTGCTTATGTAATCATCAGTTCTTTACAGCTCCATCTTGCTACCACCAATACAACTAACTGCAACCACAACATTCTACCTTGGCCCGCCATCTCCTTGTCACGACGCTATATACTTTGCATGGTATTCACATACCACTCATCACCAATGTAGTTAGTCACCTCCAAGAATATAACACCACTTTCACTTCAAATTCAAGCTTAATTTCCATCAGTGCGGTAAGAAGAAAGAAGTCCTACATTTTTGGGGGTATATATCAGTGGTATTCAACGTGTGGTGTTGAGACACTTGGTGTTGAGACACTTGGTGTTGAGACACTTGGTGTTGGTACACACGGTGTTCAGACACTTGGTGTTGAGACACTTGGTGTTGGTACACACGGTGTTGAGACACTTGGTATTGGTACACACGGTGTTGAGACACTTTGTGCTGAGACACTTGGTGTTGAGACACTTGGTGTTGAGACACTTGGTGTTGAGACACTTGGTGTTGGTACACACGGTGTTGAGACACTTGGTGTTGAGACACTTGGTGTTGGTACACACGGTATTGGAACACCTGAAACTAGAGCTGATGGTGCACATACTCTACCTAGTAGGCACGACGTGATTGATTGATTGATAGGACCAACATTATTGCACTTCGGTGAGTGTCCATGTGTGCTTCGATCTCTTTCTTACACAGGAAGATCTCAGCTGCAGTGCACGAACTCCGCAGCACCGGCGAGGGTCCCCGATGTAATTTTGAAGATGGTGAAAATATTTTGTAGGGATTTTAATTTTATCTTTTCTAATAAATTTTCACCGGCATCCAGCCTGTTCTTCTCGATTTTGAACTACCAATAGTTCTTTAACGTGCTCAAATTGAACACGGGACTAACGTGTTATCGTCCGTCTCCGAAAGGTCTAGGAACTCGATCTGACTTACACTGAGATCAGGGATCTCTAGAAAAATATCTCGATGACTTCACGAGGGAGAAAATATAATACTTTTGGAAAGAGAGGGAAACTCCTAACCTCTAGGTCACTGAGGTCATATCTATCAATCACTGAGGTCATATCTATCAATCACTGAGGTCATATCTATCAATCACTGAGGTCATATCTATCAATCACTGAGGTCATATCTATCAATCACTGAGGTCATATCTATCAATCACTGAGGTCATATCTATCAATCAGTCAATCAATGTTTACCAGTTCAGTTGTTGACTTTTGTGTGCATCCAGATTTTACGCTGTCGAAATATGTCTACGTTACTGTACCCTCTTACAATCACTGACAATAAAGACTTATCTTACTACATTGTTCATTTGAGGATCATCTACGTCGTACGTACATTGGACATGTCCATAATTGCTTCGATCTCCTCCCAATCATGTATCTCAGTGTGTTTAGACTAACAATTCCCTTTCTGTGTTGGTTGATGCATCTACTGGTGTTTCTTTCATGGCTTTCCAGTCTTGTCGCAGATATTAGTATGCATAACTTGCACAACCGAGATAGAGAATACCCTTTATCTACTTTCTTGATATCTTCAGACACAATGCTTTCTCTTAGAATATTGATGGTGTTGCTGTTATCAAAAGAAAACCCATTCTCAACTGCAGCATTTCTCGTCAGTGCATTCGCTCTCTCATTTTACTACAGACAAATTTAATTACATGGAGGTCTTCGGTCAAGGGGGTGTCACATACATGGGAGTTTAGGTTAGAGGTGTCACTTACAGGGGAGTTTAGGTTAGATGTTTCACTTACATGGGAGTTTAGGTTAGAGGTGTCACTTACATGGGAGTTTAGGTTAGAGGTGTCACTTACATGGGAGTTTAGGTTAGAGGTGTCACTTACATGGGAGTTTAGGTCAGGTGTGTCACACTCATTGAAGTCAAGGAATGAATGGTAAGGTTTGTCATATACTTGGAGGTATCAGCCATATACGACATATTTATATGTTATCATTCAACTGTCTCATATACTTACAATTCATAAGTCAGGTGTGCTATAAATATGGGAGCTTCGGTCAGGTGTGCCACATACTTGAAAGTCATCGGTCAGGTGTGTCACAAACTTGGAAGTCATCGGTCAGGTGTGCTATAAACATGGGCGTCATCGATCAAGTGTGCTCCCTATATGGTGATCATCGTTCAGACATATCGCATACATGATAATAATCGGTCAGGTGTGCCATATATTTGAAAATCATCGGTCAAGTGTGTACTATATATGGTGGTCATAGTCCAGGTATATCATATCTCTCTCTCTCTGCCTTTTTAACCTGCATTGGGGCATAGACCCCCAACCACCTCATGCCAAGTTTTCCTATCTCTAAGTATCTCCTCAGCTCCTCCAGCTCCTCTTTATATTGTTGATCTTTGCTTCCAAAATCCCGTCTTTTTGTATTTCTCGGTCTCTCCTTATTTCGCTGTCCCTGCAGGTTCCAGAAAAGGACCCTTCTTGTTATATTCCCCTCAAGTTTTCGCAAAGTGTGTTCTATCCAGCACCATCGTCTTTTTTAACCTCTTGGTTCACTGGAATCTGTCTTGTTCTCTCCATAAGTTTCACATTTATGACCCTATCATACCATCTCAGTCCCTCTATTCTGCGCAGACACCAGTTGATAAATATGTGCAGTTTATGAGTTATTATTGTAGTCGTTCTCCATGTTTCTGACCCATACAACAGGTATTTCACATATATGATATTAATCGACAATCTGTGTCACATGCATTGAAGTCATCGCTCAAATATGTCACAGACATGAATCAAATGGAAAGCCGCAACAGTGTAGAGCTTAGTACGATCGCTTGTTGGTAGACGAGTGGTCCCGGTTCAATTCTACAATGGCATTTTTGTAAAGACTATAACGGCTCCCCCATCGACACATTCTCAAATAGGTGCTATGAAATAGTGAAAAACAAAAGCGGCTGGCGAGATGTTGCCACATCACCCATCGTGTGATGATGATCAATGAAAGATACCTACCTTACACCATAATTTTCAATATACCTCATGTAATGAAAAATGATTGTGACAACTGGTAAAATCGGGGGTAGACGGGAAAGAGGAAGACAGAGAGATACAATTTTGGATGACCTGACTTCGTGGCACGGTAGAGCGTCAACATCTGAGTTAATAGCAAACATCAAAGATAGAGATTTGTGGAGATTCATGATCGCCAAGATCCAAGCCGGCACGGCACCTGATGAGGATGATGATGAATGAAAAATGGTTTGTTTACTTTTCTTTATAAATGAAATGGATCACGTTTGCCACATAATTAGACATTATCGTTCAGAGGTGTCGCCCAAAGCAAAGCTTGAGAACTGCGGCATTAACTTATTGTCTCAATATAATCGTCATCGAAGTCTTGATCCCTACTTAGTGTCATCAGAAGTATCACTTATCACTTTCATCTCAACCAAGAATGTCACCATCACCTTCATTAACAAACACCTTTGTTATCTTCATCTTGATTATAAGCATGCACGTCTTCCTAATCAGATCAATATCATGTATATATCTCTCTCTCCCGTGTGGTGGCGGGCTCACAAGGGTGCAAAGAATAGTAATATTGCGACCTACAAGACATGTCATAAGAGACGACTGACGTAGGGTCTAGGAATCTACCTTAGTAAATAAAAATCATCGCAGGAATTGGATGTGCAAGCCTACTTGTAGGCGCATAACTGGTACAACGTAAAATCGCTCTTAGACTCAGATCACATACAAATCAAACAGGGTAGTTAACTATTGATCGATATGGAGCGTTCGAAGAAGAATCGACGTATCCGTTCTCCTTATAATCATCATTATTATATCGTCTTCACGTTATTCATTATCTGTATCATTATCATCATTAACTCAATGCATACCACAAACTACTATTCTGGCGTAAATCTTCTTTGCGTTCGTTCTTTACAACCAATTTTAATCACTCTTTGTGATGTTTGATCTTTGCCAAGAACGTGTATACGTTGCACATTGGTTTGGTAGGCCCTAAACGCATAGACTTCTACACGTTTAGGACATGGGTATCTGATTTCAGCCAAACATCCTTAGTCGCCTCTTACGACACGCATGGCAGGTAACAGTGGTTGTATTCTTTACACCCCAAATTTGGGCCCCGGCAACCACTCAGGCGATTCTGACGTAAATGTTCACCAATAACAAACACCATTAGCCGATACAGTAGATTTTCATATAGAAAACTACTTTCTTCCTCTTTGTACTATAGCTTCCAAGTACTTATCGTAGCTATAAAACGATATATGTATATTATAACGTGATGCCTACGGAAACAACATTAACACCAAATCCTTGCGGGATAACAATGTTCGTGTCATTAAAAAGTGATGGTACAAAACGCGGACACCGCAGCACCAACACTAGCGATTTCCAGAAAAAACTGCATATGTGACTCGATCCGGATTCGAACCAACATTCGGGAGAACGCCAGGCGAATGTCTTAACCTCTTCACCAAAGAGACACCCTACGCTCCAACTGTGTTTTATGTATACCCCATAAAGGACTATGGTTTTATATCCCATGTTGTCTTCAATCCTAAGATATAAAAATACTTGGTCGACATATTACTTTGTGTTGTTGATGTGCTATTTATGCATGTATTGTTTAATATTCAGTAGGAGGTTTCTCTGTCCATACTATTGCCAGTATTACATCTCAGTAGGAGGTTTCTCTGTCCATACTATTGCCAGTATTACATCTCAGTAGGAGGTTTCTCTGTCCATACTATTGCTAGTATTACATCTCAGTAGGAGGTTTCTCTGTCCATACTATTGCCAGTATTACATCTCAGTAGGAGGTTTCTCTGTCCATACTATTGCTAGTATTACATCTCAGTAGGAGGTTTCTCTGTCCATACTATTGCCAGTATTACATCTTAGTAGGAGGTTTCTCTGTCCATACTATTGCTAGTATTACATCTCAGTAGGAGGTTTCTCTGTCCATACTATTGCCAGTATTACATCTCAGTAGGAGGTTTCTCTGTCCATACTATTGCTAGTATTACATCTCAGTAGGAGGTTTCTCTGTCCATACTATTGCTAGTATTACATCTCAGTAGGAGGTTTCTCTGTCCATACTATTGCTAGTATTACATCTCAGTAGGAGGTTTCTCTGTCCATACTATTGCTAGTATTACATCTCAGTAGGAGGTTTCTCTGTCCATACTATTGCTAGTATTACATCTCTGTAGGAGGTCTATGTAGCAAAGAGTTTAGCTGCTCGCCTCTCGTACTAAAGGTAACCGGTTCGCTCCCTCGTAAAGCCATCTGGATATTTTTCCAGAGATCGCTGATCTCAGTGTAGGTGAGATCGAGCTATATGTCCTATGGGAGACAGAGATCAAATGTAGACGTTCAATTTGAGCTCGTAAAAGAAGCATTGGGTGTTCAAAATCGATAAGAGAAGAATGGAAAGCCGCTGCCCGGACAAAATGTATCAGAAAAATATTTAAATTAAAACTCCTACAAAAAATCTCCCCCATCTTCAAAATGACACCAGGGACACTAGCCGGTGCTACGGAGTTCATGCACTGCAGTTAATATCTTTCTGTGTAAGAAAGAGATCAGAGAACACATGGGTATCCACTGAAGTACAATGATGATGGTCTTATCACTCAATCAATCAATAAATATATGTCTACATATTATTGTCAGTAGTATATCTCTGTCCATCTTACTATAAATATTCTGCTTCTGTTTCAACTACTCAATGTCTTCTGTATCTGCTCATACTATTGCAAGTATTCTTTTAGCTATCAGTTATATAAGGACTATCATCATAGCATATCCAGACATGTCCATAGGTGCTCCGATCTCCGCCTCAACGAATCAGCAGCGTCAAGCGGACCAAAACGTCATTTCGATGAACACATTTTTGGAAAAAAAAGTCTGTGTCGTTCTTGTCGGGTTGTCTAAACATCGACACCCATCTCTCTCTCAATGTGGTCAGTGGTCAGCTACTTGGATTCCACCCATCTCTCTCTCAATGTGGTCAGTGGTCAGCTACTGGGATTCCACCCATCTCTCTCAATGTGGTCAGTGGTCAGCTACTTGGATTCACAACCATGAAACTCCTCTGTTCGGAATGACTCCATCAATGCGTTACAAATGTCATGTCGGTCCATTGCAGCTCCCTCTGATAAGTGTTCTTTCTATCGTCTGAAGTTTTTAAGTATTATTTTCTATTCTCATACAATTGTAAGTATCGTGTTTCTGTTAGTAATATTATGTATACTATTGTTTATCTCTTCATACTGTTTTATGGATTCAGTCACTTAAACATTTCTGATTCTTTCACTTGTGTCGGAATTTTTCCCACAGTTTCTCTTCAAGTATCTCTTCCTAGAAAACATTCGACGACAGTATCTTACATGTCAAGGTCAAGTTGTCATGGTAACTCTTACTTGTACTGTGTTCTACCACATCACTGGTAAATATGAACAAAACGTCAAGGAGGATGTGAATCATAAACTCAGCAATCGTTTTTCTTTCTGTACTTTCGCCTATTAAATATTGTCTATGTTTGCATCAACTTCACGATCTCTTTTAGCGCACAGAGGTATCCGCAAGTTTTCATTCCAATGTTGTTTCACTAGGTCAGTGACTTTACTGTAGTATATCATAAGTGTGTAGCATGACAATGGAAGTACTGGCGGTGACTAAGGACCTACTCGAGCTAGAGCCACAAGACTACAATCATGCGTGTATTCTGACTGATTTCTTGAGTATGATGCGGCAGATAGAGACTGGTTCAGTGCGCAAACAATAGAGTGAATCATTACTACAAGCGTCAACAATTCGTAGACATACATTCATCTTCGTCTCGGGGCACATGAGTGTCGATAGCGATAAGAGAACAAACCGATTCTGCCATCATATCGGGAGGTCAGCCAACGGATAGAGTTGACATTCTACACGTCATCATAGAATGTGACCACAAAAAGGACTTTCATCAAAACCAGCGTTTCTCAAAGTTGGCGGTACCGCCCACACCAGTGGACGCTGAAGCGCTATGGAGGGAAGGGGGAGCGATAGTGGGTTGAAAAGAATTTAGGAGTGTTCAGACGATTAGGGGTCAGTGGCTCCTTAAGGAAGAAATTAATAATATTTATTTTCAAAATAAATTATTTTCGTGATTTTGCGATTGAATAATCATTTAAAATTTGAATTCTGCATTTTAATTCATCTTATTCCCGTCTTACAGGGTCCATTTTTTCATCAATTTTCTATTTCATGCACATAATCATTTGAAAATTGACCGTGTATGACAGAAATATATATCAATTTTCTATGTCAGAGAGAAAATAGAACATTATATATGAGGGGGCGTTGGCAAACTGTTATAATGAGGAGGCGGCCGTTACAAAGTTTATGTTGTGCAAAGTGGTCGGTGGGCCGATAAAGTTTGGGAATTTATGATCTAAACCAATTAAAACAGCTGCTAGACTGCAAGAACTTGGATTGAAGATTGGAGCGGACAGAAAAGAACAGCAGAACAGGAATATAAGTAAACTCATCAATCAACATCGAATGGGTGCGTCCATTCGTCGCTAGACGCTGTTGGGGATATCACGAAGAACATCGGAACATTTATGGATATGCCCTGATTGCAATGAAGATATTCCAAACTCAAACTCAAACTTAGTCATATTTGGGACAGTCTTGAAGTGTATGTTCTACACTCTGGGATGCTGTCAACGAATACACATGGCTGAATCGCCAACCTTGAATTTTGTATACATGTAGTTTCTGAGTCTATAGTTGTTTACTGATAAAAGATGTTGGTAACACATATCATTCTTAGTGTTACATTTTAATCTTTGTTTTCACGTGATCTTCTGTTTTTCTAATAATTCGTCTTCATCTAATAATACTTGGAATTCAAGGGTCAATTAAAATGAGAAAGATGAATTCCGAGAATTTCCACTTAAACGGCCTTGTGTTATAGGGGACTGTAGTCAGTCCTTGACCTTTAGACACCTTAAAAACTCAGAGATAACGGGTCAGTGCCTGAAGCTGTATTATAGACCACATATATTGGAAAGAAATGCTAGTGGCGACTTTCTGTAGGTAGTGTTTAAACTGTTATCGGTTATGGGAAGCTAACCCGAACATAATCAAATGTGAATATACTAGATATATAGGCAATAACAGGACTGATATAGTATGGTAGGGTCACAAATAAAAAGCTTTTAGGATGAACGATACATATAACAGTGAGAACCAAGAGATGAAGCAAAGACGTTGTGACTGGATAAGAAACACCTTGTGAAATATCGAAATAATATAGCAAGAGAATATATTTTCTGGAACCCACAAAGAAAGTAAAAGAGAGGAAAGTCTAGAGATCTATAGAGAAGAGATTTGTAGGCAGAAATTATCAAAACACGGAAGAGCTGGATCTAACTGCAAGAAACAGCTAAAGATAGTAAAACATGGCTTGAGTTGGTTAACAAATTATGTAGCAAACCGGGGTTAAAAATCTACAAAAGAGAGAAAGAGAGAGAGAGAGAGAGAGAGAGAGAGAGAGAGATGTTCTGTAAGCCCAAAACACCATCGCCGCTAAACTCACAATAAAGTACTGCAAAACATAATCGCACTCTTTGGCTTAAATCACAAAATATGGTGTTCAATGGGTTAACACAAAGATATTAGTGTTGGATGAGGACACTACAATCGATGTTGAATCGATCAAGCGATTTAGGCAGTTTGGAGTTACCCGTTGTGCAGGTCGAACTGGATGCCTAAGAGGCAGAGTGAGAGGTGTGTTTAATCAGTGAGCCATGGAAACCATCAGTATGCATACTCTTCGATATCTGTTGGGGGATTGAGCACCTATGGGTCTGCCAGGAGTGCAATAACGTCAGTTTAGTAATCAATAACAAATAACCAATAACACAAAGATAACACTTATAAACATTCACATCAGCTGTGACGAAATGGATGTAGTTCCTGAATAAAAGACAGTCTAGCATGACCTGTTTAAAAATAGAAACTTGTGAAACATGTATCCATCTTTAGTCATCTATCTTCTTCTTCTTCTGCGTTCTCACTAGATTGGAATTTCGGATTCTCTAATAAAGGCAGACATCTGCCTCAAATTATCAGCCACGCCATACAGTTTGTCTTGGACGCTAGTGTAAGTGGGCCACCTCTTTCTTCTCAAGTCTGGATACTGGGGGCATAATTCCTATGATTTCTGCTTCCCCGTTTGTGCCGATCTCTTCCGCAGTAAGTTTTGGCCACCCTCGTGATGGTAGGTCTGACATTCTTACTGCATGGCTAAATCTCCGAGGCAGATTGGCGACAGTAGAATACGTTATCCCATTCCTCATTGTGAGGGGTCGTTGCACCATGTTATGGGACCTTACGGCCTGGTGCATCCGTTTTCTGCAAGCATTTGTTTCGGGTTAGCATTCCCTAGAGTACACGTGCATCCGATTTCAGCCAAACCTCCTTAGTCGCCTCTTACGACATGTGTGGCAGGTAACAGTTGTTTTATAAATGTGGGCCCCGTGAACCACTCGGGAGAGTCATCCATCTTATTTGGATCATTGATTTAGTTTGTTTATTGTGTATGTTCCTTGACAAAGACTTATAGTCGAAACGATGTTTTTTTGTTAGTTTTATGATTTGATTATTCTTTTTGTTTGCTTACTATATTATTTCGATATTTCACAAGGTGTTTCTTATCCAGTCACAACGTCTTTGCTTCATCTCTTGGTTCTCACTGTTATATGTATCGCTCATCCTTAAAGCTTTTTATTTGTGACCCTACCATACTATCTCAGTCCTGTTATTGCCTATATATCTAGTATATTCACATTTGATTATGTTCTGGTTAGCTTCCCATAACCGATAACAGTCTGAACACTACCTACAGAGTGGCGCTACTAGCATTTATTTCCAATATATGTGGTCTGTAATGCAGCTTCAGACATTGACCCATTATCTCTGGGTTTCTAATGTGTCTAAAGTTCAAGAACTGACCACAGTTCCCTGTAACTCAATGCCGTTCAAGTGGACATTCTTGGAGTTCATCCTTCTCACGCCAATTAACCATTGAATTCCCAGTATTGTTAGATTAGATTAGATTTTATTATCGGTAGAACACATACACAGTAGCGACGGCAACGACTCATAGAAAATCGAATGTACTGATATTTTAAGCATTTTCATTGACAGCATGCCATTAGGAAGACAAATTAAACTAAAACATTATCTTTCATGTTAAAAAACACACCGTGGTGGAATTAATTCGTTTTCCTTTTATCACATGCGTAAGTAGAAATTAAGCTGCAGTTTTCTTTAATTTATGTGATTATGATGTTGATAAATCAATGTAATTCAAAAACAAACTAAACGATTGTAACAGAATACATTAAAAATCAGTATCGTTCAGAATACGTTAATGTAAAGTTAGAGCTAGGTTGACAGACAAATCCTGCAGCAGTCTGTGGTATATTACCAACAGAGACAGAGAAACGGACGTAGGCTGCGGTATTGGGTAGTTAAAGTGTTAAAACACTAGAAATAATAGAGCAGTTTCTACACAAAAAAAGGTCTAGATACTTCAGTAGAATCCTCACATATAGAAGAGATACACAGAAGACAAGAATATGAAGAATAAGACAGGAAACAAACTAGTCAAGATTTTACTTCCTCTCCACTGCGTAAGATACAGTCGACTGTCACTAGACAAGCACTTGAGTGAAACAGACAGAGAAAACGGAAAAATGGACGTTCTAAACAGACCTGTTAACGGAGTCATCTTGAGGACTTGAAGGATGCCGAACTATACCGGGAAAGTGGTAAAGAAATCGGTTAGATACCAGAGAAAGTGGAAGACAAATGTAGAGACCTTATGCCCACGAAAGCGGAGAAGAATATGGGAACGCGGGACAGAGTGAAGCCATGAACAGACTATTTTATTACATCTTCGGACTGAATAACCTGAAGATCATGGTAAGATACCTTAAGAAGATATTCAGACGCCTTAATCTCCTTTCTTCGAACTGTTTAGCTGGATGACAATTACTGAGCAAAGTCAAAAGATGATAAGGCGATTGTATCATTAGTCTTGAACTGTTCTTCGGGGTCAAAGGCGCATAGGGACAACGCCGCGCCAGGATTAGTGAGCTGGCACTAATCAAAATCCTACCCCACCTCCACGTGGTGACCCTGGTAACAGACAGTCGATCTTGTCTGGCTAAGCGGATAGGAATTGAGGGAGAGCTACTCTGGTTTAAGTAGTGATGTAGACGCAGTTACGTTGGATGAGATCCGCTCGCAATACAGACGAGCAGAATCCCAGAGTAACTATTAATGCACGTCTCTCCCGGCCGATGGGAAAAGCTGAACAAATAAACAAAAAGGATGAGGGGTGCATCCAGAGAAGAGACGTGGGCCTACATGGAACAAAACTCGGAGCCCTGAGCTGGGGGCCCGAATTGAGTTGCGTGTTCTGACAGTCTCGTGGCATAGTAAATATCAGCACGGTGAGAAATCTGATAAATACGATGAGCAGGCACCAAGGTAGAGCGAACACGCATACGGACGTAACACATGTGAGCCCAACGGTGGGGTAGACATGCACAGTGTTGATGATGTAACGACGAATAGCCGTGGCAAAAGTAGGGGTGAGCGGGCCAACCAATGCGCAGAAAAACTGGAGAGCCCAGCAGAGGCTTGAACCCAGTGCCTGTGAAGAAATGCTAACTCCCCCGGAGTAAATGGCACCGCATTAAAATTGCCAGCTGTGGGGCAAGAGTCCCTGAGAACAAAAGATAACCAAAAAAAACGGTTGCACCACAATTGCTAGTACTTGACAAGTGACGATGAAAAGATTTACATGACAACACAAGGGAAGATTGCAATTAACTCCGTACAAGAGGCCAAGCGCAGATATATCAATTGGATAAAGTTAGCCGAGCGTTCTAGCGCCTAACGAAACTGCCTTCCCTGAAAACAGCTGGGCACGGTACTGTTGTTCTTACAACTACCATCCCTGGAAAACCGGAACGGTGATGCTTGCGAGCGCGAAATCTAAGTTGCGATGATAGCGCCTAATGAAAAGACCCTCCACATTATTTGTGCACAGCCCCTGTCCAGTGTTTCCCGGACACAAAACTGGACGGCAGACAAACCAAGTAGTCCAAAAATAGACTGGTAACCTAGGCAGATGACACTCAACAACCCAGGAGGAAAGGTTGTCTAAGGGTCGCAACCCTAAAAGAAAATAGCAACCTGCTGCATTGCAGGCAGGTTGGGGACAACCAAAGACTAATAGAGAGCGAACCCAGTAAGCGCTGGCTGAAACCGGACATATCGTCGAAGGATAAGCACCAGAACTCCGAATGGCACTGAAGATGTGATGAAAAACACACAGCTGCTAATGGCTGCATCAATCAAATTCCCACATGAATAAGATTTATGGAGAAATCTGGTACATCAGTCTAAGCGATGATCGCGAGAGAGAGAACTGTACTTCGACGGTAGAGATAGGTGATCCAGAGACACATTCCGTGTTCAACCTCTCTGTATAGTCAAAAGTTAGTTTTCTGTTGTGGAGAAAAGATCAATAACTTGTGCATGCGTAGCGACAGCCTCGGGTAAGTGGTTCTAATTTCTCAGCCCTATAGAATCCTCCATATTATTAAAGAAAATACGAACAAGCGCAGATGGACATTTTTTTCCTCTTATTTTTCTTTCCGGACTTCTTAGTCGGTGACAATGACAGAGTGCAATGAGAAGACACCACTACCAGTCTTCTGACTAATCTGATGTTTATAATATTGCCTATGTCTTGTTGAAAGTACTGCTTGTATACCACTTCAATTAATTATAGTCTTGAAGTATTCATGTTCTTTTCGTGCACTTGGAACTGTAAAAATGAAGTGGATGGTTCCCCAGATTTTGCCAAACACTTCAGAGAAAAAGAAAAGCACTAGAAAATTACGTGCTCATAACAATTACAATAAATAAACTTCATTGTTCATGTAATAATTATGTCTTCAAATATTTTCAAGTATAGGATATGTTTTTATATTTCACAGAGCCGACATAATTCACTGTCAGTGCAAAGTTTTGTTTTTTTAAGGTTACGATGCAATTTCAATGCCTTTTACTTACAGTGAAAAATCATAGAGTATGACCGCAAAGATTATTTTCATGTCAACAAATCCACATCAACTACTAAATTGCAAGAGCTGGGATTGAAGAATGGGTTGTCCAGAACAGAACAGAACAATAAGTATGTAAGTAGGCTCATCAATCAAAATCGAACTGGTACGGTCAGTCGCTGGACGCTGTTGGAAAGATTGCGAAGGAGATCGTCGGAGCTATGGACATGTCCGGAGTACAATTAAAATATTCCAAACTCAAACTGAAACAGAACAATCATAAAATTTGAGTATGAGCGGATGTCGTCTATAGAGGTTTCCAACCTTCAGAGACTTACGAGGATGTACTATCCTGCGCCTGCGGTTGTTCGCAGCAAAGAGGGAGCGGCCAGGCGTGCATCAGCAGTATTGATTGTCGAGGAATTGAATACTATCAATATATAGAAAGACTGCAGTTAAAATATGTAGCAATGTTGAAACATGTAAAAACAAAGTACTGTAATTTTACAAAATACAAAAACAATAACAATACACAGCAACGTTTCGACTAAAAGCCTTTAACAAGCAACAGATACAAAAGAAGTGAAAAATTTCACCTCTTCCACAGCAATACTGCATATAGAATAGAACAAACGGCCCTAAAATGAAAATATGTGACTAAAAACGAATAACGAAATAAATGCACAAAAACTAGAAGTGGAAAAAGAAGATAAACAATAAAAATCAAATATATATATATGCATAACATATAGCCATTTAACATATACACATATAGGATATGGAGCATGCGAAGAGAAAGTACTAAGAAGCATAGGAATGTAGTGCGTTGAGTTCATATGTTCGAAACCTATTGGTCATGTCGTAATAGACAATTGAGGTTGGGCCTATAGAAGCTACATTAGTAAATAAAAAGCGTCACAGAAATTGGATATGCTCGCCTTCTTGAAGGTGCATAACTGACAGAACGTACAATCGCTCTTAGGCTCGGATCACGTACAGATCCCAAAGAGTGGTTTAACAAGCGGTCGATGTGGAGCATTCGAAGAAGAAGATCTGATAATACTAAGCACCTATTTGGCTGTCTGAGAATCGCAATCTTAGTCCGTTTTCCAGTTTCAACTATTCTTAGCAATCTTCATTTTTTAATGTCGTCTAATTCATTAATGGATTTTCAGAAATCCTAGAATTTGTTATTCTGATGTCTGTGAGAAATCTCCTTAGAAATATTTTCTTTCAGAAATCTTGACGGTTATATTTTTAATGTTTAAAAAACATGTTATTCTATATTTAGATTTGAAGAATGAGCCGACAAGGCACAATTTAAACTGATGACAATTATTGGAATGATAACAGAAATTATAACTTCAAAGGAAAAGTGAAGATACGGTAGAGTTATCCATGCTCTGTGGAACGGATTAACGTAATACATAAGCATTGAACTGTCAACTCGAACACAAGAGGGTTGTTGGTTAAATCCCACACTCGATGTTCCACACATGAGTACAGAAATTCGCCATCCTACCCCCTGCATACTTGTCTTAAGAAATGTAAAGGGACTTCATACCCTAAGGTCTGAAAAGGCTGTGGAAAATTGTATTAAGTAGTTCTCAAACTTTTTCAGCTGGTGCTTCCTTGAAGATAAGACTAGACTACCTCGCACCCTCAACTTTTTCCTAAATTTCCCTAGCTGAATTTACTGTAGTTTCTAAAATAGCAAAATAACAGCACTGTACCACAGACACAATAACATTGACAGTGAGAAATGCAAACATTTTAAAAAAAAATGTTTTTGACCAAACATTTGAGGAGAATGCCAGCATGAGAAAAAATTCAATGATGTTCTTGGTTATTTTGTTAAGAAGTTTTGCAATTACGGTTTTAATGGAAATAAAATTATTCCAAATGCAAAAAAAAATGTTAGTATAATAAACGTATAAAATGCAAAATTCACTACATTTTTATCCCGTTTCAAGCCTCCCCTGACACTGACTTTTCCCTCCCCTGACGCTTCCTCAATCCTCCCTTGACACTGATTCAAGCCTTCCTTGGGTGAAGTGCCTCACAAGTTTAGAACCGCTGGTATAGATTGAACTTCACCGATAAATGAATGCTACTTCTGTACACATTTAGCATTGACATTGATGCAACAATAAGCATGTCTTAAGTAGTGTTATATCATCAGAGACAAGAGATGGTCAAATTATCTTGTACTTTCTTATATTCGACTAATACCCTCTATTCGTTCTTCTTCTTCTTCTTCGAGCGCTCCATATCGACCACTTGTCGATTAATTTTTGTGATTTGTATGTGATCAGAGCCTAAGAGCGATTGTACGTTGTGCCATTTACGCGTCTACAAATAGGCTAGCACGTTAGATTTATGCGACGGTTTTTATTTACTAGGGCAGCTTCTCTAGGGCCCTACCTCAGTCGCCTCTTACAGCATGCCTTTAAATCGCAGAATTATTATTCTTTGCTCCCCCTGTGAGCCCCGGCAACACACGGGCCTGGATTTGCAATTAACAACAAATGAGAGTGTAGGAAAAAATATCAGAAGCCATCGAATTTCAGAAGGTGGTTAGTATGGTAGACCTCAGAAATAACAGAGACGGTGAAAACCACTATTTATGAAGCGTGCACAAAAATCTAGTTCGAAAAATCTCTTCTTATCCTAAAGTTGTGAGGCAAATCAGGATGAGAGAACAAGAAGAAGAAGAAGAAGTGGCTAGTATGAGAGCCAGAGTAGCTTAGTTATTAGGGAACTGGCTTCTAGTGGTCTGGATTCAATTTCACATGTAGCTGTGGAATTTTTCTCGATTGTAACGACTCTCAAGTCGACCAAGCCTCAATTGGGTACCAGTAAATTTACTGGGAAATAAAGGCGGCCGGAGTGATGTTGACTACATCACTCATCGTGTGCCGACGGTCAATGAAAGATACTGATCTAACATCGTATTACCCTATATACCACGTGGTATAAAAGGGATTCAAAAAGAATGGGTCAAAAAGAGGGTAGTATGAAGAAACAATGTCATAACATAAGCAAAACCTACAAACTGATAATAGAATCATCACGAGGAAGGGCAGACTAAGAAAAAGATGGATTGATGGACAATACCACAGCATATCAAACGACCGAGCGTGTACTATCTCAGAAACTGATCATCAGTTAAACCTACTACACCTAACGGCAAAAAAAGCAGAGAAAGACAATATAGAAAAAGAAAGAAGATAACATAAGGAAAGAAACAGAAGTAAAACTTCATATAATATGCATATGTCCGACGGTACGACTTTCAGATCGATCAATCCTCAATTGGACACAAGAGAAGCACTTGAACGTAAAGACCTCTGGCATGAGGTCAACCACATCATACTTTGAGGGCCTCTGTGTCATGGAGGTTAGATCACTCGTTCCAGACGTGCACGGTTCGGTGTTCGCACGGTTCGGTGTTCGCACGGTTCGGTGTTCGCTCTCTCGTCAAGCGATCGGGATATTTTTATTTCAGAGATCCCTGATCTCCGTGTATGTTAGATCGAGTTCCTAGTCCTATCGGAGACGGACGATAGAACATAGATCCAATATAGTATTCAAGTTGAGCATGTAAAAGAATTTATTTTGAGGTTTATTTTCCAGACTAGATGATCTCTTTTATAACTTGGCATCAGCCAGCTCCGACAGCCTCTTTTTGGTATCTCTAAAGCCGAAATATTGATTGTACCAAGTTTTACCCAATGTGGCTCAGTCCCTCTCCGTAGAAATGACACACCATCTACCAAGAGTATTGCACAAAGCACGAACTCTATAGCTCCGGCAACAATCCTATGAATCTCTAGAAAAAAATGATCTCGTGGACAGAACTGCGTGGTTGGGATTCGAATCCACTACCTTCGAAACGCAAGGCAAATGCACAGATACCTTGCACAAAACATACCCTGCACAAAACATACCCTGCACAAAACATACCTTGCACAAAACATACCCTGGACAAAAGATACACTGGGCAAAGTTCTAGCCAGGACAAGTTATTTTATGATGTCCCGTCATGCTCAAATTATCTGTTGAGGATATCTAGCAGGAATTATTTCCATGACAAGGAAGCCTTTCTTCCGACAAGTCTGGGGTTCGATTCCTGCTCACCCACACATTTTTGATGTCTCTTGTCTGGTGTTTGTGTATATTGTTCCCATATTCTGTCCGTGTTTTCCGGGGCTGCAAGGGAGCAAATAATAGTAACACTGCGACCTTCATGAATGTCATAAGAGGCGACTGAGGTAGGGGCATAGGGAAGCTACCTAGTAAATAAAAAGCATCGCAGAAATCGGATGAGCGCACCCTACATGCTTGTAGACGCATAACTGGCACAACGTCAAATCGCTCTTAGGCTCGGATCACATAACAAATCACAAATAGTGGTTAACAAGTGAGTCGATATGGAGCGTTAGAAGAAGAAGAAGTTCCCATGATTTACTTCACATTTCTATGTATCAGTTATGTCGTTGTTCATGTCATGTAGAACAGTTATGTCGTTGTTCATGTCCTGTAGAACAGTTATATCGTTGTTCATGTCCTGTAGAACAGTTATGTCGTTGTTCATGTCCTGTAGAACAGTTATGTCGTTGTTCATATCCTGTAGAAGGTATAAAGGCGCAGTATTGACTTCATTGCAACGGGTTTCCTATATGGCTTCATCCCTCTCGGCAGAAATGACACGCGACCTGCAGAGAGTGTTGCACAAAGCACGAACACCGTAGCTCCAGCAACAATTTGTCTATGTGGCTAATTGGTTAAAGCTATGCGTTCCCAATATCGAGGGTTCGGATCCGGTCCGTGCCGTTCTGTTCACGAGTGCATACTTTCAGAAACCCCTAAGATTGTTACAGGAGCTACGGAGTTCATGTAATACTCTGGCAGGTAGTGTCATTTCTGTAGAGAGGACTGAGCCGTTGAGGTAAAACCCGGTGCAATGAAGTCAATACTTCGACTTAAGATTCTTTGACTAGGAATCTCAGTAAAAAAATAAAAAAACACATGTGGGTCAAGATTCGAACCCATACCTTTGAGAAAACGCTTCAACCACTTCGCCACGGAGATTCTCTCGATGTTCTTATACTTATTATCATACTCTAAATATTGTTACATTCTGCATATTGTTACCACTTCATGTTACAAGTAACACTACTAAACATGGTAATATCTTCACTTATCCAAATTTATTTTCTTTCTTATTTCACACACAAAACAACTTTTTATTTCTCTTCTTAATCTCTTTTTCTGATCAAACCAAGTTTCATTTTGATGTTTTTTTTTTCTTATTTAACAGAAATCTCTTGTCCTATTTTAGCTGTTTTCTCTATTCATCTCACCTTTTTATTCCTATTTAACCTCAACAATTTTTCCACATACATCTTTTTGCGTTACTTCTACTGCTACTACGTGTGCCAGTTTCTAGCTCAAATATTGCAGCCAAATCTGAAACAATTTCAGCCAAATGTGAATCAAACTTTAAAACTGTTTCGTTATTTTGGACTTCTGTTATATATGAAATAAATTTTATTTCATCATATTATATAAATATAATTGATAAATATAATTGATAAATATATAAACTTATAAAATATTTTATTACATTTACATATAATAGCCTTGACGGTTAAGTATGTAAGCCAAATATTTATCAGTTTGGCTTGAAGACCACACCAGCTGGCAAGAGACACGCGAGCCGACCGAACGACTAACGACCGCGCGCGCCAAGACAAGACCAATCACCCAGTAGCTGTCGGACGAGCAGACGGACGAGCAGACAGACGATGATGGCGTAACTTACAATGCATGTGGAGCAGTACTTGCAGTAGTTTACTTGTTTTTTGGTGTGCATGTGTGCATTTTTTTTATATGCATGTGTGCAGCGCCACACTCCAGAAGAATGTGGTTGTATTGTCTACTGCTACACACGAGGAGTTTTTTTTACTTTTGATTATTATAATTTTTTTTTTTTACGAGAAAGCTGGTAACAAATTTGTAGCAAACGTTACTAGCGGCGAGACGTTCGTACGTGGATCAAAATAGAACACTAAGAAAATCCTTGCTGCAGGATCTCATGGGTTATTGGTTAATGAACTGACGTCACAGCACTCCGGACAGACCCATAGGTGCTCAGTCTCTTCCAACAGATCTCGAAGGGTATGCATACTGATGGTTCCTGTGACTCGTTGGTTAAACAAAACCTCTCTCTGTCCCATCAAGCAAAGAGCTCTACTTCTACAACGTGTAATTTTGAACTACCTAAATCGCTCTATTATACAACTGTTATAAGAAAGAGATGGAGATATGTTGGACACACCTTGGGGAGAAATGATCAACGAATATCAAAGCAGGCATTGAAGTGGGATGTAAGGGGTTCAATAAAGAGAGGGCGACCTAAGGAGACCCTGAAACGAACTTTGATGAGGGAGACAAGAAATATCGGTCTCAGTTCCATGGAGGAGATTGAGCGAGTTGCCCAGGATAGAGCGGTATGGATAAATTGCTTGCAGGCCCTATGTAACATATAACGGTACGAGAGGAATTATTATTAAATCGCTCTATTGACTCAACGTCTACTTTAGTGTCCCCATCCAACAGTAGGTCGTCAAGAGACAGAAAAACTTTAACTCCTAAACGCCCCAACAATCGATGATTTCTATGCAAGCATGTCCACTATCTTGTTGCCGTGACCTCGTGGGGTTTTCTTGTAACATATTTATTTAGTTAAGGAAGAAAGGTTAGATGAGATATTCACTATTGTGAAACATTCGATGAAGACATATATATAAATATATATATATCACGAACTCTGTAGCTCCGGCAACAATCCTAGAGTTCTTTTGAAAAAATTGCACATGTGTCTCGTTCCGGAGTGGAACTCACAACCTTCAGTACCACAGACAAATGACGTAACCACTACGCCGTTGAGACCCCACGTCAAATGATATATGTATATGAAAATGAAAATCGTGGCATATCCTAAAGGCTAGCCATCAACCACAGTAAACGAGTCGTTGATTTTCTAGGCACTACTTATACGTTTAGTAGTTTGTCATTGCTTTCTGAAGGGTGAGGTCTATTTTTACCTCTTGTAAAAATCCCACGGAAACGAATTTGCTTCCAAACTTGCCCACCGTGGGGTTTGAACCAGGTACGCTTGGGTTCGTGATCGAGCTCACAACCGCTTGAGCTACAGACGCTCACAATAATATTATGAACATCAGGAAGGAAGGCGAGAGAAAGACCACGAAAAGATGGTTAGATGGCATAGCAGAATTTTGTCAAGAAAAGCAAGGGCCCGCAAGGTACTCACAGGAGGTTCTCAAGCACTTGAAGAAATATGATCTTTGATATTTCAAACTGACAATTTTTTTTTAAATGCACAAAAAAGTGGTAAACTAGTCCCGATTCGATCAAAGAATCCGGACCAGACCGGGGTCGAAATGTCTGACAGAACAAAATGAATGATCATTAGAAGTTTCCCCCGCAGTGTTTACTATTGTAACACAATACAGTGAAACATGTACAGTAAACAGTGAACATTGTTTACTATTGTAATACAGAAATAATTCATTACTGTCCATTTTCATATATAGAAACTTTTGGGAGTCCGCGGCAGTAAAATGTATATATATAAACTTTTGGGAGTCCGCGGCAGTAAAATGTATTTAATAGGGGTTTCATGGTAATGAAGAGCTTGGTAACCGCTGTCATATAGAATCCCTTCCCCTCACCTTTAAGATATTAGAATGATGAGCGGTACGTCTAACATTACGAGTTGGATAAAGTCAAGAAATCATATTACCAATAATCCTACTATGAAAGCAGATAGTCGTTAAGATAACGTTATAAAACACTTGGCCCTTTCATTACGTCAATGTGTTTTTTAAAATGTTTGTCCGCATTTACCCCTATATCGCAATGTTTACTGAATTACATACCTGCTATTAGATTCATTGAAAATCAGAGATTCAAATGGTTTGGCCACTTGGTGAGAATCAACCCGCATACACCAGTTGCAAGAGCGTACAACCTGAAAATAGAATCATCTTGTGGAAGGGGCAGACCAAGATAAAGATGGAATGATGGAGTTACAGACATGTTAACACTCCACAATACCACAGTATATCAAGCGGCCGAGCGTGTACTAGCTCGGAAACAGATCAACAGTTAAACCTGCTACGCCTAACGCCACAAAAAAGCAGAGAAGGACAAACGAAAAGAAAGAAGAAGATACTGCATTAGCCAGTATATATACATTGTGTCATATTAGAATGTTCTGCTACCCAGTATATCAGCACAGACGGGTGAAGGAGTTAAACATGTGTGATAATTTGTTTCTAAAATACTATTAGGAAATACATTGAATGTGTGTATACATTTTCTGAACAGAAAATGTTAACGAACAGGACGTATTTTATACATGATACGAAGTTACTACATAGATCATAACATATTGCTCTAAGGAAAGTAGATCATGAAAAAAAGTACATTGCACAGAATAAAGAACGTAGCCTAGCATAAAGTACCCTGTACAGAATAAAGTGCATTGTACAGAATATCGTGCATTGTACAGAATAAAGTGCATTGTACAGAATAAAGTGCATTGTATAGAATAAAGTACATTGTATAGAATAAAGAACATTCCACAAAATAGAGTGAGCCGCTGTAGCGTAGTTGTTAGTGAACTCGCTTCGCAAGGCTGGTGGTCTGGGTTCAGCTCCCGCAATGCGCGTGGAATTTTTCCTAACCACATTTTTCTTATCTCAGGAAAGTAAAGGCGGCCGTGATGCTGACCACATCACCCATTGTGTGCCGAAGATCAATGAAAAATACAGGCCTAACACTGTATTGCCCTATATACCACGAGGTATGAAAGGGTTCCTTTACATTTTACTTTTACCACAAAATAGAGTACATTGTATAACAGAAAGTAATGACGATAATGAAAATACAATGATGTTTAGAATAAAGTACATTTCACAAAAGCAACGGCAGCAATTACTAAAGACTTCAACTTAAATTATAAACAACGCTAAGACCAACAGTTAATGAAGGGTCTCTCTGACTTAAGACAGTCATCACGGGACATTGGATAAACAAATAGACACATCCAATTGAGACGTCATCTATACTACAGGTATAATATTTGAACAACATGTGTGCACATCTATCGTACCATCACTATGACAACAGATATCATGTTGCATTGTTGACATACGACAATGAACGAAATTGCACTTGGCCGCACTATGTTTCTTGCACAAAAAATTGTGCGGCAAAGTTAGTTGCCTCTATATATATATATATATGTATATGCTATGCCCGCTTGCTCGTAGCGCGTTGGACGACGGGTGACAAGCCCTCTGTGACTTTGGTTCAATTCCTCTGGCTGGCAGAAAAGTCACAGGTTCTCCAGATATATGATGTTCGTGGCACCGAACCGAAGGGTTACGATGTCCATGGCACCGAGCCAAAGGGCTGAAAAACTCAGGTGCTTCTGGATGGGGACAAAAAATAAATAAATAAAATGTATATGCTATAGATTGAGCATGCCTTATATCTTTTCATAATAATTAACATGCAAATCTGAAAGTAAAGAAGACGAAAAAGAAATAATACATAATACAGTACATGATCATGAATAATAGGCTCTGAAGAATCATATAAACTAGCTACATATATTTATATCTGTATACAAAGCCGTGTATGTTACAGTGTCGTCTCCGCATGGAAGGTTGGCTGCAATGTACCTCCAACATCCCCAATCTTTTCTTGTCTTTATGTTGCACTTTGTCTATTTTGTATTTTATCCATCTTTTGATGTTTCCCGTCCATTTGTGTCTCAATTTTCCTCTTGCAAGTCGTCCTTTAACTTGCCATCAAATAAACTTTTAATCAATCAATGTGCCATGTTTCTTTTGGTGTTTGAAATATTTTAATTGACTTTTATTTTTCGTATTAATTCTTTCTTCACTACAAATTTGTGTGTATCTTATTTATTTGTCTGTTCCGTCCCCCGTCCCCCTCCCTCTCTCTCTCCCATGAAATACGAGCTACTTATCTGTATATCACATTACAAAAATATTAATTCTGTACTCCAAATTCTTCTCCATTGTCCATGTTTTAAACCATAATTCTTCTTCTTTTCTTCGAACGCTCCATATCCACCACTAGTTAAACCACTCTTTGTGATTTGTATGTGATCTGAGCCTAAAAGCGATTGTACGTTGAGCCAGCTATGCGCCTAAAAGAAGGCAAGCACATCCGATTTCTTCGATGCTTTTTATTTACTAGCTTCCTTAGTCCCCTACCTGAGTTGCCTCTTATAACATGCCGTGTAGGTCGTAGTGTGACTATTCTTTGCTCCCCTTGCGAGCCCTGGCAACACAGGCAACCATACAAAAATAAAAGATTAAATATATTTTTTGATAATTCAAATCTTCCGCTGTTTGGTTACTTGTTTCGATGTTAGTAATTTGCTTTGTTGGTCTCTCTGTGGCGTAGAGGTTACACTCTCGCCTCTCGTCTCAAAGGCACTCAGTTCACTCCCACGTGAAACCATCGGGATATTTTCCCAGAAATACGTAATCTCAGTGTATGTGAGATCGAGTTTCTAGTCCTATCGGAGACGGTCGATAAAATAGTATGTCTTGTGTTTAATTTGAGCACGTAAAAGAACCCCTGACAGTTTAAAATCTAAAAGAGCAGGCTGGAAAACCGCTGTACGGGCAAAAAGCATGAGAAACGATTATTCAAACTTAAAATTTCTACAAAATATATTTACCATCTTTAAAATTACATCGATGACCCGTGCTACGGAATTCGTGTACTGCAGCTGAGACCTTCGTGTGTAAGAAAGAGATGGGATCACACATGGTTACTCACTCAAGTGCAATGATGATCGCCCTATCCTTAAATCAATCAATCAGTAAAACATGCTCTAAAGTAGAGTAAAGAATCGTTTTTGTATTATGAGTTACCCTCTACTTGGGAATCTAAATTACAATACTTCTGAAACTGGAGTAAGGCTCGCCTGGATATTATTACTTTATAATGTCACATTTGTTCAGCAATATATCAATATATCAGAACACACAAAAATGTCATGAAGCTCATGTCATTTCACATGTATAGGACCTAGTATGCAGGAGGTAGGAGGATTCATTCCTATTCTCACACGTGGAACGTTGAGTGTTGGATTGAACTCACAGCCCTCTCAAGTCCGTCGATATGCGAAGGCTTACGGATGTCTCTAATCCGTCCTACAAATAGGCGTATACTTGGAGTTAAATTGACTTATCAAGATCAAACTCAGAATATAGAGAATCAGGGGCGGCTCGTCATTAAAGGGCAGTGGGGCCCGGTCCCACAAAAATATTGAGCAAAGTGTACTTATTATGTTAGACAAATAATAGTAAATACTCCAAAAACTTCGATTTTTAAGAAATGTTTGGACGACCAAACCAAGAACAATGACCACAAGCCGCCACTGTAGAGAATCAACATTCTTGTAGAGAATCAACATTCTTGTAGAGAATCAACATTCTTGTAGAGAATCAACATTCTTGTAGTATTGCTAAACAATATGGAGTTCTTGAAATAAGTATAGGACGTTCATTATATTATAGTCTGTCCATTAATTTGTGAGCACGTTTGAAATTGATTTTCTCGAAAACTACCTGTTGGATCTCAGTGATTTTTGTGCATGCAGCCTTAGAATATCCATGACGCTAAAATAAAGCTAACCAGTAGTCCATAGATGCTACGGATTTTGCACATCGGCGAATTCCTTTGATCTTTTATAAAAATTGCAAATACGGGGGCTCAAATTTTAGATTTTACAGTAATCCCTAGAATTTGTCCATGTCAATTCTATTCATAGGTGTATCTCCATATTAACTTGATAGGTCAAGTAATTAAGTGTGTTGCCATTTATGTGCAGTCGTGAACTTGGATACAATATGCAACAGTTAGTCCTCCCTTCGGTCACCATTAGACCCCAGGGTGTCTTAACTTCACCATAAATTGTATGATGGTAGACGCATTTGGATATGGAAATGTATACGTTGCTATTTCTCAGTCTGTAATCAAAATATGATTTGTATCATCCCGAATCTGACGATTCCATGAGGTTGATAATTGTTACTGGCTGGACAAATTGTAATCCATCTCGGTGCCAGTACTCGTCTTCCTCTCGGAGCACATGTTCAACACACTTCTTCCAGAACTGCATGTCTATCATTGAGAGTGACTCACGTGTCAGAACTTCAACATCACACATTTTAAACATCCTGTTCTGTTCGGCAACTTGCCCTTTTACTTTAGCCCAGACAAGCTCTATCGGATTGAGGTGAGCATGATATGGAGGTAGTCGCAAAGACGTGTGGCCGTATTCCGCAATGATTTTGTCAATATGAAACACCTTTGTCTTATTTGTCATCCTTACCAGGTGCAAAAACTCGGGTTTCAAATATGTATCATCGAAGCTGACATTTTCCTTAGCAAGTCAAGTCCTAATTTGATCTTTTGTATTTGATGCAGTTGGTACTTTGTCTTCCGCTGATACTGCGTTGTGATAGGATGCATTATCCATTACCAAGCATGATGGTCTGTTTAGAATTGGAAGTAGATCTTTCTCCATCCAGTGCCTGAAAATATGTCCATTCATTTCTGTGTGGTAGTCCCTACCGTCGGTACTTTTGATTGGAAAATAAGTCCAGCGTCATGGACAAGACCTTCTTCACTGCTTCCTGCATGTGTTAGTATAATACGCTGGCCTTTGCTGCTTGGTATTTTTTTCTTTTCTGTTCACCGTCTACTGATTGCCATTCTTTAGCATTGGTGTGGTGAGCATTGACCCAGGATTCGTCCAAATATACAATATCATAGCCTTGCCTCCGCCGCTCACGGATCTGCCTCAGGTATTTACTTCGGCAGCAATTAAATGTGGCTTTTCACAAATAATATTCCTGCCACCTATAGTTTTTCTGAAGGTGAAGCCGGCGGCTCTTACAATTTTCCATCGAGTACTTTCAGAAATGTCTATGCTGCAATCTGATTGCAGTTTTAATTTCAGTTTCCTGAGAGTAACAAGTTGATTTGTCGCAAACATTTTCAAGAGCTCCCGTCTTATGACATCTATGTCAAAGTCGTCAATTGTTCTTTTCCTTCCTTGCTTGACATTAGTGCACTTTGTGTCCTGTTTAATCCATCGGGAAAAGGATTCTCTATTCAGACCAATGGCCAGTTGCGTTCGTTTCTCAGGGTTATGAATATCGCAATATAGATGACCTCTCTTAGATTCCCTACGGAAGTGTTGGTATAGTAAAACTGTAACCTTCTGCATTGTTATAAATGTGCACTTCAGACTCATTATGAATGTGATATCAATGTCAGTTTTGATAAGCCAACAAATATGATACAATAGCTTCATACAAATAGCGAGATACACCTATAACTATACAACGGTATCCCAATTATAACGTCATATGCTTTCCGCTTTCAAAGTCGACTGGGTTAGGTGCAGCGAATTCGTGAAATTGTTGTTTACTCACGATATTTCAATTTTACCATAATGTATTTTTAGAACAACGCGTCTGTGTACCGTAGATCTGTTACTATTGTGTACAATCCGGTGAAGTTGATTTTAATATAACCTGAAGAAGAAATATTTCAAACTACATCAAATTTTCTTGGAAAAAAATTTTTTCTCTAGCGTCATGGATATTCTAAGGCTGCTTGCAAAAATCACTGAGATCCAACAGGTAGTTTTCGAGAAAATCAATTTCAAACGTGCTCACGAATTAATGGACAGACTATAGAGACATTTCAAAAGAAATGTCACAGAAGAATCATGCAAATAATTTGATCATAAAAGATCACAAGTGAAGCGATGCGTAAGAAAATTATTTGACTTCGTTATTGGTTATTGGTTACTAAACTGACATCATTGCACTTCGGGCAGACACATAGGTGCTCAGTCTCCCCAACAGATATCGAAGAGCATGCATACTGATAGTTTATGTGGTTCGCTAGTTAAACACACTCCTCACTCTGTCCTTCAGGCATCCAATTCTGCTTGCACATCGGGTAACTCCATACTCATTAAATCGCTCGATCGATTCAACATCTAAGTGTCCTCATCCAACAAGCAGTCGTGAAGAGATATAAGAACATCCCCCTTATCTAGATTAACTCCCCAACAATCGATGTCGATGATGCAAGATTGTCCACACTCTCATTACCGCAAACACCCGTTTTGACATCACCAACAGCTATTATCAAAGGAAGGTGATTTGTACATAATACGACCTGGAACTTTGATAAAGATAGCTCTGGAAAGCATAGAAAGCGTAAGAAGGAGAAGGAACAGACAAAAGGAAACATAGACAAATTGGCTGGAAAGAAAAGGGAAAAAGTGTGGACTGGCATGGGATAACATGAAAATGGTGTCTGAACGGCGAAGTGGTTAAGTCGTTTGCCTGTAGTACTCAAGGTTGTAGGTTCGAATCCGGATCGAGACACATGTGCAATTTTTTCATGAGATCCCTAGGATAGTTGCTGGAGCTACGGAGTTCGTGCTTTATGTAATGCTCTCGGAGATGGCATGCTATCTCTGCCTTCTTATACTTCTTCTTTGAACGCTCCATATCGACTACTTGTTAACCACTCTGTGTGATTTCTATGTGATCTGAGTCTACAAGCGATTGCACGTTGTGCCAGTTATGCGCCTACAAGTAGAGCCATTGACAAGACTTGCAGCTTAGCGCAGTGGTACTATTCTTTGCGTGCTTTTCTGACCCTGGCACGACACAGGCGGCCATCTCTGCCGACAGTGGCGAAGCCATATAGGGGAAACCCGATGCAATAAAGTTAATACTTCCCCATTGGACCATTTGGAGGATGAAAAGGCAACCAGCGTATGTCTTATATGTTAACTACTACATGACAAGTATATAGTTGACAAATGAAATGTCTTATATGTTAACTACTACATGACAAGTATATAGTTGACAAATGAAATGTCTTATATGTTAACTACTACATGACAAGTATATAGTTGACAAATGAAAATCGTGGCATACCCTTTACATGACGTCACCATCAACCACAATAATTGAGCCGTATATTTTCTAGGCATCACTTATACATTCAGTAGTTTGCCATTGCTTTCTGAACGGTTAGGCATATTTTAACCGTAAGTAAAATGTCACTGGAACAAATTTGTTACCAAATTGCCCGCCGTGGTGTTTGAATCAGGTACACGTGGGTTGTATGATCGAAGTTTGTTACAGCTAAGCTACAGTCGAACAAATTATATAGTTAAAAGTCGTAAACCGGTTTATTAAACATCGGATAATCGAACGTTGACCGAATAACAGTATAAGATTAAAAGAAAGTTTAGTCATTGACCGCCGTCAATACTAGGCCATAGATTTTTGACCCATCGAAGCGGATTCTCACTGCACAGATTAAAGTCGTTGAGTAGTACCAGCTGTTCTTCTATCGATCAAATCCTTTAGTTCACATGGTCCTCGATCGACCAGTACAGTCAGTATCTAATATGTAATAGAATCAGTCTAAGCTAGTCGGTATAACTGGTGTCAATAAATTATGGTTCAACACGTATTTGATATCGATCAGTCGATCACTAGCGTGGTTGTTTAAAAAAAAATATGATCGTGATTGCTAAGCCAGTAACAATGTTGCTACTAACACACGTCATTCTTCTACTGTCTTTTCTATTTATTTCTTGTCGTTGTACTCGCCTTCTTCATTTTATTCGTCTTCTTCTTCATAGTCGTCATCTTCTTCTTCTTCTTCGTCATCTTCTTGTTCTTCCTCGTCCCTTTGTTTTTCTTGTTCTTATCCTTGTCTTCTTCTTGTTCTTATCCTTTCCTTCGTCTCCTTTGTCTTCTTCTTGTTCTTCTCCTTTGTCTTCTTCTTGTTCTTATCCTTTGTCTTCTTCTTGTTCTTCTCCTTTGTCTTCTTCTTGTTCTTCTCCTTTGTCTTCTTCTTGTTCTTTCCTTTGTCTTCTTCTTCTTCTCCTTGTCTTCTTCTTGTTCTTCTCTTTGTCTTTCTTGTTCTTTCCTTTGTCTTCTTCTTGTTCTTCTCCTTGTCTTCTTCTTGTTCTTCTCCTTTGTCTTCTTCTTGTTCTTCTCCTTCGTCTTCTTCTTGTTCTTCTCCTTTGTCTTCTTCTTGTTCTTCTCCTTTGTCTTCTTCTTGTTCTTATCCTTTGTCTTCTTCTTGTTCTTCTCCTTTGTCTTCTTCTTGTTCTTCTCCTTTGTCTTCTTCTTGTTCTTCTCCTTTGTCTTCTTCTTGTTCTTCTCCTTTGTCTTCTTCTTGTTCTTCTCCTTTGTCTTCTCCTTGTTCTTCTCCTTTGTCTTCTTCTTGTTCTTCTCCTTTGTCTTCTTCTTGTTCTTCTCCTTTGTCTTCTTCTTGTTCTTCTCCTTTGTCTTCTTCTTCTTGTTCTTCTCCTTTGTCTTCTTCTTGTTCTTCTCCTTTGTCTTCTTCTTGTTCTTCTCCTTTGTCTTCTTCTTGTTCTTCTCCTTTGTCTTCTTCTTGTTCTTCTCCTTTGTCTTCTTCTTGTTCTTTCCTTTGTCTTCTTCTTGTTCTTCTCCTTTGTCTTCTTCTTGTTCTTCTCCTTTGTCTTCTTCTTGTTCTTCTCCTTTCTTCTTCTTGTTCTTCTCCTTTGTCTTCTTCTTGTTCTTCTCCTTTGTCTTCTTCTTGTTCTTCTCCTTGTCTTCTTCTTGTTCTTCTCCTTTGTCTTCTTCTTGTTCTTCTCCTTTGTCTTCTTCTTGTTCTTCTCCTTTGTCTTCTTCTTGTTCTTCTCCTTTGTCTTCTTCTTGTTCTTCTCCTTTGTCTTCTTCTTGTTCTTCTCCTTTGTCTTCTTCTTGTTCTTCTCCTTTGTCTTCTTCTTGTTCTTCTCCTTTGTCTTCTTCTTGTTCTTCTCCTTTGTCTTCTTCTTGTTCTTCTCCTTTGTCTTCTTCTTGTTCTTCTCCTTTGTCTTCTTCTTGTTCTTCTCCTTTGTCTTCTTCTTTGTTCTTCTCCTTGTCTTCTTCTTGTTCTTCTCCTTGTCTTCTTCTTGTTCTTCTCCTTTGTCTTCTTCTTGTTCTTCTCCTTCCTTCTTCCTTGTTCTTCTCCTTTGTCTTCTTCTTCGTCTCTCCTTCGTCTTCTTCGTCTTCTCCTTCGTCTTCTTCTCTTCTTCTCCTTCGTCTTCTTCTTTCTTCTCCTTCGTCTTCTTCTTTTCTTCTCTCTTCCTTCTTCTCCTTCTCTTCTCTTCTTCCCTTCTTCTCCTTCGTCTTCTTCTCCTTCTCTCCTTCGTCTTCTTCTCCTTCTTCTCCTTCTCTTCCTCTTCTTCTCTTCGTCTTCTTCTCTTCTTCTTCCTTCCTTCGTCTTCTTCTCTTCTTCCCTTCGTCTTCTTCTCCTTCTCTCCTTCGTCTTCTTCTCTCTTCTCTCTCTTCTTCTCTTCTTCTCGTCCTCCTCTTCTGTCTTCCTTCTTTCTCTTCTCCTTCGTCTTCTTCTCTTCTTCTCCTTCGTCTTCTTTCTTCTTCTCCTTCGTTCTCGCTTGTTCCTTCTTTTTCTTCCTCTTCCTCGTCTTCTCTTTCTTTTTTAGTCATTTCTTCTTTTCTTCGTTATAGACGTTTCTTCTTCTAATCTTCGTCTTCATCTTCTTCTTCTTCGTCTCTTCTTATTTTCGTTTCGTATTCTTCTTCGTTTTCTTCTTCTTCTCCTCTTTCTTCTTCTATGGTTGAACAGCTATTGGACTTACCATAAAGCACAATTCCATGTAGTAGTAACTGTAAACGTTTGCAACTTGTTGCTTTGCTCCATATATTGTGTTCCATGCACACTGCTGTTGAACAGAAGACAAATGTTTGCTATTTTAGCCATACCCTTAACATACCATTATATACTTTAAGTTTGAACACAGTTCAGTGATATATTTAATTATATAGAAACAATCGCAGATTTTTGATCTACAATACTTGTAGGTGCATAACTGACACAACGTACAATCGCCCTTAAGTTCCGATCACATACAAATCACAAAGAAAGAATGAACAAATGGTTGATATAGAGCATTCGAAGAAGAAGATACACGGGGAACAAACAAACAAACAAATAAACAAACAGAAGTTATACAGCAACTTTTGAACTTTGAATATAAATACAAGATATGAGAGTTTTTGTTCGAAATATAAAGAAAATAAATGTCATGGAAATATGAATGAAAAAGAAAAAAAATATCAAGAAAAAGACAAACAAACCATTTAGTTCAAGTTCAGATAATGAGATTCTCTGGAAAACTATACCATACGGAAAGGATGATGATAAAAGGGCTTTGAGAAAAAACAATGTTATGAAAGCAATTTGTTTAATATACTAAAATAATTCTCAAATTGAAATAGCATTTGACTAATTGGATAGAATAGTTCAGGTACATGCAATAAAGTGCAAGCTGTATAAAGCGGATTATATATGTAACGAAAACGTAGGACGTAAATCAGCTTACTAAAAAGTAGGAAGTATTGTATAAAGAACAACCGGATAAACGCACGTTTCTACAGAAGACAAATACACTGCATTGACCCAAATTTAGTATGATCTCGCAAAGATTTCCATAATAAAGTTTGGAAGCTGATCTACATGGACACAAAAATAGTCTTTAACCCTTTCACTCCGTCATTTTTGTAACATCCGGACGCAATTATTTTGTAATGTTCATAGTTCATAAGTACGGTTCCAACTTCACTGCAACGGGTCACCCCATAATTGCTCCGTTCCTTTGCCAATGAAAATCACACGAAATGCTAACAACTGTGAAATGTCTCCTGTGTGAACTAATTCCAGAATGAAACAGCCGCGAGCCGCCACAAAAAGAAACCGGCACAGCATAAAATGCATATGGCCGTCGCTAATGTAGCAACACAAAACTGTTCATCACTTGAATTGCAATTCTTGTCGAAGGAACATCAATCATGACAAAATCCAGTTTTCTGCACTCGCAATATAACTGTATACGGCAGATTGAGCTTGTTCGTCATAACCGCTGTCCGCCATTTTCTGAATACACACAACAAACGCACGGTTGACACAGCAAAAAGTATTCCATGTAACAGTCATAGCTCACAGCTATGTATTTGTAATGTATACTGAATTAGCCGGTATAACGGATTTGCGTTTTTTTAAAATACTGCGAGTCAGTATCTTGGATCAGAAGGTCGACAGGGTTAATATATGAAATGAAAATGTGGCACATCCTATACAGGACGTCGCTATCTACCACAGTATAAACGAGTGGTTGATTTTCTAGACACCACTTATACGTTCAGTAGTTTGTCATTGCATTCTAAATGGTGAGGACTACTTTTACCGTTCGCAAAACTCCACGGGAACAAATTTGGTTTTAAATTGCCCGCCGTAGCGTTTGAACCAGGTACTCTTGGGTTGTGACCTAGTTCACTACCGCTTAGCCACAAACGTCCATCTTTAATGTAATACAAGCTAAATACTAGGCGATTACTTTATCGTGGTTGGGATGGACGGGGCGAGGAGGGGGAGTGCGTGCTTCAATGACATGGCGAGATGCAGACAGAATGAACACTATTTCTGACAAGGTTACCAATTCGGACAGGTCAAAGGAGAAAAGCCCAGACTAACTATGTTGCCTCCAGATTCCCTCCGGGTGGGGTTTGTGTGATAGGCTAACCCATACATTTAAAAAAGGACTCGGTTACAAAACCTAAAAATAAATGCCTTCGGCGGATTCTCAGACGGAGATGGTTTAAAAGTGTGACAAACACACACCTGTGGATGACAACATACTCACATAATGTTCCAGATTATGAGAAAATTGCGATAGGTTTGGCATACACTGCGGAAGACACAGTCGAGAACCACAAGACAAGAATTTGAATGGAAACCGCAAGGAACACGGTAAAGGGGTCGTCCTAAACAGACCTGGAGACGGAGTCTTCTTTAGGAACTGAAGGAAACTGAACTACCATGTGAAGCTATAAAGAAAACGGTCAGAGACAGAAACAAGTTATTTTCAACTATTGAAGCCATATGCTCTACGAGAAGAGGGACAGAATAAGTCGAGCAAGTAAATATTTAATACAAATTAGTTTAACTTCCATGAATCATTCTCGTGTTATTTTTTCAACAGTAGTTGTACTGAAATCAGATAGTGGTTAGTGCACAAGCTTTTTTAAGTGCGAGGTTCTGGTTCAAGTCCACAGTAGGAATGAAATTTTTTGCTACAGTAACGGCTCTGAGGTCGACCCATCCTCAACTGATTACGAGAAAAACATTGAGAAATAAATTGGATTACTTTAACCACCGCGTTGTCATCGTGTTTCTTCTTCTTTTTCTTCCAACGCTCCATATCGACCACTTGTTAACCACTCTGTGTGATTTATATATGATCTGAGCCTAAGAGTGATTATACGTTATGCCAGTTGTGCCCCTATAAGTAGGCCAGCACATCCGATTTCTGCAACGCTCTTTATTTACTAGGGTAGCTTCCTAGGACTACATCTGTCGCCTCTTACGACATGCCTTGTAGGTCGCAGTGGTACTATTCTTTGCTTCCTTGCGAACCTCGACATCACATGTGGGTTGTCATCGTGCTGAGGGGATCTCTATGACGTGGTGATTAAGATGTTTGTCTGTCGTTGTAAAGGTTGTGGGCTCGAACCCTGACTGAGTAACATGTGCAGTTTTGTTTACGAGAACGTTTGGATTGTTGCTGGAGCTACAGAAGTTATACTTTGTGCAACACTCTCGGTAGATGGCAAGCCATTTCTTTCTATAGCAAGGAGAGATATGGTAAATCACGTACAATCGTTCGCCTTTAGTCTTTTCTATAGCAACGGAGAGATATGGTAAATCACGGTACTTTGTTCGCTTTAGCTTTCATATTAGCTCTTTCAATCGGCAAGATTTTATATTAGCTCTTTCAATCGCAGAAGATTTCATATAGCTCTTTCAATCAGAGCAAGATTTCATATTAGCTCTTTCAATCGGCAAGATTTCATATTAGCTCTTTCAATCGGCAAGATTTCATATTAGCTCTTTCAATCGGCAAGATTTCATATTAGCTCTTTCAATCGGCAAGATTTCATATTAGCTCTTTCAATCGGCAAGATTTTAGGCCTTCCAACTTTATTATGCAATGCATACGGAATTCTATCTATCCAGAAAGAAATCAAAATCATAGAAGACTGGCTGATGCTATAAATAAGAAAGAGAACATTAACGTATTTTAGCCATGTAAAGAGACATGAAAGGCTGGAGAAGACCATCATGGAAGGAGGCATACCGGTAAAGAGAAGAAGAGGAAGACCACGGCCAAGATGGATTCAGGCTGTAACTGATGGTTTGAGCATGGCCTCTGCCGAGACAGGACATCTAGCCTATGAGAAATTCCGAAGGACTGTTACGGGGCAAAGTTCTGCTCAGGTCATCTATTTGATAAAGATGACTGGATTAGGTGCCGCAGTAGCGTAGTTGTTAGTGAACTCGCTTCGTAGACGTATGGTCTGGTTCAATTCCAGTGTGCCTGGAAAACTGTTCCAGCCACAGCGGCTCTCAATTCAACCGAGCCTCAATTGGGCACCAGGAAAATCACTGAGAAGTAAAAACGCCTGGCGTGATGTTGACCACATCATCCATCGTGTGCCGACATTCAATGCAAAATACGGGTTTAACACCGTGTTACCAATATACTCCGAGGTATGAAAAAGAGTTGCTTTACTTTTTTAAATACTGAATTAGACACTTTGTATCGTTTTGAAAATATTGCTAGCCTGTATATCGGCTCAGAAGGGCGAAGAGGTTAAATCACAAGAGGTTACGGTGGCGGTGAAGTGGTTGGCGTCTCACAACTACTGTCGTGTTTTCATACTCATTGACTCCATGAGCATGATTCGTAAAGTCGAATCAGGAATGGTGAGACGCAACTGGGGGGAGGTACTAGTAAAGACAATGATCAGAGAAATCACCTTCATTTTTGTCCCTGGGCACGAAGGAGTTAGGGGTAATGAACGAGCTGATAGATTGGCTGGCATGGCTACAATATCAGAGGAGCTGCCATGGATCGAAATGACATTCTTCACGCATTGAGAGAATCTTTCCGAATAGATGAGTATCAGGGCTGTGAATCCCATTCGCTGACCAGATTGAGAGAGATGTGTGTCAATATTGGTGCTGCCCGAAAAGAACGACGTACTAAATATGTAAAGAGATTGATTAATCAACATCGAACTGGCGTGTTGTGCCACTGGACTCTGCTGGATTTGCTGAGGCGGAGATCGGAACACCTATGGACATGCCCGGAGTGCTATGATGATAGTCCTCATATAACTGATAACTGAAATCACAAGAAACTAATGATCATTATTCGCACATCTCTCTGGTCTGGTTATTTTCTCGAAAAGTGACAGGCATGTCGCAGTAAGATCACAGTACTACAAAATCTGTACGGAAACCATATTTTTCTATAGGATGCGCTGCGCATCAGCTATCGACTTTAGTAACGATGGGGAATTGTACAACACTGACCTAAATTATGCACCATGACTAAAGAGGAGAGGAGGCGATTGAATGAGTAATAATTGTGCGGGTAAACTGTGTACAACAGGGCAGGACGACAGTTGGTAATACATGATGAAGGCGGGAAGGTTGTGGTGGTTTGAATGAGATAATGGGGGAGCGGGGTTAAGGAGGGGTTGTTCAGAAAGAAAGGGGGTAGAGTAATTTTTTTAGAAAAGAAAGGCGTGGGATGAAACGACATGCCCTTTAATGATGTTGGTACTAGAAGGGTTAAAGTCGTACTACTGATGGCTGGGGTATATGGGGGCCGGCGGAGTGTTTTGTTAGAAGGGAGAGATAATAGAGAGAGAGAATAGATGCATCATTTAACATGACGTGGTCAGATACACAGTGTCACTATAAACGTTAGTACATAATATCGGACCAAGTACGTGAGTAATAGTTATGTATTTGACATGTGTATACTGTGTATACTAGACACGGGGAGGGATCGGGGTAAAGATGGTGATGTTGGTTGTGGGTGGGATGATGATGGTGGTGGGTGTGGTGATTGTGATGATGGTGATTGGGATGTTGGTTTTGGTGATGATGATTTTAATAACGACGATGATCATCTTCTTCTTCGAACCACTGTGTGATTTGTATGTGATCTGAGCCTAAGAGCGATTGCACGTTGTGCCAGTTATGCGCCTACAAGTAGACAAGAACATCCGATTTCAGCGATGCTTTTACTTGCTATGGTAACTTTCCTAGGCTCCTACATCAGACGCCTCTTACGACATACCTTGTAGATAGGTCGCAGTGGTACTATTCTTTGCTTCCCTTGCAGGTCCCGGCACCACACGGTGAATGATGATGATGATGCTGATGGTGGTTGTATGATGACGGGGACGATGATAGTTTGATAGTAGTCGGGATGAAATGTTGGTGATGATAATGGTTGTCATGATAACGAGGATGGTTAGCTAATATAGATGATAATAGGGGTGATAATGGTGTGGTGATAATGATGGTGGTGATAATGATGGTGGTGATAACGATGGTGGTGATAATGGTGGTGGTGATAATAATAGATATATTGACGGGGTAGATAGTTACGCGAGGGTGAAAATAGTAGGGTGTTGACCGTTGCGGTAGATCGTATCGGAGACGGACGATAAAACGTAGTGTTCGTGTTCAATTTGCGCACGTAAAGAGCCATTGTCTATTGTCTATTCCCAGGTGGAAGATGTAGTTGGCTGTCTACTCTTGCCGTTAAGCGTAGGGATGGGAGCTTTAATTTGCGTTCTAAGGCTAGATGAGTGGCCATCGTGTTATATCCGTGTTTATGTAGTGCGGTCTTGATATTGCCTATCCACCTTTTTCTTGGTCTTGCGTTAGCTGTAGAATCCGACCTCTTTTTATTGTATGCTGTTATTGGTGGTTGGTTGTATTTCATTCTCATTAAATGTCCAAACCACTGCATTTGTTGTCTTTGATGTATTCGGTGCATGAAGTTATGCCCACTCTGCTTCTGATGTCCTCATTTCGTAGTCTATCTTTCCTGGTGACTCCCACTGCCTCCCACAAGCATTTCATTTCCCACGTGGTGAGCTTACTGTGGTGTGTGCTGTAAGAGACCAAGTTTGGCACTGGTAACAAAGTGTTGGTAGGAAAATACTTTTTATCGTCTATCTTTTCTCTTCCATCTTGATCTTTGCGTGTTGTAGTAATGGTGCCAGCTGGTAGGTCACTGCATTTGCTTTTTGACACCTTGTCTCTATTTCTCTATCGAGTTTTCCGTCCTCTGTGAAAATGCTGTCTAAATATTTGAATTCAGAACAGAGACTTGCTTTACTCTGGTGTTGTGTATTTGTATGTTTGCTTGGCTTGGTGTTCTGTTGATCTTCATGGTCTCGGTCTTTTGTTTATTGATTTTCATGTTGTACTTCTACATGCATTAGCAATGAATTCATGTTGTACTTCCTACATGCACTTAGCAATGAATTCATGTTGTACTTCCTACATGCACTTAGCAATGAATTCATGTTGTACTTCCTACATGCACTTAGCAATGAATTCATGTTGTACTTCCTACATGCACTTAGCAATGAATTCATGTTGTACTTCCTACATGCACTTAGCAATGAATTCATGTTGTACTTCCTACATGCACTTAGCAATGAATTCATGTTGTACTTCCTACATGCACTTAGCAATGAATTCATGTTGTACTTCCTACATGCACTTAGCAATGAATTCATGTTGTACTTCCTACATGCACTTAGCAATGAATTCATGTTGTACTTCCTACATGCACTTAGCAATGAATTCATGTTGTACTTCCTACATGCACTTAGCAATGAATTCATGTTGTACTTCCTACATGCACTTAGCAATGAATTCATGTTGTACTTCCTACATGCACTTAGCAATGAATTCATGTTGTACTTCCTACATGCACTTAGCAATGAATTCATGTTGTACTTCCTACATGCACTTAGCAATGAATTCATGTTGTACTTCCTACATGCACTTAGCAATGAATTCATGTTGTACTTCCTACATGCACTTAGCAATGAATTCATGTTGTACTTCCTACATGCACTTAGCAATGAATTCATGTTGTACTTCCTACATGCACTTAGCAATGAATTCATGTTGTACTTCCTACATGCACTTAGCAATGAATTCATGTTGTACTTCCTACATGCACTTAGCAATGAATTCATGTTGTACTTCCTACATGCACTTAGCAATGAATTCATGTTGTACTTCCTACATGCACTTAGCAATGAATTCATGTTGTACTTCCTACATGCACTTAGCAATGAATTCATGTTGTACTTTCCTATGCACTTAGCAATGAATTCATGTTGTACTTCCTACATGCACTTAGCAATGAATTCATGTTGTACTTCCTACATGCACTTAGCAATGAATTCATGTTGTACTTCCTACATGCACTTAGCAATGAATTCATGTTGTACTTCCTACATGCACTTAGCAATGAATTCATGTTGTACTTCCTACATGCATTAGCAATGAATATGTTGTATCCAAGCATAGCAATGAATTCATAGTTGTAGTTGTTGTAGAAAAGAGACATTGACAGTTCAAAGTCGAGAAAAACAGGCTATAAAACCACTGCCCAGACACAATTCATGAGAACATGTAAGAAAAGTCCTAAACTATCTTCACCATCTTCAATATTACATTGGAGACCATCGCCTGTGCTACAGAGTTCGTGCACAGCAGATGAGAAGTTTCTGTGTACGAAAGAGATCGGAGCACGCATGGTTTGTCAACGAAGTGCAATGATGACGGTCCTATCAATCAATCAATCAATCAATCAATCAATCAATCAATCAATCAATCAATCAACCAAAGCAGCGATGCGTCATCTGTTGTTTTGTCAATATTTCTCTATAAATAAAATAGATCTGACATGAGCTAGCACATAAAGGGTTCTAAAGCCCAACGGATTGACTTATTTACACCAGGTTTTACCCCATATGACTCAGTACATTTCCGTAGAAATGGCACACCAACTGCCGAGAGTATTGCACACAAAAAAAGAACTCCATAGCTCCCGACAACAATCCTAAAGATCTCTAGAAAAAAAATTCATTCTTGAACTGCACGGTCCGGATTCGAACCCACGACCTTCTGTACGCATGGCAAAGACGTGGATGATGGAATTAGTTGACCACTCTTGCCGTTAAGCGTGGAAGTGGGAGCTTTAATTTGCGTTCCAGGGTCAGATGAGATGCTCTTGTTGTGTTATATCCGTGTTTATGTAGTGTGGTCTTGATATTATCTATCCATCCATTCAGCTACAGAGACCCTATCCCATAATTTAATTGCATATCCTTTACAGGACTTTGCGAATCAACCCCAGCTTTTTTAACGCTGTTTGTGATTTTTCTAGACATTATTACGTTCAGTAGTTTGTCATTGCTTTCTGAACGGGTGGTGCCATCGTCCTTTGTTAATATCCACGTCAAACAATTTGCAGCCAAACTGTCTGCAGCGTGATTCGAACTTAGAACGTCGGGGTTAATAGACTGAGTCATTATCCCCTAAGACACAGATGCTACCGTTCAGAAAGGAGACCCTAGAACATATACATATATAATACAAGACTAGAAATAGTCAAAAATTCTTTCATTGCTGTGTCGACACGTATAAAATTCCTCTCAATTTCTGACTATCTAAACCCAACAAATGTCAAACCTGCTTTGAAAAACCAGATCTTAAGATCGAATGGTTTCGAAATAGATTGTTGTGACATGTAACACACTGAAACCCGTTACTTAAGAGAGCACGGTGTCTCTTCTATCACATTCTTTGATATATGGGTCAGGTATTGATCGCTGCTCCAGAGCATATATTATATAGGGCTTGTGTCATAGCGCCCTTGACCTTAAGCAGTGTTAGGATGGACCCCTAATTGTAGGTATGTTGACATTGACAGACAGGATGAGTGGGTTGACAAGCATATGTATAACATTGACTAAATATGTAGGCATGATAGACGAACTGACATACTTCTTCTGCGTTCTCACTAGATTGGGATTTCGGATTCTCTAATAAAGACAGCTGTCTGCCTCAGATTATCAGCCACGCCATACAGTTTGTCTTGGACACTGGTGTATGTGGGCCTCTTTACGACGGACGGACATATAAGATGATTGATAAATGAATGAGTAGTTTGATCTCAAGAAAGATGACGTGTTCCCAGTGCCGGATTAGGCTAGCGCGGGGCCCGTAGCAAATTTTAGCGCGGGGCCCTAGGTTTTGTATGATAATAAAATAAAACACAACTTTTACAAACAAACTTGTCTCGATTTAATGTGAGCAAATTTAGAGATAATACTAGACAAATCAATTTCTCTAAGTAAATTACATTCAATGTTCATTAAGGTGAGGTTATTTAGACGATCTTGTCCCATCATGTTCCTGAACTCACTTTTTATACGCTTTAATGTCGAAAAAGAACGTTCTCCGCTGCAGTTAGTAATCATTAAAGACAAGTAAATTCGTAAGACTATTTCTACATTTGGGAAACACGATTCTAATGAATTTTTCTATTATAAATTTATAAAATTGCAGTTCAAGAGCCTCATGCTTTTCGCTGTTAATAGCAGCAGCTACATTAGTTTTCAGAAGTTCAGCGATCTGCACAAGTTCGTCACCTAGGCTTTCTTCCAAATCCTCTTGCTAAGAGCTGACAATATTTGGAGTTCTTTTCAAGATCTTCTGCTGTAATAGATTTTAACTGCCGGAGTATTCCAAATACACCAGTTACTCTATGGTACAGCCTAAATCAATAACTTTGCTAACAAAACAGAACAGTTGTCCTTTAGTTTCTGTATAACACAACCAATCTCTCACGTGAGTTTTGTTTGTTGGTGTATGCGTGTATGTGAGAAACGACTTTCGACAAAATCGTGGATCGTTTTCTTTATCGTATGTTTTTTTTTTTTTTTTTTTTAGACATGAAGTCACTGTTCATATGTTGTACTTTGCTACTTTCTTTCACAATCCAATAGTCTCGATTGAAGTTGTTTTACCATTCACCAATATCATTGGAGTACATTTTACTTTCGTTGTGTTTTTGGCTTGTAGAAGATGTTGCTACATTGGAAGCATGTGCTGTGCTTTCTGCCTCTCTTTGGCTTGAAGATGATATGGCTAAATTGGGAGAACTTGCTGTACATTCGACTTCAGTTTGTCTTGTGAAAATGTGGCTAAATCGTGAAGAGTTGCTGATCTTAATGGTAGTATTGGTAATGATGATGTTTCTACAGCACTGCTTTCATCTACTACACAGTGGGACACGTCTTCTGTATTTTCTGCTTCGATTTCGTTGGATTCAGCACCATCACACACGACATTTAAAAATTCAGACAGCTTACGTGTTTTTGATATAACATCTGGTTATTTTTTCCATTTTCATCTCTGTCACATAGGCTCGGGGCCCCCTAGAAGCGCGGGGCCCGTAGCATTTGCTACTTCTGCTACTAGGCTAATCCGGCCCTGCGTGTTCCATGGATTCACGGAGTGATGAATGTCTGAATAAAGAACGAAGGTATAGAGAGACAGTTAGTATGGGGGTCTCTATGGCCAAGTGGTGTTTACCTGTCGCTTTGAAGGATGTGGGTTCGAATCTGGACCGATGACATATTATTTTTAAATCAGACCCCTAGGATTGCTGTTGAAGCTGCGATGTTCGTGCTTTGTGTTAGAATCTCGACAGATGGCGTGCACATTTTTGCCGACAGAGATTGAGGCCTATAGGAAACCCCAGTTCAGTAATCCTTCAAGGCAATCCTTCACCTTTAGGCCCGTTTATAATATAATCAGTCAGATAGAAGGATGTATACATAGAACCAGAATCAACGTAGATGGATACATGAATAGTTGGATGAGATTGAATGGAACATACCACAATAGGTATTTGCAAGCTGATAGACAGACAGACAGACATACATAAGGTAAACAAAAATATAGAAACATGTGTATAATATAATATATATAAAGACAGATTAGGGCAAAGCATTAAGCGTTCGCTTATCGAATCTGGAAACAAAATAGTTTTGGTATCACCTCACACATCCTGACATTCTAACAATGAAGAACGGAATATCATTCTTGATCATATTCTACGATTTGTCACTGAACTTGGCAAGGCAACTGAATATTTTCATTTTCATATAAATGTATATATAAACATACCTATTCTACTTTTTCTTCGAAAGCTACATATCGACCACTTGCTAGACCACTCTTTATGATATCTATGTGATCTGAGCCTAAGCGCGATTGTACGTTGTGCGCCTACAAGTAGGCCAGCACATCCGATTCCTGCCACGCTTTTTATTTACTAGGTTCTCTTCCCTAGGCCCCTAAGTCAGTCACCTCTTTCGACATGCTTTGTAGGTCACAGTGTTACTATTCTTTGCTCTCCTTGTAGAACCCGACAACGCATGGACGAGATACACATATCCCTCTTCCATACGACTTGTCTGCGAACGATCAAAAACCGCTTAGACAGTGTCAGCTAGAGTATATCATCACTCATCATCCAAAAGAGACGCCGTAGGTCCATCGGCCAAGTGGTACCCGTGGAGATGAACTCTGTTACAGAAACTGCACCGGGATGGATGCCAGAGGGTAAACGGAAACGTGGAATACCCACAACGTCCTGGAGGATAACAGTAGTACAGAAACTGGAAGAAATGAGTCACAATTAGAGCACAATACAGACTAGAGTAAAGAACAGAGAAGAATGACACGTATGCTTTGCTGTCATACACGCCAACAGCGTCACAGGTTATATATATATGACTGAGGCCATACCCAGTCGACCTGACATTAAGCTATAGGTAAACATTACAGTACTGACGCTGATTGCCCAGTTTGTGGTCCCAAGTAGATTAAGCGCGTGACCAGAAAGTACGGAATTATTCTGAGTTATCCGTCAGGTTTGTAGTATCCTTTTGCTTGATAAAGGCATATTTGGTCGAAACGTTGCAGTGTATTGTCATTGTTTTTGTATTTTGTAAAACTATAGTACTTTGTTATTACGTGTATCGCCAGTGCTACATAGTTTGACTACAGTCTCCATCTATATTGTGGTTGTTTCTAACTTGTGTTATCAAGCAGTAGGAAGTCCCTTGCGGAACGTCCCATTCATCACAGCCCGCCTGAAAAGTTCTCCGGCCTCTTCTAGAGAGATGTTCAAGGTTTCTTTGATGTCCTGCTGTCACCTTCTTCTTGGCCGTTCCCTGCTTCGTATTCCAGGAACCATGCCTTCCAATACCTTTCTCTTCAAACCACTGTGGCGTTGAGTGGTAGCTAAAATATTCTATTATTATTATTATGTCTCTTTATTACATATTACTTATGAAATAATTTACCAATATTTTGTGTTTGTTACTCTTTGCTTGGGTTTTTCTGTGACAAAGTTGACAAGCAGTTGCCTTGCATTATGTTCGTCGTAGTTTCAAATTCGGGCCGCGACGTTCGGTTCACGGTTGTATTTTGTTTCGGAAGATTCCTAGAATTGTTGTTGGTCTTATTTAGCAATGCTGTCTGCATGTAGTGTACCATTTCAACCAAGAGAGACGAGGCGATATAAGATGAACCAATGCTGTCTGCATGTAGTGTACCATTTCAAGCAAGAGAGACGAGGCGATATAAGATGAACCAATGCTGTCTGCATGTGGTGTACCATTTCAAGCAAGAGAGACGAGGCGATATAAGATGAACCAATGCTGTCTGCATGTAGTGTACCATTTCAAGCAAGAGAGACGAGGCGATATAAGATGAACCAATGCTGTCTGCATGTAGTGTACCATTTCAAGCAAGAGAGACGAGGCGATATAAGATGAACCAATGCTGTCTGCAGGTAGTGTACCATTTCAAGCAAGAGAGACGAGGCGATATAAGATGAACCAATGCTGTCTGCATGTAGTGTACCATTTCAAGCAAGAGAGACGAGGCGATATAAGATGAACCAATGCTGTATGCATGTAGTGTACCATTTCAAGCAAGAGAGACGAGGCGATATAAGATGAACCAATGCTGTCTGCATGTAGTGTACCATTTCAAGCAAGAGAGACGAGGCGATATAAGATGAACCAATGCTGTCTGCATGTAGTGTACCATTTCAAGCAAGAGAGACGAGGCGATATAAGATGAACCAATGCTGTCTGCATGTAGTGTACCATTTCAAGCAAGAGAGACGAGGCGATATAAGATGAACCAATGCTGTCTGCATGTAGTGTACCATTTCAAGCAAGAGAGACGAGGCGATATAAGATGAACCAATGCTGTCTGCATGTAGTGTACCATTTCAAGCAAGAGAGACGAGGCGATATAAGATGAACCAATGCTGTCTGCATGTAGTGTACCATTTCAAGCAAGAGAGACGAGGCGATATAAGATGAACCAATGCTGTCTGCATGTAGTGTACCATTTCAAGCAAGAGAGACGAGGCGATATAAGATGAACCAATGCTGTCTGCAGGTAGTGTACCATTTCAAGCAAGAGAGACGAGGCGATATAAGATGAACCAATGCTGTCTGCATGTAGTGTACCATTTCAACCAAGAGAGACGAGGCGATATAAGATGAACCAATGCTGTCTGCATGTAGTGTACCATTTCAAGCAAGAGAGACGAGGCGATATAAGATGAACCAATGCTGTCTGCATGTAGTGTACCATTTCAAGCAAGAGAGACGAGGCGATATAAGATGAACCAATGCTGTATGCATGTAGTGTACCATTTCAAGCAAGAGAGACGAGGCGATATAAGATGAACCAATGCTGTCTGCATGTAGTGTACCATTTCAAGCAAGAGAGACGAGGCGATATAAGATGAACCAATGCTGTCTGCATGTAGTGTACCATTTCAAGCAAGAGAGACGAGGCGATATAAGATGAACCAATGCTGTCTGCAGGTAGTGTACCATTTCAAGCAAGAGAGACGAGGCGATATAAGATGAACCAATGCTGTCTGCATGTAGTGTACCATTTCAAGCAAGAGAGACGAGGCGATATAAGATGAACCAATGCTGTCTGCATGTAGTGTACCATTTCAACCAAGAGAGACGAGGCGATATAAGATGAACCAATGCTGTCTGCATGTAGTGTACCATTTCAAGCAAGAGAGACGAGGCGATATAAGATGAACCAATGCTGTCTGCATGTAGTGTACCATTTCAAGCAAGAGAGACGAGGCGATATAAGATGAACCAATGCTGTCTGCATGTAGTGTACCATTTCAAGCAAGAGAGACGAGGCGATATAAGATGAACCAATGCTGTCTGCATGTAGTGTACCATTTACAAGAGAGACGAGGCGATATAAGATGAACCAATGCTGTCTGCATGTAGTGTACCATTTCAAGCAAGAGAGACGAGGCGATATAAGATGAACCAATGCTGTCTGCATGTAGTGTACCATTTCAAGCAAGAGAGACGAGGCGATATAAGATGAACCAATGCTGTCTGCATGTAGTGTACCATTTCAAGCAAGAGAGACGAGGCGATATAAGATGAACCAATGATGTCTGCATGTAGTGTACCATTTCAAGCAAGAGAGACGAGGCGATATAAGATGAACCAATGCTGTCTGCATGTAGTGTACCATTTCAAGCAAGAGAGACGAGGCGATATAAGATGAACCAATGCTGTCTGCATGTAGTGTACCATTTCAAGCAAGAGAGACGAGGCGATATAAGATGAACCAATGCTGTCTGCAGGTAGTGTACCATTTCAAGCAAGAGAGACGAGGCGATATAAGATGAACCAATGCTGTCTGCATGTAGTGTACCATTTCAAGCAAGAGAGACGAGGCGATATAAGATGAACCAATGCTGTCTGCAGGTAGTGTACCATTTCAAGCAAGAGAGACGAGGCGATATAAGATGAACCAATGCTGTCTGCATGTAGTGTACCATTTCAACCAAGAGAGACGAGGCGATATAAGATGAACCAATGCTGTCTGCATGTAGTGTACCATTTCAAGCAAGAGAGACGAGGCGATATAAGATGAACCAATGCTGTCTGCATGTAGTGTACCATTTCAACCAAGAGAGACGAGGCGATATAAGATGAACCAATGCTGTCTGCATGTAGTGTACCATTTCAAGCAAGAGAGACGAGGCGATATAAGATGAACCAATGCTGTCTGCATGTAGGGTACCATTTCAACCAAGAGAGACGAGGCGATATAAGATGAACCAATGCTGTCTGCAGGTAGTGTACCATTTCAAGCAAGAGAGACGAGGCGATATAAGATGAACCAATGCTGTCTGCAGGTAGTGTACCATTTCAAGCAAGAGAGACGAGGCGATATAAGATGAACCAATGCTGTCTGCATGTAGTGTACCATTTCAACCAAGAGAGACGAGGCGATATAAGATGAACCAATGCTGTCTGCAGGTAGTGTACCATTTCAACCAAGAGAGACGAGGCGATATAAGATGAACCAATGCTGTCTGCATGTAGTGTACCATTTCAGCCAAGAGAGACGAGGCGATATAAGATGAACCAATGCTGTCTGCATGTAGTGTACCATTTCAAGCAAGAGAGACGAGGCGATATAAGATGAACCAATGATGTCTGCATGTAGTGTACCATTTCAAGCAAGAGAGACGAGGCGATATAAGATGAACCAATGCTGTCTGCATGTAGTGTACCATTTCAAGCAAGAGAGACGAGGCGATATAAGATGAACCAATGCTGTCTGCATGTAGTGTACCATTTCAAGCAAGAGAGACGAGGCGATATAAGATGAACCAATGCTGTCTGCAGGTAGTGTACCATTTCAAGCAAGAGAGACGAGGCGATATAAGATGAACCAATGCTGTCTGCATGTAGTGTACCATTTCAAGCAAGAGAGACGAGGCGATATAAGATGAACCAATGCTGTCTGCAGGTAGTGTACCATTTCAAGCAAGAGAGACGAGGCGATATAAGATGAACCAATGCTGTCTGCATGTAGTGTACCATTTCAACCAAGAGAGACGAGGCGATATAAGATGAACCAATGCTGTCTGCATGTAGTGTACCATTTCAAGCAAGAGAGACGAGGCGATATAAGATGAACCAATGCTGTCTGCATGTAGTGTACCATTTCAACCAAGAGAGACGAGGCGATATAAGATGAACCAATGCTGTCTGCATGTAGTGTACCATTTCAAGCAAGAGAGACGAGGCGATATAAGATGAACCAATGCTGTCTGCATGTAGGGTACCATTTCAACCAAGAGAGACGAGGCGATATAAGATGAACCAATGCTGTCTGCAGGTAGTGTACCATTTCAAGCAAGAGAGACGAGGCGATATAAGATGAACCAATGCTGTCTGCAGGTAGTGTACCATTTCAAGCAAGAGAGACGAGGCGATATAAGATGAACCAATGCTGTCTGCATGTAGTGTACCATTTCAACCAAGAGAGACGAGGCGATATAAGATGAACCAATGCTGTCTGCAGGTAGTGTACCATTTCAACCAAGAGAGACGAGGCGATATAAGATGAACCAATGCTGTCTGCATGTAGTGTACCATTTCAGCCAAGAGAGACGAGGCGATATAAGATGAACCAATGCTGTCTGCATGTAGTGTACCATTTCAACCAAGAGAGACGAGGCGATATAAGATGAACCAATGCATTGTAGTCAATCCTTCACATTTAATCCTTTTCTATCTTAATTTGTTGTAAAAACAAAAACAAAATTAAATAGTTCAATGCACAAGATGTCTTGTGATTTGCTGCACACCTTTCTGTAATTGAAAAGCAATTTCACAAATCTTTATCTTAGAAGTAAACCAAGATTATTCTGATCTTACAAGAACGATGAAGCTCTATTTCTCTTTGTTTTAAATTAGAAAAACCCAAATCAATAACTTAAAGATGAGAGACATCTAGTCACGTGCTTAATACGAATAAGTTGATTGGTTGTTAGGTCTTGGCGTCTGTTTATGGTGGTTGGTAAAACAGTATAAATATAAAGGAGTGAGATGAGAATAAGGAGTTATTCTTGTATTCTCCGAAAGGAGTTAATTCTTATTTTTCATGTTTGTTGGCCACACGCTCTGATATAACCAATAAAAGGTTCGCCTTAGGTTGAAAGGGCGTGCCTCGGCTTAAAGAGGCTTTAATCCCTTACTAAACAAACAAGAATAAGGAGTTTTAAAGAACCCCTGGAGAAGCAACAAAAGCAAAGAATATGATCAATAAATAGACAATTTACAATTATTAAGAGCTTTAAAAAAAAAATTATGATATGAATTGGCAAAACAACATCAGCTTTCAAAAGTCTAAATAAAATATGGAACTGCAAATTATATAGTATTAAAACTAAATTACGAATTTTCAATTCAAATGTTGTATCAATCCTAACATATGCTAGCGAGAGTTGGAAAATGACTAAAGATATAGAAAGCAAGTTGAATGCATTTGAAAATAGATGTCTGCGAAAAATAATGAATATAAAATGGAACGAATTCAGGAGAAGTGATGAAATCAGAGACATGTCTGCTCAACCACTAGTGACAACTGTTATAAGAAAGAGAAGATGGAGATATGTTGGGCACACCTTGAGGAGAAATGATCAACGAATATCAAAGCAGGCATTGAAGTGGGATGCAAAGGGTTCAAGAAAGAGAGCTCGACCTAAGGAGAGCCTGAAGCGAACTTTACTGAGAGAGGCAGGAAATATCGGTCTCAGTTCCATGGAGGAGATTGAGCGAGTTGCCCAGGATAGAGCGGTATGGAGAAATTACGTGCAGGCCCTATGTAACGTATAACGGTACGAGAGGAATTATTATATTATATTATAAGAGCTTTAAAAAAACAAATTGACAAACACAGGATTCGAACCACATACACTTATATCTTACAGCACCCATTGCCAAGCCTAGCAATACAAGCGTTCTTACAAACTACAGCCAACTCTACATTGGGCAAGAAAACTGATCGGGGAAACCCTGACCTAGTTATGAGTTGGGTGCTAGATTGTGTAAAAGTTTGATAGAACACTGCAAGCTTTTTTTTTGCAATTTTGCTCAATTCTATGTGTCTACGGTTATTTATTGATGGAAAATATTAATGATACTGATATTCCTTATGTTTAAACTTAACTTGTAACATAATATAACTTCGATTTAGCATGTGGTGTTGATTTGAAAATGAATTCGTCTATATACAACAATACTGGAATGCGAGGTCAAGCAAGCTGGTGGTTTTATTTCCTAGTATTTTTTATCTGAGTCCGCTGGCTGTATTTAGAGTTGGCTGTGTTACGAACACAACCAGCAAGCCATTCAGCAACGCTGATTGTGTTTGTAAAAACACGTAATCACAAAGTACTGTAGTTTTACAAATTACAAAACAATGACAAAATACAGCAACGTTTCGACCAACAAGGGCTTTATCAAACAAACGAACAACAGGAGTGACAAATTTAAAAAACAAATGGACGACCAAATACAAACGTTTCTAATGAAAATCTGGAAATAAAAACGAATAACGAAATAAATGTAACACAAAAAACACACATAAAAACTAGAAATAGAACGGAAGAGAAACAATGAAAATCAGGTAAATATATAATTTAAATACATGCAACATATACCCATATAGATTACAAGGCATGGGAAGAGAAAGTACTAAGAAGCATAGGAATGTAATACGTTGAGCCCACGTGGTCGCAAGGTACCATACAAAGAAATCAACCGATTCTCCAGAGCAAATCGACTGCGATCATCCGAGGAACATGATCGGATGGCTGTGACCTGGATATCGTGAGCTCCTAAATGGCCAGTATTATTGAAATGGGTGGCTACAGGGGTCACAGGGCATTGGCGTATATCGCGCAAGTGTTGGGCGAATCGGTCACTGAGCCTCTTGCTGTCTCGCCGATATAAGCCTTGTTACGCCGCTTACAGATAATGGCATAGATAAGATTACGGGACTCGCATGTGAAACCATCGTCAATAAGAAACGTGGCTAAAGGAAAAGATACAGTACGCGTATGTATCACATAAGCACACGTGTTGCAACGCCGACGGCCACACTGGACAGTGCCAAAACGAGTCTGGATATTGGACTTAAGGCGACTGTGTACCAACATATCCTTAACACGTCTATCCTTGTTGTGTTTGTAAGAACGCTCGCATTGCTAAGTTAGGCAATGGGTGCTGTAAGAAATACTTGTAAGTGGTTCGAATCTTGTGTTTGTCAATTTGTTGTTTCGGAAGCTATTAATACTTGTAAAATGTCTATTTATTGATCATATAAAGAAGTGTACGGGAGCGGTGTTTGTGGAGTTGGGGTATTAAAGAGGTATAACTAACAAAGAATGTGAAATCTTTTGAAGTAAAGTGCTGGAGAAATGTGCGTAGAATTACCAGGACAAAGAAGAGGAAAATATAAACAACCTGCTTAGACAACAATGTTAGATCATAAACTATACCATGTCTCTTCATTATAATAGCATTTTCTGAGCAGAACTTTGTCAAATTAATAGTCTTTCAGAATGTATCTATCTCATAGGCCAGATGTCCCGCTTCTGCAGCCGTCATGCTAAAATCATCAGTTCCATCCTATCCTGAATCCATCTTCTTCCTGGTCTTCCTCTTCTCCTTTTTGTCTGCATGCCTCCCACCATTACCCCAGTCTTCAAGCCATCATATATTCTTACATGTCCAAAACACTTCAATTTTCTAATTCTCATTTGCAGCATCAGTTAGTTTTTTTTTTAGTTTTAAGGTCCTTCTAGAATCTGGATAGACCTATCTGCTATCTTCTCTGTCAATGATATACGTATGACTCTTCTGTAACACTTATGATTAAATAGCACATGTAAATTTTTCAATTGTAGTGTTAAATCTCCATGTTTTACAGACGTACGTTGCCACTGGTAATATGCATGCTCTTATTATCAAGATCGTTGTTTCCTATCAGTTCCGTTCCATACTGTCTTTCGTTGATTCTTATCATGTCTAGGAAACTGACGTATTTTGATCACATTAATAACTCATTAATCAACACATTCGTCTATTAATCCATCAATTTATCCACACAATCTTCCATGAACTCCATAAATCCATCCAACAACTATTTCACATAATCATTCATCAACTTATTTACAAATTAACCATCAACTCCATCTTCAGCTTATCTATCAATACTTTCAAAACTCACCCATTAACCCTTCGAGAACTCCAGCATCCACTCATCAACCTGAACCCATCAGACAATGATTCTCGTATCCACTATCATCTATACATTTACCAAGACATACATACATACATTATTTCATCCAGTCATTTGTCTATCTATCAACAGGAAATTTGGAAGATAGACATGCCATTAAATGTTATCCTAAGCTAGCATCCATGTTACGTTTTCGTTTACCCTCTGGATCCAACTCAGTGCAGTTTTCGTGGCACAGTTAGTCTCCATGTGGACATATGATACACACGGAGACTAGCTGTGGGAAGTAAACTGTACTGAGATGAACACCAGAGGGTAAGCGACAACGTGGAAAACCTAAACCAGAGCCAACTATAAACGTATGGGCCTGCGAACTCAGGAAAGAATTATCGGAAATCAGACCACAACTACACCGCGTGACCTCGCATTCAGTATTGTTGCATATAAACGAATTCATTTTAAAATCAACACAAAATGCTAAATCGAAGTTATATTATGCAACAAGTTAGGTTTAACAATAAGGAATATCAATATTATGAATATTTTCACCAATAAATAAAACAACCATAGACTCACAGAATTGAATAAATTTCAAAACAACTTGCAGTGTTCTATTAAACATATATATATTTCAACCGCCAACTTAAACTAGGTCAGAGCTGGATGTGCCTAAACCGACCTGGAGGGAAAACAGTAGAACAAGAACTGAAAGAAATGAAACACAGCTGGACCACAATATAGAGGATGACCAAGAATAAAGAAGGAATGTTATACATTTGCTGCTGTTCTAAGCGCCAGGAGCGTCACTGGCTAGTGTGTGCGTGTGAGAGAGAAAGAGAGAGAGAGAGCACCAATGCACATCGTTACCACACATTCATCCACTAACCCAGACATCCATATATACACCCACCTATCCATACATCCATCAGTTTCTCAAAACCTAATAAACACGAGCACACTGTGTCTTCAATCTACACAACTGTAACATTATAGTCTTAATCTACTTTATATAGCGTTTAATCTAAAGTGCTAACGTAGTGACTTGTAGCAACAGCCTTTCGTTCCCATTGATTAACTAAAAATGGTATTACAGTCTAACTAAGCCTAGGGTCATTGATTACGTCTGCCAACTAGTTCATTATTGTTAACGTTGTTATGGTGATATCAGACTAACACTTCCATATGGTACATAATAGGAACAAAAGAAACCGAAATCAGACTGGTTGACAAAAGTAGAATTTTATAATAGAGTCAACTTGTGGATCCGATTCTGATTCTCAGATAGTGGCGGCTCGTCATTAAGGGACAGTGGGACCCGGCCACACCAAAAATAATATGCAATGTGTATTTATAATATTATAAATTATTTGTTCTTAATTATCCCTTTTAACGTGATACTGATTCGCTTTGAAAGTGGAATATATAAAGATAAAATAGCACATACAGTCTCTCTCTCGCTCGCGATCTCGGACTAGACTGATGAACAAACTTTTTTCATGAATTTAACCATGTTTTTAAGGTACTCCGCTTTTCCGTACAGCTTCTCGCGAAGCTCTGTGTTATGGGGCCAGGTTTCTTTTCTTATAACTGCTGCCAGTTGACAATCTTGCAGAACGTGTTCTGCCGTCATGTCCACCTTTTTGCAGGGGCACAGGCTAGTTGTGCCAATTTTAAATTTGTGGAACATGTGGGCGCGGAGTTTGTTGTGGTTGGTACGGAGGCGAAGTATGGCTACTTGTTCACTACGAGACAGACCATAGTATCCGTCGCTGTTGTTGTGGTGAGGATGATCTTTGTCCATTTGTCTCTATAGTGCCAGTCGATGGTTGTTCTGGCTTCCTCATAGCTGACCTCGAGATCAGTTTGAGGTAGTCGCCCGCCTTCTTTAGCTAACTTGTCGGCATCTTCATTTCCGCTTATATTGCAGTGTGATGGTATCCACTGAATGACGGTGCGTTTGAGAGAGCGCGCTAGTTCATCTAGGGTCGCTTTGAGCTCATTCAGCTCTATTTTTCCTACGCCTTTGAGTGCCGTGATGACCGATAGAGCATCGGTGAATATCACGACTTCAAAAAAGGCAATAATATATTGGAAAACAACGACGATTTAAACAAACGCACATGACATATTGTACGAATATTATATTAGACATGGGGGGTCGCAGGTGGTAGATACGTTGATCATGACGGCAGCGGAGGTATACTATCTGACCTCCGAGAGAGAAAACTACAGAAGGACTGTAAGGGTGGTAACTTTCTACTGTTGTTAAGTTACTAGATGAAGGTGTTCAAATTATACTTCTTAATGGTATTAAAACATTTCCTATCTATCTACTTGCAACAGGTAAAACGCTGGTGATAGAATAATACAAGACACATTTCCAGAGCTACCGCATTAATACTGGAATACTGCAGTAACCATTAATAGATCTAATCTGAATTGCAAGATTTCCATGGTGTAGCAATTATCACATCCACCTAAGCACACTCTTTAGCATGGAGGTAAAGTGATATGAGGTACTCGGTTCGTTCGCTGCATCCAGCGATGGGGATATTTTTTTCCAGCGATTACTGATCTCAATGTATGTGTGATCAAGTTGCTTGTCATATCGGAGACAGACGATAAAACGTAGGTCCCATGTTCAAGTTGAGCACGTAATAGAAGTCTAGACAGTTCAAACATTTTCCTTGAGCATTGTATTTGTATCTTACACTTATATTGTAAAGTCATATTAAACACCCTTCAACACCTGCTGAAGGAGACTGAGCACCCACCACTCCGCAAAGAAAGTCAAGATCTCTTATCAATAAATAACACATTCTTTTGCTTTCTAACTATTTCCTTCATGTTATTTCTTGTTCCCCATCCCAACTTTTACTGAGACAGTTGTTTCCTTTAAGTCGCATGTGTGTTTCCGGGACTTGCAAAGGGAGAAAGGAACAGTAACACTGCAAAACACAAGACATGTCTAAGACAATCTACGAGCCATGTCGTAAGAAGACCTACAGAAGCTACGCTAGTAAATACAAAGCGTCGCAGAAATCAGATGTGCTGACCTACAAATAGACGCATAACTGGCACAACATGCAATCTCTCTTAAGCTCAGATCACAGACACATCACAAATAGTGGTTTATCAAGTGGTCGATATGGAGCGTTCGAAGAAGAAGAAGAAGAAGTAGTTTCTCTTAGTTGTATAGTTCTTCCTGAATATATAACTCATAGTGCCTTATTACTTTTCATTCGAAAACGACGCTCAAATGTTGGCATTCAATTACATGTCAGCTTACACTGTTATTTGCCTCACAGGGTGTCATTTCTCCAAATGGTGTCATCTCATCATACATGAGTAGCTCTCTTATCCTGCAGACATTTACTTCATTTTAAAATATTGCCCGCTCGTATTACTGCGCTTTATATTTTCATTAAATATGTGTCCATGGCGAAGTGGTTTAGCCGTTTGCATGTTGTTCTGAATGTTCAAATTTGATTCCAGACTGAGTCATCTATGCAGTTGTTTTCATGTGATTAATAGAATTGTTGCTGGAAATGCAGTGTTTGTGCTTTGTGCAACACTCTATGGCATGCCATTTCTGCCGACAGGGACGGGGTCATATGGAGACACCCAGTGCGATGAAGTCAATCCTTCGCTTTAGTTAGATCCTCATATCTCCAATTAATACAAATGTATATCTCTCGTTTTCTCTCTCTCTCTCTCTCTCTCTCTCTCTCTCATTCTGTTATTCATTTACTCTGTCTTTAGAATATGTGTCATCACAAATTACTTTGTAGAGATTTACCAAGAGCACAGACAAGATGTGAGAGCCGGTGTAGCATAGCAGTTAGAGCATTTGATTCTTAGATGTGCCTAAAAAATGAAAACTGGGACTGAAATTTTCACTGACCCTAATTTCAGTCCCATTTTTTCATTTTAGAACCATTGGAATGCCTCTGTCGTAGTCTATATGTAGTGTGATGTGAAATTCGTCTTTCCTGTTGTATCGTTTGCTTGATAAAGACCTTTTGGTCGAAACATTGCTGTGCGTTGTCATCGTTTTAGTATGTTGTAAAACTACAGTACTTTGTTATTACGTGTTTCGCCATTTTCATAGTTTTACTGCTGTCGTCCCCTATATCGATAATGTCTTAGTTCAATGCCCATTTAGAGTAGAATTTTTCCCAACACAGACGGCTCTCAGTTCGACCTAGTACAAACTGAACAGCTTCAAAGGCCAAGGATTTACTTTATTGTGCAAGATTTATTCAAATGACTCGGTTAATTTATGCGGAAATGAAACTGGCAATTTTTGAGAGTATTACATAAAACACGAGCTCTATAGCTTTAACAGCGATCCAATGATATTGGAGAAAAGTGCACTCATCAACCGAACGAAACAGTCTGGATTAAAACCCACAGTCTTTGAAATAAAAGGCAAACAGTTTGACCACTTTACCAAAGAGAACCCGTGGAAATAAATATGGTCGACGTGATATTGAGCATATTACTCAACATGCACTGTTGGTCAATGGAAATAGGGGTGTACATTTGCCTCCATAGAGTATGAGTACGTTGTGTCAGTTTTGAGCATACCAACATATACTTTTGTATATATTCTGCATACCAACATATACTTTTGTATATATTCTGCATATCAACATTTACTTTTTCTCCACCATTTTTGTGTGTGCTTGGGGTAGTCTCCATAAGTAGGGAAAAAACACACTGACCTTGGAGAGTCAATCCAGCTAGGCAACCCAGAGTCCCTTTATCGTTATATTTGAAAGTCAAAGTTTCCTGGTCTTCATCACTGGTAGGTGGGGTTGACCTGTGTGTTCTACGGTCCGTTCTTTCTACTAACATACCTCAACTTTGCTGAATATAGAACCAGATATTTCGTGCTTGTACATGTTTTCTTGATAAAGACTTATGGTCGAAACGTCGTTTTTTTCAATTTTCTCATTTAATCTTTAATTTTTACTTACTGATTACTCACTGTCTTTGTCCATGCCGCACATTTACTTCGGTATTTCGGTAGCATCTCCACGTTTTTCTCCAAATTTGATCTGATCAGTTCTGACCACTTCAGATTTGACCTGATCAGTTCTGACCACTTCAGATTTGATCTGATCAGTTCTGACCACTTCAGATTTGAAGTTTTCCGTACATCGCCTTACAAAATCATTCACGAATTTTTTTTATTCTAAGGGAAGTAATACATACAATAGGTAAGTTCACTAGTAAACAATGGTTACATTTCTTTAACTGATTAGTTATCGTACGTATTCAACTCTTTTCTGCCAATGTGTGTGGTGGTGTCTCAGATCGCACCCCCAGTGGAATTAAAGACACCAGGTGACAGGAGACTGATACAGCAATCGTAAGATGTCAGATTGAGTTCCCCAAAAATTAATAATTCGTCATCGATGCGTGCGATGTCTTTTCTAGACATTGTTGATGGTGATCTTCTAGACATTGTTGATGGTGATCTTCTAGACATTGTTGATGGTGATCTTCTAGACATTGTTGATGGTGATCTTCTAGACATTGTTGATGGTGATCTTCTAGTACGAAAATATTTTCCAAATTAATTAACAAAACCATCATCATACCTCGGTGAATAATCATGTGTGTTCATATTCCTTTCTTACAGAAGACGATCTCAATGGCTATGCACTAACTTCGTAGTCCTAGAGAAGACTCTTGTGCAATAATCATGTGTGTTCATATTCCTTTCTTACAGAAGACGATCTCAATGGCTATGCACTAACTTCGTAGTCCTAGAGAAGACTCTTGTGAATAATCATGTGTGTTCATATTCCTTTCTTACAGAAGACGATCTCAATGGCTATGCACTAACTTCGTAGTCCTAGAGAAGACTCTTGTGAATAATCATGTGTGTTCATATTCCTTTCTTACAGAAGACGATCTCAATGGCTATGCACTAACTTCGTAGTCCTAGAGAAGACTCTTGTGAATAATCATGTGTGTTCATATTCCTTTCTTACAGAAGACGATCTCAATGGCTATGCACTAACTTCGTAGTCCTAGAGAAGACTCTTGTGAATAATCATGTGTGTTCATATTCCTTTCTTACAGAAGACGATCTCAATGGCTATGCACTAACTTCGTAGTCCTAGAGAAGACTCTTGTGAATAATCATGTGTGTTCATATTCCTTTCTTACAGAAGACGATCTCAATGGCTATGCACTAACTTCGTAGTCCTAGAGAAGACTCTTGTGAATAATCATGTGTGTTCATATTCCTTTCTTACAGAAGACGATCTCAATGGCTATGCACTAACTTCGTAGTCCTAGAGAAGACTCTTGTGAATAATCATGTGTGTTCATATTCCTTTCTTACAGAAGACGATCTCAATGGCTATGCACTAACTTCGTAGTCCTAGAGAAGACTCTTGTGAATAATCATGTGTGTTCATATTCCTTTCTTACAGAAGACGATCTCAATGGCTATGCACTAACTTCGTAGTCCTAGAGAAGACTCTTGTGCAATTTGTGAAGATGGTGAAATGTTTTTGGTACGAATTTTGTTGTAATCTCTCTCTCATGTCTTTTTAACCAGGATTGAGGTTATTGGTTATTGGTTACTAAACTGACATCATTGCACTCCGGGCAGACCCATAGGTGCTCAGTCTCCCCAACAGATATCGAAGAGTATGCATACTGATGGTTGCTGTGACTCGCTGATTAAACACACCTCTCACTCTGCCTCTCAGGTATCCAGTTCGACTTGAACAACGGGTAACTCCAAACTGCTTAAATCGCTTGATCGATTCAACATCGATTTTAGTGTCCTCATCCAACAGTCGCAAAGAGACCGAAGAATATCCCCTTATCCATCTTCAACTCCCCAACAATCGATATTGTTGATGCAAGCATGTCCGCTCTCTCATTACCGTAAACACCCGCATGCCCAGGAAAGTATATCCACGTAAGCCGCTGGAGGTTAGAAACTTCTATAGACGACATCCACTCATACCGAAACCTGCCCTTCTGGATCTTGTGAAGCATCGACTGAGAGTCAGATACAACAACTGCCCCAATAAATGAAGTCCCAGAGATCCAAGGGAGGGCAGCATTAACGGCCTCAACCTCCATCCTCATACTAGAAGTAGTTGTCCTGCATGCCCCACTTCGCTCTGCAACAACCCTACCATGCGCATTAGCCAAGAAACCCCAGCCGGATTTCTCACCACGTTGAACCGACCCATCGGTATATACAACAACATCATCATCCCTTGCATTATCTTCTATCAGCTGCTTAAATGCGAGATCAGCCTTTATGTTGCCCCAATCTCTACATTCTCTTCCAAGAGTAATGATAACATTGAGATAGTTGGTCATGCTACCATCTGTTGGGATCCATTCTTCCCCTTTTGGTAGGGTCGCAACCGTATTCACCTGGCCAATTGTTCTCTCAGCCTGGGCCATCCACGACATGCCACGCTTGATTCTCGTGCCCTTAACATCATTAGTGTTCTTGTGTAGTCGATGTCTCTTATCCGCAGTAACCCGCATATATGCCTTGGTTTGGGCGATTGCATGACGGGAACGTAGTGACAGAAGGCCAAGCATATATCTCATCTTCACAATGGGGGTATTTCTAGTGCAGCCCAGGACTATACACATACCTTCATTCTGAACCCGTTCGAGTCGTTCACATTGTGATCTTGATATCGTAAGAATTCCGAGTCCGTAATCTGCCACTGACATTACCAGTCGATCGAACAAAAGGGCAAGTAGTCTCTGCTCAAGGATTGGGTATAGCCCTTAAACCACCATGTCACTTCTTTCTGTCTCTAGCTATCTCATGCTTTTCCCCTTCAGCTCTTCTTTATATTGTTGATCTCTGCCTCTACATCTTGTCTCCATGTATTTCTAGGCGTCTCTTTCTTTCGCTATCCCTGTAGGTTCCAGGAAATGACTCTTCTTGTTATGTTCCCCTCTGGTTTTCTCAAAGTGTGTCCTATCCTAGCGTCTTTTTTTACCGCTTGGTTCACTGGAATATGTCTTGTTCTCTTCTAAGTTCCTCATTTGTGACCCTATCATACTATCTCAGTCCCTCTATTCTGTGCTGACACCAGTTGATGAATGTTTGCAATTTATGCGTTATTATTTTAGTCGTTCTCCGTGCTTCTGACCCATACAGCAGAACTGCTTTAACATTGGAGTTGAATATCGTAACTTTTGTTCAAGATGTGATTTCTTTAGACTTCCATATCTATGTGTTTAAAACGAATTTTGTCCGGAGAGGGGTTTTGCAGCCTGCTCTTATCGGTTATGTTTTATTGTCATTATAGTACCTGACTCTTTCCCCAGAACTTATTCATCTTGGCACTAACTATTCTTCTTTTTTTCCTGTTTAACATCTGCAACGATCCAACAGTGATCTAGTTTCTGTTCAATGCTGTCTAGTGGTTTGTAATGTCATTGTATAAATGGGACGTTTGTAGATCTAGCATCTCTCGGTAGGAGTCAGTATTGTAATATACTAAAGCTAGGGAACTTGGGTTTATCTACTTAATGGATTCCGAAACAGTTCCATGCCCCTCTCTCCTAGACATTTTTGAATAATGTTCGCACATCACAATTATGAAGGTTACGCCCGTATGGTGCCGGGGCCCGTAAGGGAAGAAAACAATAATAACAGTGTGACCTACAAGGCATGTCGTTAGAAGCGAGTAAGGTAGGCGTCTAGGAAAGCTACACCAGTAAACACAAAGCGTCGCAGAAATCGGATGTGCGTCACAGAAATCGGATTACTTGTAGGCGCTTAACTGACACAACGTAAATCACTTTTAGGCTCAGATCACATACAAACCACACAGACTTGTTAACTGGTGATCAATATGAAGCGTTCGAAGAAGAAGAAGAAGAAGAAGAAGAAGAGTTATTGTTGATTCTAATTATGTATATAATACTTTTATCTCGCCACAAAATATCTAGGCTGGAAACACTTTTTTATTTTGGTTATAAAAAAACATTCACATTAGATAGGAAACAGGAATATTTTGTCTTTCTCATCGTTGCTGGTCATTATCGAACCACGTGATTAGTAATTTTCTTTTTAGTTCATTAAGTTGTTTACCTAGATTCAAAGTCACAGATTTATTTCAAAATTTGTGTTACAGATTTTCGTCTTAGGACCGTTAGGAATCTACTGTCTGATTAGAAATGTTGTTGGCCGTGTAAGAAGGGAATTTATTAACTTCTGCTGTATCATTTGCTTGATAAAGACCTGTTGTTCGAAACGTTGCTGTGTATTGTTATTGTTATTGCATTATGTTATTTTGCAGTGCAGTACTTTGTTTTTACGTGTTTCGCCCTTAGCTTCTTTCTGTGAAGTCATATGACTGAATATGGACAAAACCCAAACTCCCACAATGCATGATAACAAAATGCATATTTTATAGAGAAGTTATTAGGCTAGTCACGAGAACATAACAGAAATAAATACGAAGAATTAACTTCACTACAGTGCCCAGTACGTAGTTGAAATATAATGACCTGATCTGTTCTACTTAGGTCTTTGAGGGAGTCTTGTCCATAATCATATCCAGTGTTTGTCTTCCAGTCTTCTTCAGATTTTCTCTGTATGAGGGTTTTGACCTACTGAAAAGACAGGGGTTGGTAATTTGCTCTTTGGCACTGTCTTCCTTAGCTAAGACATCTGCACTCTCATTGCCTGCAATGCCAAAGTGAGATAGAATCAACTGCAAGTGAATTTATGCCTCTTCTGAAAGCAGAGCAAGTTCTATTTTTAGGTTTTGTACTGTACTGTCATCGGATTTAGCCTCCAGGGCGTGTATAGCTGACAGAGATCGCTGAAGAAGAAGACTTCACTGCATCGGGCCATATGGTTTACACCCCGCACATCAAAGACGTAATCATTAAATAATACAAATGTAAATAAAATGTAAATTTGAAACCGGTGTAAAGCAAGACTGTATTCTATCTCCGATATTGGAGTGGCAATTGACTGGCTAAAGAAGAAATGTTGCAGGAACGAAACTGGGTTGAAAAAAATCAACTGAAAGATTTCAATTTTGCAGATGATATTGCCTTGTTAAGTAAAATCAACCAAGATATGCAAATAAAAACGGACAACTTGTCATCTATAGCAACAAAAGTTGGACTGCAGATAAGTTATGACAAAACAAATATAATGAAGTCACCTATGGCAAGTAACGCAGATATCCCTCTAGAATCTAAAATGATAAAAATAACACAGCAGTTCACCTATTTGGGTAACAATTTTGATTGCACGGGAAATGTTTAAAAAAAAAAAAATTATGCTACAAATTGTAAAGCAACGTCAGCTTTTAAAAATCTAAAATATGGAACAGGAAATTATATCGTATTCATGGCGGGATACCAACCCAGAACAAGGGTTGTCTTTTTTTTTAAATTCACAAAGAAAAAACTAGCAAACATATTGTCATACAATTTGGCCACATGTTGCAAAAGACATTGTTTTTATGATAAACAACGTTTAGTGTATGCATTATTATAATTTATTTTAAAAATAATTCATTTTCTTCAAAATATATTGTAAAAAACCCCCACTTCATCGTGCAGTAAATTTCAAAAACATAAGAAGTGCAAAGAATGCCAAACTTGCATATGATGTACATTTCACCCATAATTATAGCGTGAACCTCCACAAAATGTCTAACTCAATTGGTTTGTAGATATGATTTTTGCAATGTAACCGTTCCAAATAAAAAAAACAATTTCAAATTAGAACAGCAATATCTCTTCTTATATGCAGTTTAGATAAAAAGTGGAGGTTCAAGCTATAATTATGTGTGATGTGTACATCATATGCTAGCTTAGCATTCTTTGCACTTCTTATATTTGTGAAATCCACTGCAACGACGATGAAAGGACGGGGGTTATAATATATTTTCAAGAGAAATTAATTATATTTCAAATAACTAATTACAATGCATAAACTAAACTTTGTTTATTGTCAAAAACAATGTATTTTGTAACATGTTGCCAAATTGTATGACAATATGTTTGTTAGTTTTTTTCGGTGAATTTTTAAAAAAGACAACACTTGTTCTGGGTGGGTCTCTCGCCTTAAAACTAAATTGCAAATTTTCAATTCAAATGTTGTATCATTCCTAACATATGCCAGCGAGAGTTGGAAAAGGACTAAAGATATAGAAAGCAAGTTGAATGCCTTTGTGAATAAGTGTCTGCACAAAATATTGACTATAAAATTGAACGAATTCATGAGTAGTGATGAAATTAGAGAAATGTCTGGTCAACAACTAATAACAACTGTTATTGTTATTAACAATTGTTATTAAAGGAGCCGATGGAGAGATGTTGGGCATACCTTGAGAAGAAATGATCAAAGAATACCAACGCAGGCATTGAAATGAGAGGCACAGGGTTCAAGAAAGAGAACATGCCCTAGTGAAACCCTGAACCGAGCTTCGTTGAGAGAGGAAATAAATATCGAATTCAATTATATGAAAGGGATTGAGAGAGTTGCCCAGGACAGAACGATATGGAGAAATTACGTTGAGGTCCCGAACTTCCGTCTCCCTTCCTTAAATCTGTCCATGTTATTTGTATATACAGAGAAATAGTAATTCATTGATTTACCAGAAAATAATGCATACTTCTTCATTAGGAAATCCAGTGAGCAGAAAGAAAGCACATAATTGCAAGCACAGACATATGGATAAAAACAGAACAGGAACCCATGATGACCCATGTCAAAAGGAGAAAATGACTGGTCTGACATATCCTAAGGAAGATACATTCGAGTGACGCTTGACAAGCACTTGAGGAAAACCAGCAAGGAAAACAGAAATGGGACTCCTAAACAGACCTGTAGACGGAGTCTTTTTGAGGTACTAAAGCATGCTGAGAACTGAAGGATACTCGGAAGCCGTAAAAATAAAACAGCCAAAGACATGAAAAACTGCGAACAACTACGCTCCACGAGTATCTGAGAGGAATAAGTAAGTAGGAAAGAAAGCACACAACAAAAATAAATAATAGTAACAAATCTAAACGAAAAGCCATGAATAAAAACCAGTTCTCGTCTAACTGTATTCTTATCTTAAAGATCAAAATCTTATCTTCCCTGTACAGACGCCTCGCGGGATGATACTAATGTCACACCGACCCAACCGTGACCTCTTTTTTCAAGGCTTACAATAACAACCAGATAACAACAAATTATTATTGCTGTTATTATTTTCAAATATTCTATACTAGCTCCCTCTTAAGAATAATCCTCCCCACTCAGTTCCAAAACCATCCAGCCATGACATAACCAAGAACCTACTTCAACTTAACGAATAGCTACGTAATACATTACACTTCAACTTAAACAGAGGTACATCGTTCTGGTATGTACCCCATATACTGTTTTTAAAAAAAACAACTATGTAACTATTCTACATCATATGAGCAAACATACGCGATATGGTCGAACATATTACAGAAAATACATAGAAAAATGCTATGATATCTGTGACATGGCGTAATACAATCGTATGCTTTTTGGGGCAACGATTCCCAAACTGTGCATTACCGTGGACCCCACTTAAGATACATTTTGCTGCCACGGACACCCACAAGTTTCTAGATATGAAAATAGATATGAATAAATTATCTGTGTGTTACAATAGTCAACAATGTCTGCAATTCAACATTTTAATAAACAGCAAGAGGTTTACTTTTGCCTTGAACAAGACGCGCCATCATCAGTACATTTGAGTTTCCATTTCAGCCAGTGCTTCCAAGAAGATAAGCCAAAATGTATTGTAGTCACATCCAATGTACGCCAACGTTATTTATCCTATCTTTCACAAGATCATTTCAGTCAATTACTTACTTCAATTTGATACTTTTAGTGGGGGAGTTATTATTACACTACACCAACAGTCAAGATGTCTTCAATTTCTCGGACTGCTGGAAATTTCAAATGATCATTAATTTTTTCCTGTCAGACATTTGGACTCCGGTATGGTCTGTGTCCTTTGATTTTGCAGCGAAACTAATTTACCACTGTTTTTATACATGTTTTAAAATTGTATTGTTCTGTTTGAAATGTCAAAAGATGTAATATTTTATTCAAGCGTTTCAGTACCCTCCCCTCCCGTGAGTACCTCGAGGACTGCCGGGGTCCCAGGAAACCATTTTGGAAAACGCTGCTTTAAGGTGTTTGAGGTTGAGTGTTTTGAGGTATTTATCATAGTTTCTAACAACTATTTTATTTTTGGATACTTTTCTCCCACTCTATCTTTAGTCTTATCATCATACTCGTTTGTTTATGCTTTATCTAAGCTCACTCTAACCTAAACTTTATATAAATGTGTGGTTTTAGGAAGCGATGGTTCTCACATTGCTAGAAATCCTGGACTCGTAATATTTGTGTTATATGTCTTACTATACAGTGCTTTTCCATGCCAAGAAATCTAAACAGAGAGATGATTTTCAGAAATCGTATCATCAAATAGATTGTCCTGAACAGAACTTTGCCACTGTAACATTTCTTCGGAATTTCTCTCTCTCATAGGCCATATATTCCGCCACTGCATCCGTCATGCTCAAATCATCAGCTACATCCTGAATCCATTTTCTCCGTGGTCTTCCTCTTCTCCTTTTGCTGGGATGTCTTCTGCAATTATGGTCTTCTCAGCCTTCGTGTCTCTTTATATGTCCAAAATACTTCAATTTTCTCATTCTTATTTGTAGCATCAGCCAGCCAGTTTTCTTTAATTTTGAGTTCTTTCTGGATAGATCTATTTGTTCTCATCTCTGTCCAAGATATATGGAGGGTTCTTCTGTAACACTAACATTCAAAAGCACATACATATTTTTCTACATCATTGTAAAATGTCCATGCTTCACACCCATATGTTGTCACTGGGAATACGCATGCTCTTAGTGTTCTGATCTACGTTTTCCTATCAGTTCAATTCGATACTGATTTTAGTTGTTTAGTTTTTTGTAAAGCTATGTTTGTTCTTTTCTTCTTCTTCTTTGCGTTCGTTCTTTACGACCAATTTTAATCACCTTTGTGATATGTTTGATCTTTGCCAAGAACGTGTATACGTTGCACATTAGTTTGGTAGGCCCTAAGCGATAGACTTCTACACGTTTAGGATATGTGCATCCGATTTCAGCCAAACCTCCTTAGTCGCCTCTTACGACATGCGTGGCAGGTAACAGTGGTTCTATTCTTTACACCCCAAATGTGGGCCCCGGTAACCACTCGGGCGTTTGTTCTTTTAATTTCCTTCATCCTATTTCCATCTGTCGTCCTGCCGAATGGATTAGAGCGCATGCTGGAGACCCGTATTCAATTCACGGTAAGGCCAAGGATATTTTTCTGTTGTGGGCATAGATGAAAAATCATAATCTGAACACCATCACGGCGACTGCACTAGCCATGCAGCCATTAAATTTATCAGGCCCCCGTCCCAACGGTCCTACACCGACCTAAATAGCTGTACTACAGGCAGTAACGACATTTAGCAATGAATGGAGATGAATGGACTTTCTATTTTTTCTCTGTTGATATAAATATCTTTTGTCATGTTTGTTTTATCCATTGTCATTATTTGTGTTCGACATGAGCGTAAACAGAATGTCATCTGGGGTCTTATACAATTTACCTTTCAATCATTGTTCGGACATGTGATGAGGAAGGGAGGTTTAGAACACATTGTTAAAATCGAAGGTAGACGAGACAGAGGAAGACAGAAAAAGAAAATGTTGGATAGCCTGACTTCATGGCACGGAAGAGCGTCAATATCTGAGATGATAGCAAACACCAGAGGCATAGATTTGGGGAGATCCATCATCGTCTACACTATCCAGCACGGCACATGATGATGATGCTCCTTCAATTTAGCAATTTAGTCTTCAGGTGCCATGTTTAGTAAGTATTAACAATTTAGAAAGTTATTGTATCCATTTACAACTAAGTAAACTGGAGAACTGACTATACAGGGAATTGAACCCGTAAACGTTCGTGATGAAGTTAAACTGATCTCGTAAAACTCCGAAAAATGCACATGATGAGAGGCGCACTAGCGTAGTTGTTAGTGAACTCTCCCATGTAGTGCCGGGACCCGCAAGGCAAGCAAAGAATAGTACTACTGCGACCTACAAGGCGGGTCGTAAGAGGCGACTGATGTAGGACCTTATTGAAGCTACCCTAGTAAATAAAAAGCTTTACAGAAATCGGATGTGCTAGCCTACTTGTAGGCGCATAACTGGCACAACGTACACTCGCTCTTAGGCTCAGATCACATACAACTCACACAGATTGTTTAACAAGGGGTCGATATAGAGAGTTCAAAGAGAAAGAAGTTAGTGAACTTGCTACTTAGCCTAGTGGTCCGAATTCCAATAGGCATTGCATTTTTTTTCTGACTGAAACAACCCTCAGGTCCACCCAACATCAATTGGGTACCAGGAATAGCACTGGGAAGTAAACGCGGCCGGCCTGATGTTGACCACATCACCCATCGTGTGACAACGGTCAATGAAAAATACGGGCCTAACACAATATGAACTTATATGAGATGCAAATCGTGGCATTTCCTTTACATGAGTTAGCTATCAACCATAGTCAACAAGTCGACGATTTTCCAGGCACCACTTATACATTCAGTAGTTTGTCATTTCTTTCTGAATGATGAGGTCTATTTTTATCCTTTGTAAAAATAAAAATAGGAACTAATTTGCTTCCAAACTTGCCGGGCACGGAGTTTGAAACATGTACACTTGTTTCCTTACTTACTTGGGTGCACTAAAGACACGTCGTACAGGGCGATGCGCTATCTTCTTGACTATCCTACTATGGAATATAGAACACTGATAATCCGTGCACGTGCATACCTTCGAGTCAATGCTGACACACAACATCGTCTGCACATGGAAATAAAGAGACAAAAAGTAAATAAGTTAAAAAGAGGAAAATCTTCGGTGGGTCAGGCCGAGGACTGTATTGAACAGGTGTGTACACTTGAAGACATTGATCTCGGTGAAGAATGGATACCAGTGCCAACAGGAATCGCTACATCCTTTTCTGCATGCATCGAACTTGATAAAGAATGCAGACTAGACAACCCACTTGTCGTGGAGGCCAGCAGTTCAGGCATTAATTTCTGAGAACGCATCTGAGCATGATGTAATCATTTATACGGATGGTTCCGTGATTTGACATGTGTGGAGCTCGTGGGCTTTCACTGCTCAGGTCGGAGGGAATGTTGTGAAGGAAGACAGTGGTGGATTTGCCGTGACTACGAGTAGTCTCACTATGGAAATGATGGCGGTTACTAAAGCGATGGTTTGGCTGGAATCACAGACTTTTATCCATGCATGTTTTCTCAGTGACTCAATGAGTATGCTCAGGAAGATTGGAACAGGATGGGCTAGGAGACATTGGATGGAGTCGCTGGGAAGGTCTAAGCTGACGAAGATTAGTTTTATTTTTGTGCCAGGGCATGCAGGTGTAAGAGGGAATGAATGTGCGGATTAGGTTTGCAGATATGGCTGCTGTACAAAGCGGGCGAGCAATGGACCAGGCTGATATTATAAATTCCTAAGGGAGAGAGGTCGCCACACGCTGAGGGACATACTGAGGGAGAGATCGGAGCACTTATGGACTAATTGGTTCGACGTGCAGTGATGATGATCCGACGACTAAACTAAATTAAAACACTTGTTTCAGTTTCAGCTTCAGATTGAAATATCTTCATTGCACTCCGGACATGTCCGTAGGTGCTCCGATCTCCTTCGCAATATCTCCAACAGCGTCCAGTGACTGACCGTACCAGTTCGATTTTGATTGATGAGCCTACGCATATACCTGTTATGCTGTTATTTTCTTCCTACTTCAATCTTCACACCCAGTTCCTGCAATCTAGTAGTTGACGTGGACTTGTTGAAATGAAATCTTCTTTGCTGATATGGTGGCAGTCAGCTAGTCTATGTATGTTTGTGTTGTGAGCAAAAGGGTTGCTTTACCTACTTATCCATAATTGCTTAGTCTCATTCAGAAGATATCGAAGGGTATCCTTGCAGATGATTTCCGTGAAACGCTTGTACTGCACCACCTCCTCAATGTTGAAGATTACTGAGTACTTACTCCGGACTCGCCCGGATGGGAACCCCTGTCTTGGAAGATTGGTAGCTCCTCCATGCAAGAGATTACTGAGTACTTACCCCGGACTCGCCCGGATGGGAACCCCTGTCTTGGAAGATTGATAGCGAGCACTTTGGTAACACTAAAGTACAGCACTAAAATAGACAAGCATGTAACAGTGAGTTACTGTGTGTGCTGTTGGTGTGTGCTCACGTGCATGGCGCGATTACAGTCCGAGGTCATGTACTCCAGAGCTGGCACCAGTACACAGTCTAGGGACGGTACGGGAACAGCAGAAGGGTACAGACGGCGGGAGTGTATGAGAAGAGCAGACATGAACAGAAGATTTGAATGTAAACGATTACTTGGAAAACAAGAATTGAAAAGGACAACTGATTTGGGAAGGACTGAGACACTAGAAACCAAAAACCTAGAGATAAATATATAGCGATAGAGAAGTAGAAAGAGCAAGAAAGAGAGAGAGAGGGAGAGAGAGAGGGAGAGAGAGAGGGAGATAAAGATAGATAGATAGAGAGAGAGAGAGAGAGAGAGAGAGAGAGCGGACTGAAGGTGACTTGTATAAAAAAATAAGTTACAAATATCGCACAGAAAGAAATAAATGGAAAGTTTTGGAACACACACACATACTTCCGCGAATACACACGTACGCGCACACAGACACACACACACACACACGCACGCACGCACACGCACACACATACACACACCCATACACATATACACAAATGATTGCGTCGCAGGAACAAAAAGAATGAGAACAAGGAACTCTGGAATCGTGAAATTAAGACTACTTTTCCCTGCATACACTTGTAGGTCAACGCGACCATTTCCAACACTTCACTTGCTTTCTTTACCGAGTCAATAGTTAGTATAGATGATAAAAAATGTACACATCTCAAATCGTTTTCATTGAGTTGATATACACTAGGTCATTGAGACAAAACAGCGGTAAACGAGATTAAACATTAATTGTAACATTTGTAAACGTACACTATCAATTAATAAATCGGGTCAACATTTCTTTGCTTATATCAAAACACAAGACAAATTTAGTTTTTCGCTTTGTCTTGTCATGGAAAAATTAATTTATTTTGTTAGTTTTTTTTGGTGTAAAATATAATGGAATATACAATTTATAAATAAAAAAGTAAAGGAACGTGTTTTCATTGGTTTTTTTAAAATATTAGTGAATGTGGTGTTTAGGGGCTGAGGTGGTATGATAAGATTACGAACGAGGAATTCAGAGAAAGAACTAAGCAGATACTACTGTAGAAAGAGCTCAGGAAGTGACGCTGGCGATGGATAGGACATACATTGAGAAGACAGACCGGAAGCATTACAAGGCAGGCACTGTTTTGGAACACGCAGGGAAAGATCAGTTACGGAAGGCATAGACAGATCTGGAGAAGAGAGTTGGAGTCTGATATTAAAAGGATATGTAAAACATGGAAAGAATTCGAAGGGATGGCAGGATAGAGGAAGAGCTGGAAGAAGTTTGTTAAAGAAATGTGCTCTGTATGGAGTTGAAAGGTGATGAAGAAGAATGTGGTGTGAGGACAGTATTTTTCTTTGACCCTCGGTTACACTGTGGATGATGTGGTCACCATCACGCTAGACGTCACCTTTACTACCTAGCGTTTCTCTGGCACCCAACTGAAGCTATGTCAACCTCAAATCCGATAAGGTCGCAAAAAACTCCCACTGTAAGTCCCATGCAAAGACAGGTACATTGTTCATTTGAGGATCATCTTGATCACACATCGAACATGTCTATAATTGCTCTGATCTCCTCCCAAGCATGTATCTCAGTGTGTTTATACTAACAACTCCGGTTCTGTGTTAATTGATGTATCTACTGTGTTTTCTCTCGTAGTTTTTCCGTCTTGTCGCACCTATTGGTATGCACGACTTGCGCAAACCGCACGACTTGCGCAAACCGAGATAGAGAATGCCATTTATCTTCTTCGTTGAAATCTTCAGTGCGTATGTTTTCTCTTAGAGCGTTGATGATGTCGCTTGTGTCCATAGAAGACCCATTCTCAATCGTAACATTGACAGCCAGTGCATCTGCTCTTTCATTGCCCTTCACCCCAGCATGACCTGGGACAAAAATAAAATTTATTGTCTTGATTGTCGAGTTTTGTATTAATTACAACCCACTGCCTACGTACAAAACGGCTCTTTAAGAGGGGTAATATACATATAAGGGTGCGTAGGGAGGGTTCGTCCTTCTAAATAGCAGTCAGAAACAGGAAACATGCAAATATAGACCATGTTTCACTTCCCTATAGTGTGTCTTGGATATCTTCTTCTTCTTTGTGTTCGTTCTTTACGACCAATTTTAATCACTCTTTGTGATATGTTTGATCTTTGCCAAGAACGTGTATACGTTGCACATTGGTTTGGCAGGCCCCTAAACGCATAGACTTCTACACATTTAGGACACGTGCATCCGATTTCAGCCAAACCTCCTTAGTCACCTCTTACGACATGCATGGCAGGTAACAGTGGTTCTATTCTTTACACCCCAAATTTGGGCCCCGGTACCCACTCGGGCGTGTCTTGGATATGTAAAGTTCGGCATAATCTACAATGTGATGAGATCAACATAATGTTCCAATCAATCGATCAATCACTTATTCAATCAATTAATCAATTATTTAAAAAAAATTATCAATCAATTAATCAATATATATAAGCAATAAATTAATAAAGAAATCGACACTAAATCATCATCATCAGGTTTCGTGCCGGCTGGCGTAGGCGATCATGGATCTCCACAAATCTCTGTCTTTGGTGTTTGCTATCAACTCAGATGTTGGCGATCTACCGTGCCATGAAGTCAGGCTATCCAACATTTTCTCTCTTTGCCTTCCTCTGTCTCGTCTACAATCGATTTTACCGGTTGTCATGATGTGTTCTAAACCTCCTCTCCTCATCACATGTCCGAAAAATGATGACTGCCTCTTTCTTTTATTGATGATAAGCTTTCTGTGTGTCTTGACCTCATTCAGCACATCACCATTAGTCATTTTAACAGTCCACTCAATACTTATTGAAAACATAACACGTATCAGATGTTGGGATAGATAACAACAAAAATTCCAAGACTGAGTCAGAAACATGTCAACAGATAACATTCTACATACAAACTGATAACTTGAAGAAGTCAGCAGTAGGCTAACTTAGACTAGCAGTAAGCTAACTTAGGCTAGCAGTAGGCTAACTTAGGCTAGCAGTAGGCTAACTTAGCCTAGCAGTAGTTATTTCTTGCTTTGACTCATCAAGCCGGGGCCCACAAGGAGAGCAAAGAATAGTAAAACTGCGACCTACAAGGCATGTCGTAAGAGGCGACTGAGGTAAGTGCCTAGGGAAGCTACCCTAATAAATAAAAAGCGTCGAAAAAATCGGAGGTGCTAGCCTACTTGCAGGCTCATAACTGGCACAATGTACAATCGCTCTTAGGCTCAGATCATATATAAATCCCACAGAGTGGTTAACAAGTGACCGGTATGGAGTGTTCTAAGAAGTAGAAGACATCATTCATTCTTGACTAAACTACACATAATAAACTACACATAATAAACTACACATAATAAACTACACATAATAAACTACACATAATAAACTACACATAATAAATACAAACTTCTAAGTTTGCAAAAAAACCAAATCCCTGATTTATATGTTATATAAATTTGATAAATTGAAAGATGAAACCAGGAAATGGGTTGGGCTTGTATGACTACATAATCTTTGACGGAGAGATTACACAGATAAATGAACAATAATTGAGGTTTACTGATATTTACAAAGAAAAGTAAGCGTCTATAGCTTAAGAGGTAGTAAGCTCGATCACAACCCATGCATACCTGGTTCAAACTCCGTGGAGGGCAAGTTTGGAAGCAAATTAGTTCCCTTGGATTTTTATAAACGTTAAAAGTAGATCTCACCGTTCAGAAAGCCATGACAAACTACTGAACGTATAAGTGATGCCTAGAAAATCGACTCATCGTTTACTGTTACTAGTGTCTAAGTCCTGTAAAGGATATGCCACGATTTTCCACTTAGAAATTAGAATAAACGAGTTTTTGTTTCAAGAATAAAATAACGACTCTGGCAGGACACTTGGAAACAAGTCTGCAGTGATGAAATGTTGTAATAGTACATGGTTTGGACTTGTGACCAGACATAACTCCCTCCCTTTAACGACTCTGGCAGGACACCAGGTGTGGACTTGTGACCAGACATAACTCCCTCCCTTTAACGACTCTGGCAGGACACCAGGTTTGGACTTGTGACCAGACATAACTCCCTCCCTTTAACGACTCTGGCAGGACACCAGGTTTGGACTTGTGACCAGACATAACTCCCTCCCTTTAACGACTCTGGCAGGACACCAGGTTTGGACTTGTGACCAGACATAACTCCCTCCCTTTAACGACTCTGGCAGGACACCAGGTTTGGACTTGTGACCAGACATAACTCCCTCCCTTTAACGACTCTGGCAGGACACCAGGTTTGGACTTGTGACCAGACATAACTCCCTCCCTTCAGGAGTCTTAGCCACGTGGAGGTTAGTTGCTCATCTCCCTTCAGGAGTCTTAGCCACGTGGAGGTTAGTTGCTCATCTCCCTTCAGGAGTCTTAGCCACGTGGAGGTTAGTTGCTCATCTCCCTTCAGGAGTCTTAGCCACGTGGAGGTTAGTTGCTCATCTCCCTTCAGGAGTCTTAGCCACGTGGAGGTTAGTTGCTCATCTCCCTTCAGAAATCTTAGCCACGTGGAGGTTAGTTGCTCATCTCCCTTCAGAAGTCTTAGCCACGTGGAGGTTAGTTGCTCATCTCCCTTCAGAAGTCTTAGCCACGTGGAGGTTAGTTGCTCATCTCCCTTCAGAAGTCTTAGCCACGTGGAGGTTAGTTGCTCATCTCCCTTCAGGAGTCTTAGCCACGTGGAGGTTAGTTGCTCATCTCCCTTCAGAAATCTTAGCCACGTGGAGGTTAGTTGCTCATCTCCCTTCAGAAGTCTTAGCCACGTGGAGGTTAGTTGCTCATCTCCCTTCAGAAGTCTTAGCCACGTGGAGGTTAGTTGCTCATCTCCCTTCAGAAATCTTAGCCACGTGGAGGTTAGTTGCTCATCTCCCTTCAGAAATCTTAGCCACGTGGAGGCTAGTTGCTCATCTCCCCTCAGAAATCTTAGCCACGTGGAGGTTAGTTGCTCATCTCCCGTTCCAAAGGTACTTGGTTCGCTTCCTCGTTGTGCAACCGGAATATTTTTCTAGAGATCCCTGGCCTCTGTGTAGGTGAGGTGAAATCGAGTTCCTAGTCCTATCGGAGATGGATGATAAAGCGTAGGTCCCGTCTTCCAGTTGAGCACGTAAAAGCACATTTGGCAGTACAAAATCCAGAAAAGCAGACTGGGAGCGCTGCTCGTGCAAATACAGTAGAATTATTAATAAATAACATTCATACATAATATTTTCACCATCTTCTATATTATATCGGGAACCCTCGCCGGTGCTACGGAGTTCGTGAACTGCAGCTGATATCTTCATGTGGATGAAAGAGATCAGAGCACACATGATTTCTCACCGAAGTGCAATGATGATAGTTGAATCAATCAAACTCCTCCCAATAAAAATCATTGTGGTCACCGATTATGAAGTTGATGACACTCTCCGCTAGAGTTCATGCCACGTGTTGTGGAAACACCGGAGTTTGAGACCAGCTTGGCCCTTCAAGAACATATAAGTGTACACACACGGTACGTCCTAGTCCTTTAAAGTGAGGATCTAAACTACAAGTATCCCTGAAGTTGAAGTAAGACTCGCCTGAATGGTGAATGACAAAGTGATACTGAAAGCACGCTTTAATGCAAATATTAGTTACATGCGCTATATTAGATCATAACTACGTCTGAACTCATAATGGACGATATAAAAAAAATAAATTCTTCAGGAGCAGTAAATGGTGGTAGGTGAAAAAGAAGGATAAGAAGATGAATGGGTTGATAACGTGAAGGATTGGTCAAGAAAGGATTTTGTCACACTCCTTCGCCTTATATAGGAAAGAGATCTTCGGAGACACTTATGTATTGGTGATGACACCTCATCTATGTGACATTTGTTCTAATTAATACTTGTCTATGACACTGGTCTATCTGTTCATCATCAAGGTACGTGTTCTTTATAGGACATTGCTCTCTTTGCATCGCATCTCTCTCACTCTACCTCTCACGATAACCGCTTAGACTGATGTACCAGATTGTCCCATAAATCTTATTCATGTGGAAAGCTGATTCATGCAGCCTTAGCATGGGTGTGCTTCGTCACATCTTTAGCGTTATTTGGAGCTCTGGTGCTTATCCTTCGGCTATGTGTCCAGTTTTAGCCAGCGTTTACTTGGTTCGCTCTCCGTCAGACTTGGGAGTCCCCAGCTGACCTGCAGCAGGTTGCTATTTTCTTTTAGGGTAGCTACCACTGCAGCGCATCTGAAATTCACTTTGTCTCTAGCCAGTTCACCACTCGTGATGATCATATTCATGGTTTCTTTAATATCTTGTAGCAATCTTCTTCTTGGTCTGCCTCTGTCTATGCGTACTGTGAACCTGCCCTCCAATATTGTCTATCTGCTACACGTTTTAAAATACACATTTTCTAAGTGACATCGTATGTAAGTAATACGGTCCGTGACACAAGTACTAAAGACACCTATACATGCCCCGCCCGTTTGACAAATAAGAGTTCTACAAGATATATCAATTGATGCTATTATGTCTCCTAATTGTTAATTGTTATATGGAAAGATGGATAGACAATATCAAGACCACACTACATAAACAGAGCTGCTCGCTGGTTATGTTCGTAATGACGCTCGTATTGCTGGGCTAGGCGATGGGTGTTGTAAGAAATGAGGGTAAGTGGTTCGAATCCTGTGTTTTTCTATTTGTTGTTTTCGAAAGCTCTTAATACCTGTACATTGTTTATTTGTTGACTACATAAACACGGATATAATACAACAAGGGCGAGTCATCTGGTCATAGAACGTAAATTAAAAGATTACACCCCTACACTTAACGACAAGAGTAGACAGCAAACTCCATCTTCCACTTGGGAATAGACAATAGACAATAGATAGACTGTTAAATGTTTCCCAAGTCAGATCACACTCTTTAAACTCTATTTAACTAGTTCTTCGCCATGCTTTCTTTGGACTTGCAGATCTTCTTCTCCTCATCCTATGTCCATCGGACAGCAGTCTTAGACAATTTTTCTGCTGGCCTATGAGATACATGAATATCATAGCAGGCATTGAAGTGGAATGCAAAGGGTTCAAGATAGTGAGGACAACCTAAGGAGACCCTGAAACGAACTTTGCTGAGAGAGGCAAGAAATATCGGTCTCAGTTCTATGGAGGAGATTGAGCGAGTTGCCCAGGATAGAGAGGTACGGAGACATTGCTTGCAGGCCCTATATAACGTATAACGGTACGAGAGGAATAATAATAATAATTATTATATGAGATACATGTCCAATCCATGACTATCTTCGTCTAAATAATGATGGTATCTGATGATCAGTATTGCTACAGCGACATACTTCACCACCGTCTCGACCATCAGCATAACAACATAAACCCATCTACCTTACACCTACCATCAGTTACCTCAGCATCGTAACCAAGAGCATCATCTGATATATCCCACTGAGCTACACTTCTGAAAACATAATACTCATTACTGTCCATTTGTAAATCTCCTTGCAACATTAACCCATTAATCTTTCAAATCGCATCACTGGCATCATCATCATCCTCACAACTTCAGCATCAGCAACAAAACAGGGACTCTACACCTCACAGCTGTCACTATGAACCTGCCCATTGTCACCCTCACCGAAATCACCACCATCATCACCATCAATCTCAACACCTCCACTTATATCATCCCCACAACAACAGGGACTCTACACCTCACAGCTGTCACTATGAACCTGCCCATTGTCACCCTCACCTAAATCCCCACCACCATCACCATCAACCTCAACACCTGCACTTATGCCATCCCCAACAGAAACTCTACCAAAATTCATCCTAATGACAAACGCTACATTGAGATAACTTCTAAAAATAAACCTTCACCTGCAACTAACAGACATCACGCATGCGTCTTATCTCTAATGTTGCTGGCAAGAGGTTGCTCTGTGTTAGGTGGTCAGTGGCAAAGTGCTTTCAAACATTGATAACATAAAGTCGTGTGGATTGCTTGTGCTTTTCAAACATTCTTACATACATAACCATCATGCAACGTGCGCAGTCTGCATTCCTTATCTCATTCTCCCCCCTTTTTATTCCTCTAAAACCACCACCATTTATATTTTCTTTCGTTTATTTTCTTTCATTGCCTGTTCTTTCTTTTTCTCTTAACCTGTTCCCGCAACCTGCTTTTTAAAAAGTGAAAACTATCCGCACTCATGAGTTCCGGTTCCTGTATCGGTAAGTGAGAAGTTTCCTTGTTGTTTAGTGACAGGAAATACAAAAGAATGGATGGGAGAATGAGATGTGAGGTAATGGGGTGAGGGTGATAGAAGAAAAGAGGAGGAAGCATGAATAGAGAGAGAGAGAGAGAGAGAGAGGGGGAGAGACAGTGGAGAGTGAAAATGAAGAAGACAATAACATTATTATTCTCAGCCACCAGGTAGAGATGGAGGAAAAGGCACACAAAACACACACTACTAACTTATCATCAACGGTTTAAAACAAAATAAAGAACAAAATTGTGAACGGGAAGGAACGCATTGAGAAGAGTCTAGTTAGACAAGTGGTTCTCAAAGGATGTGCCCAGGCGAACTAGTGTGCCCTGTGACAGTCCTAGGTGTGCCCCAGAAAATCACAGATCAGGTGTCGGCAACAGTGCCAGCGGGCAACAGAGTGAAAATATCGCCAAGACACATTCAGGCCCATGCTTCTCATTGGTAGAAATTATATAATGAATAAAGGATCCTTAGCATTTTCTAGTTATTTCTAAATTTCTTTGCTCATCTTTTTTATTTAGTTTTTGTGTATTTTGTTTGTAACGCCTACGTTTTTTTTGTATAACCTACGTTTTTTTGTATAACCTACGTTTTTTTGTAAAGCCTACGTTTTTTTGTATAACCTACGTTTTTTTTGTAAAGCCTACGTTTTTACAAAGTCAACGTTTTTTGTTGTTGTAGGACTTCAAGTGTGGCCTGACTTCAAAAAAGTCTGAGAACCACTGAGTTCGACTATATATAATAAAGAGAAGGTGCGTGGGAACCATAATTTAGCAAACAGATTCCACTTAGAGAAACGAAATAATAAATTAGATAGAAATCTAGATAGTCAAGGACTTGTAGAAGTGAAGAAGATGAATGAACCTGGGTCAGGAATAAGAAGATTGGGACTTGTAGAAGTGAAGAAGATGAATGAACCTGGGTACAGGAATAATGAAGATTGGAACTTGTAGAAAAAGATGAATGAACCTGGGTACAGGAATAATGAAGATTGGAACTTGTAGAAAAAGATGAATGAACCTGGGTACAGGAATAAAGAAGATTGGGATTTGTAGAAGTGAAGAAGATGAATGAACCTGGGTACAGGAATAATGAAGATTGGAACTTGTAGAAAAAGATGAATGAACCTGGGTACAGGAATAATGAAGATTGGAACTTGTAGAAAAAGATGAATTAACCTGGGTACAGGAATAAAGAAGATTGGGATTTGTAGAAGTGAAGAAGATGAATGAACATGGGTACAGGAATAAAGAAGATTGGGACTTGTAGAAGAAGATCAATGAACATGGGTACAGAAATAATGAAGATTTTGATTTGTAGAAGTTGAAGTGCAGGAAATTATCAAGAGGAACAATTGTCAGCACGGGGAATAAGCATATGGGTAACTGAAAGCAAACAAAAGGATGTAAACCGAATACTTGGAATCAAAGAAAGAGTTCAGAATAAACATGTAACAACTAAGAGGGAAAAATCGATTCAAGACGAATATTTGTAAGCAAAGAAAGGAAACAAATATGAATAAATGACAATAAAGAACGCGACCCTCCATTTGAAACTGTACAAAGAAGAACAGGATGAGAACCGAAATGCAAAAATGATGGTTCTCCTATCAGTGAATGAATCAATTAATTGATTGATTGTTAGGACTATTAATATTTCATTTTGATGACTGACCATGTGTGCTCTTACCTATTTCTTACAAAAGCATACCTCAGTGGCAGTGCACGAACTCCGTGCCTTTGGCGATGGTCCCTGATGTATGTTGAAGATATTTACAACTTTTGTATACAAATTAAGTTAATTTTTGTTAACGAATTTTTCACAGAAAGAGTCTTTGCAGTCTTCTCTTATCGAGTTTTAATTGTCACAAGTTCTTTAACGTACTCGACGTAAAACCGGTCTTATGTTTTATCACCCGTCTCCGATAGAACTAGGAACTCGATCTAACTTACATTGAGATTGTAGAATTACAAGGATTACTAGATAGAATATCCAGATCTCTCCACGATGGGAACGAACCGCGTACCTTTGGATCGAAAGGTAAGCACCTTACCTACATGCCACAAAGACCCACATTCAATCAATGAATCCGCCCGAGTGGTTACCGGGACAAATTGGGTGTGAAGGATAGAACCTACTGTTACCTGCCACGAATGTCGTAAGAAGCGACTAAGGAGGTTTGGCTGAAATCGGATGCACATGTCCTAAACGTGTAGACGTCTATGCGTTTAGGGGCCTACCAAACCAATGTGCAACGTATACCCGTTCTTGGCAAAGATCAAAAATATCACAAAGGGTGATTAAAATTGGTCGTAAAGAACGAACGCAAAAAGAAGAAGAATAATCAATGAATCTTCGCCTGTGTGATGCCGAGGCCCTCAAGGAGAGCAAATAATTTTAATACTGTGACCTACAAGGCATGTCGTTAGAGGCGACTGAGGTTGGTACCTATGGAAACTACCCTAGTAAGTCAAAAGCGTCGCAGAAATCAGATTTGCTAGCCTACTTATAGACGCATAACTGGCACAACGTACATTCGCTAGTAAGCTCAAATCACATACAAATCACAAAGAGTAGTTAACAAGTGGTCGATATGGAGCATTCGAAGGATACGAAGAAAAAATCAATAAATCAATCAACAATTAGAGAAACCATAGACACGCGAATCTGGCGTTATGTTTTGATTCTACTAAAAAAAAAAAGCCCTAGTCAACGAATGGTTGTTATTTATCATGAATAACGTTTCCAACATTCACCTCTTTATTCATTTAATTCATACCATTTTCTATTTTGACACGCGAAGACACGGACATTGAAAACCTGTATACATCAGACTAGAGACACTTCACAAGGAACACTATTATAAACACATAAAGTTATGTCCCTTATGATTGATAGAAAAGAGAAAATAATTTACTGTAGAAGAAAATTGCATAACGATTTAATGCCCTTAGAATTGGCTGTAACCAATGAGTCTCTATACAAATGTTACTAATAATGAAGACGGTAGTGTGAATCCACTGTGTGAAGACGGATATGGGTTGAAAGTCGGTCAATATGAATTCTCATTTGTTGAATATGAAGTTCTGAAAATGATTCAAACGTGAAGGATGTGTTAGTTAGTACGACGTTTCTGAAATTATAATTCGTGGGAGAACCTCTGGTCTTGTTAAAAAATAATATTTCATACGCCAGTTATTTTTTAATGATTAAGCATCGTTTGAGGGTGAGTGGTGAAGGGGGAATTTCTTACAGACTCACTCTCAGCTATACAATGCCTGTAGTCGAAAGAGTGCCGATGTCTTAGCTAGGAAGGACAGTGCCAAACCGGGGCAGTGCTGTGCTATGATACAGAGAGGCGGCCGCATCAGGCGGTGCCGTGAGAGGGGCGGCATAAGCAGCGAAATCAAAATCACAATTGAAGGTTATTTTAAAGAAAAAGCATTTAAAGGGCGGCATTTCGAAGACTTGCATCATACTGAGAAAATATACCGCACGGACCTGTGTCAAACTGCAAAATTACCAATACCTGTCCTTTCAAGAGGTCAAAAGCCGCATACAGAGAAACTCTTCAGTAGACTGGAAGACAAACACTGGATATGATTATGAAAAAGACTTACTCAAAGACGTAAGCATAACAGACTCGATCGTTATATTTCGCCAACGTACCGGACACTGCAGACTCAACAAACACTTATATAGACTAGGAATAAGTCAAACAGATCTCTGCCAGTGTCAGCAGGCGGAACAGACACCGAAGCATATCCTGCAAGACTGTCCTCTCCTGGGTGAGCTAAGAAGCAACATGTGACTACACCCAGTCGACTAAGCTTTGGGAAAACCTGACAGAACTGAAGATGACTACTCAGTCTGTGGTCGACATTAATCTAAGCGCATAACCAGTATTAGCTGCAGATGAAGAAGAATAATAAGAGCCGTGATACCACATTGGCTAGAGCACTTGTCTCCTAGACTTGTGGACTCAGGTTTGAAATCACGTCCACCCATCGTGTATCTTAGCCAAAGAAAAATATTGAGTCTAGCGCAGTATCTTCGAACATTTCTCAAAGAGTCTAAAATCCAATTTTCCCTTCCCATTAATTCTCTGGTACCCAAGTACGGCTTGGTCAACATGAGAGCCGTAACGTCAGGAAAATCCAACCTGAAGTGGAACGTATTAGCATGTATAAGCGTTTGTCTATCGACTGGAACACAAGAGGGAATGGTATGCAACGATACAAGGGGTTTACTTTAGTCATCGGTTCATCATCACTGTATATCGAACCAATTAGTCCAAACGTGCTCCGATTTCCTCCCCATCATGTCTCTCAGCATGTGGCAATTCCAATACCAATTCTTTCTTTGTTGGTTTACTGTTCTTCTTTGGCTAGCAGCAGTATAATACTATTCTCTAGCTACATGACATTTGACTTGGTATTCTTGCAGTCTGGTTAGGTTGTGGGATTCAACACTATTACTTGAATCATTTAACGTTCTCTCCATTAGGAAATGCAGGATATCAGCCTGGTCCATTGCTCTACTGCTTCTTACAGTATCCATATCTGCAAACTTATTGGATTTTTCATTTCCAGTTACACATGCTTGCCCTGGCATAAAAAACCTGATTTCTATCAACGTAGATCTCTTCAGCGACTAGAACCATTGTCTCTGAGCCCAGCCTGTTTCAATCTTCCTGAGCCTACTATTTGAGTCATTGAAAAGACATGCATGGATCAAAGTCTGTGCCTCCAGCCAGTCCATCGTGTATAAGGGGTATGTAGTTCAAATGATTGAGAACCTATGATGTAGGATACATACAACTTAGCTTTAACAATTGCAACAATTCTGAACCAGGACCAAGATATCTCAGAACTCAATATCTCTTGAATGCACTCTATTTAAAAGTCGCTTGCATAACTTTGAATGCGGTACATGAAAGGCGATACCTTACCGTCAGGTAGTTCGTTTTATTTTTTTGTTTAAAGGACATCACTAGATGTTTCAACGAACCGTGAAACGGGTGACCTATGCTTGAAGGTTAGTGTGTTTGTTAGTCAGTAAACTTATTAAGTTATTATTAAACCGTGCACAGGGTGCACAGAAAATCTTTACCCTTTTCCGTGGCTTCAGAAACTAAAGGTAGATAATGAAAACCTGCATTTCCCCCCTCCCTCCTCCTCAATCCAGAAGCACTTGAGCTTTCAGCTCTTCGGCCAGGTGCCATGGACATCGTAACCCGTCGGTTCTGTGCCACGAACGCCGTAATTCTGGAGAACCTGTGGCTTTTCTGCCATCCCGCGGAATTGAACCGCACTCACAGGGGCTTGTCACCTGTCGTCCAACGCGCTACGAATACGCTGGGCAGGCGGGCAAAAGTTGTATTATACGACCGAGTGATATTAATGAAAACAGGTAAATAGAAGTTATGAACATGTTTGAACTAGATAACAATTACTAATTGATACAAAGAATCGACATTTTAATCGATATTTCTTTATCATACTTAAGTATCTACTTATTTGTTCTATTCTACTCGTAAAGCACAGAGTATCAACAGTTGTTCGACACTTTTCCCTGTCTCTGGCAATTTTCTTGTTCACCTCCCAGGATAGTTGAGCACGTCTCAGTTCTTCAAGAAGACTTCGTCTCCAGGTATGTTTAGGACGTCTCCTTTTCCGTTTGCAGAGTGGGTTCCACTTAATTGCTTGTCTAGTGACACTCGACAGTGTCTTTCGTAGGGTATGCTCGACCCACCACAATTTTCTCCTCTTAACCTGGGTCATCATAGACTCTTGCCCTGTTCTTATCCACAGGTCTGTGTTTACAACTCTGTCATACCATCTCAGTGTGAGAATACCCAAAGATATCCGTTGACAAAGATTTGAATCTTATTTGTATTTAACTTGACGACTCGTCTTGTTTCCTAGCCACACAGTAACACAAGTTTGAATCTTATTTGTATTTAACTTGATGCCTCGTCTTGTTTCCTAGCCACACAGTAACACAAGTTTGAATCTTATTTGTATTTAACTTGATGACTCGTCTTGTTTCCTAGCCACACAGTAACACAAGTTTGAATCTTATTTGTATTTAACTTGATGCCTCGTCTTGTTTCCTAGCCACACAGTAACACAAGTTTGAATCTTATTTGTATTAACTGATGACTCGTCTTGTTTCCTAGCCACAGTAACACAAGTGTGAATCTTATTTGTATTTAACTTGATGACTCGTTTTGTTTCCTAGCCACACAGTAACACAAGTGTGAATCTTATTTGTATTTAACTTGATGACTCGTCTTGTTTCCTAGCCACACAGTAACACAAGTGTGAATCTTATTTGTATTTAACTTGATGACTCGTCTTGTTTCCTAGCCACACAGTAACACAAGTGTGAATCTTATTTGTATTTAACTTGATGACTCGTCTTGTTTCCTAGCCACACAGTAACACAAGTGTGAATCTTATTTGTATTTAACTTGATGACTCGTTTTGTTTCCTAGCCACACAGTAACACAAGTGTGAATCTTATTTGTATTTAACTTGATGACTCGTTTTGTTTCCTAGCCACACAGTAACACAAGTGTGAATCTTATTTGTATTTAACTTGATGACTCGTTTTGTTTCCTAGCCACACAGTAACACAGATTTTGCATATGAGCTGAATATCCTGAGATTTATTACAGTAAAATAGATTGATATCACTAAACATATACATTACTCTCGTGCCGTTATAAGTTGCATAGGGCCTGCAAGCAATTTATCCATACTGCTATGTCCTGGGCAACTCGCTCAATCTCTTCCATAGAATGGAGTACGATGTTTTTCGCCTCTCAGAGTAAAGTTTGGTTCAGGGTTTTCCTAGGGCGTTCTTTTTTTCTTCAACCCTTTGCCTCCCACTTCAATGCGTGCTTTGTTATTATTTTATCATTTCTTCTCAAGGTATGCCAACCATATCGCCATCTTATCTTTCCTATAACAGTTGTTACTATTGGTTGACAGGACACTTTTCTGATTTCATAATTTCTTTTGAATTCGTCCAATTTTATGTTGTAATATTTCTCAATATTGGCTCTTACAAGACTGAAATCAAGTTTTTTCAATAAAATGAATCACTTCAAAATTGTATCACGGATCCTCGTCGATGCAATGAAGTTAGTGCACTGCAGCTGAAATCTTCCTGTGTAATAATTAGATAGCAACAAACATTGTTATTTACTGAAGTGAAAGGATGATAGTCCTATCAATTGCTCAATCAATCACTTAAAAATATATGAAAAGTAACAGTAAATGTGTTAAGCTTTGAGTAACTTCTAAGGGCCGAATATAAACACGTCGGATGCCGGATTTGGCATCCTGGCCAGGTATTACCTACCCCTGATCTATATCCCGGACAAGGCCCTCTGTGTATCTCAACATGCAAACCTTCCCAACAAACCCCCAAAACCATTATAATACTTTCTTTCAAATGAAACACAGTGTATATTTATAGTCAATGTTCTTTATTCTCAAAATGGGGGCCACTTGATTTGTTGATATGCTAGATATGTTGATCAACTAAGTTGGCGTCTCAGTAGAACCAACCCATTATACCTATTTCCGTAGATATCGCATTTATATTCATTTTTACTGCAGTCGTTCAGGATTTTTACTACCTCTGGATTTTAGGGAAATCAAGACTATCTTAGAGCACAATCTAACAACATTCTACTGCATGGTATACTGTACTTCGTTATAATAAATCTCGAATCCTATCTTGTGTATGGTAAACAGTGGTTAAGTATACATCAGCCTATAGACCAAACTACACACTCGCTACTTGTCACAAACAACCCTTGTTCAACATCTCGGTTACAGAGGGTATCTTTTCTTCTACATACTGTTACGTTCGACTGCAGAAAATGCACTTTACAGTATAATTAAGTGAATGTAGGTCATGGTTACTTCTAAACCTGGAGTATAGGCTTACGTTTTGTTGAAAAGTCTAAAATTTCCTCTAGGGCGATCCTGGCAGTACATGTGCTAACTGTCTAGCTATGCCTAAAAAATGTATTCTTTGTTATGTTTTATTGTACTTGTGCATGTTGAGAATGAAGATTTAATATATATATATTAGCTTGAGAATTTTATATCTTGTACTGGCTGATGCTACTAATAAGAAAGAGAAAATTGAGATATTTGGACATACAAAAAGACATGAAGGGCTAGAGAAGACCATCATAGAAGGAGGCATACCGGTAAAAGGAAGAAGAGGAAGACCACGTAGAAGATGGATTAAGTGGTAACTGATGGTTTGAACATGACGGCTGCAGAGACAGGACATCAGGCCTATGAGAGAAATACCAGAGGTCTGTTGGGGTTGCAAAGTTCTGCTCAGGACAAACTATTTGATGATGATGAGGATTCTCACACTGTTAGTGAGAATGAACCCGAATACACCAGTTGCAAGAGCGTAGATTCTGAAAATGGAATCATCAAGAGAAAGGGACAGACCAAGAAAAAGATGGATTGATGGAGTTACATACATCTTATAACTCACTAATAACACAGCATATCAAGCGTCTGATCGTGCACTATCTCGAAAACCGATTATCAGTTAAACCTGCTACGTATAACGACAGAGAAAGCAGGGAAGGACAAAAGAAAAAAGTAAGAAAGAAAGAACGTGAAGATGGGAATGAAAGCCACAATAACGTAGTGGCTAGTGCACTTCATTTGAAGCTCGTGGTCTGGGTTCAATTCCATAGTGTGTGTAGTTTTATTTTCCAGATCGCCCCAGTCACAAATTGGTACTAGGAAAGCATTGAGATGTACAGGGAGACATCATGATGTTGACCACATCACACAGAGTGTGCCAATGAAAAACTATCAATGAACAACACAGACATAACAAAATATTCTCCAAACATCTCACAATATGAAAGATACGGATCTAACATTAATTTACCAAATACATCCCACAGTATGAATAATACAGACATAATATCATTTTCTCAAATACATCTCACGGTATGAAAGATACGGACCTAAGATTATTTTCCCAAATACATCCTAGAGTATGTAAAATATCAGGTCTAACATCACTTTTCCCAAATACATCCTAGAGTATAAAAATACGCGTCTAACATCATTTTTCTCAAACACATCCTAGAGTATGAAAATACGGGTCTAACATCATTTTCCAAACACATCCTAGAGTATGAAAATACAGGTCTAACATCATTTTTCTCAAATACATCCTAGAGTATGAAAATACGGATCTAATATCATTTTTCTCAAATACATCTACGAGTATAAAATACGGCCTAACATTATTTTCCCAAATACATCTAGAGTATAAAATACAGGTCTAACATCATTTTCTCAAATACATCTCACGGTATGGAAAAAGGGTTCATTGACGTTTCTTTTTGCTTTAATATGAGGACGGAGAAAATGGTAGCTAGACAAATAATATTGCTTTAGACAGAATAAATGTCATTGACAATGAGAGAGCATACAGGCTGGCTGACTCTTCCACAATATCAGGGGGGTCAGCCAATGAATAGAGCTGATATTTTAAACGCCATCGTAGAGTGTGGATTTCATTTCAAAGAAGATTTTCATTTAAACCAATCCACGTCAACTGCTAGATTGCAGGAGTTGGGATTGAAGATCGGAGTGGCCAGGAAAGAACAGAACAGCAGGTATTGGTAGACTCATCAACCAACATCAGTGGAGGTCAGTCACTGACGCTGTTGGAGATATTCGAAGAGATCGCAGCACCATGAAATCGAGTGCAATGAAAATATTCTAAACTCGAACAGAACAAATGTCCGGAATGCAATGAAAATATTCTAAACTCGAACAGAACAAATGTCCGGAATGCAATGAAAATATTCTAAACTCGAACAGAACAAATGTCCGGAATGCAATGAAAATATTCTAAACTCGAAAGAACAAATGTCGGAATGCAATGAAGATATTCTAAACTCGAACAGAACAAATGTCCGATGCAAATGAAGATATTCTAAACTCGAACAGATCAAATGTCCGAGTGCAATGAAAATATTCTAAACTCGAACAGAACAAATGTCCGGAGTGCAAATGAAGATATTCTAAACTCGAACAGAACAAATGTCCGGAGTGCAATGAAAATATTCTAAACTCGAACAGAACAAATGTCCGGAGTGCAAATGAAGATTTCAAACTCGAACAGAACAAATGTCGAGTGCAATGAAAAATTCTAAACTCGAACAGAACAAATGTCCGGGCAATGAAGATATTCTAAACTCGAACAGAACAAATGTCGGAGTGCAATAAGATATTCTAAACTCGAACAGAACAAAGTCAGTGCAATGAAATATTCAAACTCGAACAGAACAAATGTCCGGAGTGCAATGAAGATATTCTAAACTCGAACAGAACAAATGTCCGGAGTGCAAATGAAGATATTCTAAACTCGAACAGAACAAATGTCCGGAGTGCATGAAGATATTCAAACTCGAACAGAACAATGTCCGAGTGCAATGAAAATATTCTAAACTGAACAGAACAAATGTCGGAGTGCAATGAAGATAGTTCTAAACTCAACAGAACAAATGTCGAGTGCAATGAAGATATTCTAAACTCGAACAGAACAAATGTCGAGATAATGAAGATATTCTACAACTCGATACGAACAAATGTCCGGAGTGCAATGAAGATATTCTAAACTCGAACAGAACAAATGTCCTTCATGAAACATTGAGCTGCTACAGGTCAATAAGAGAAACGTGGAATGATGACGGAACAATTGCGTGTGATGTACCGAAGTCAGAAAGAGAGTTCTTAAGTATTATATACAGCTAATACTAACATATGAGTGCAGGTTATAGATAGTGCATAAACAGATAGCAAAGTTGATAGAAGCCACATACATGTGGTGTTACAGGAGAATACAACTGACCCCACTATATACGGTACGCCATTTATGAGCTTGATCACACCTTCATTGTGTAATGATCACTAACGATAAACGTTCGTGTAAACTCTGAAACCTTCATTGTCTAATATCACTAACATATAAACGGTATGGTGGCGTCTGTGGTTTAAGGGATAGTGACTCGGTCTATTATCCTCGACTTTCTGAGTTCGAACCACGTTGCGGACAGTTTAGTTGCAAATTGTTTCACGTGGATTTTTAGAAAAAATCACAAACAGCGCTAAAAAGATGGGGTTGATTCGCAAAGTCCTGTAAAGGATATGCAATTAACTTTTTCTAAACGGTACACCGTGTGTGAGCCTCTGAGCAAACCTTCATTGTCTAATGACCAACTAAATATACACGTTACACCTGACAGGAACGCTGGAGCAAAGCTTGATCAATTTGGATGATTTTTCCACTTTTATCGTTGTCATACATATATTCAGTGTCTATTATAACAATACACTAAATTTACCTTAGAACTGTTACACAGATCAGATTAAGTACAATCTACACTTGTAAAATCAACTTCATTGGATTTTCAACCTTGTGCTGCTTATCTTGTCGTAGCCGTTCATTCTGACAGATTAATATTTCTCAAACTCTTTAATGTTTTCACTCCACTTATACTGTTGTCTTGCTCTTGACCACACCAGAGAAAAGCAGTGAGTTTTATTATAACTTGTGAGTTCACCAGAAACAAACAACAAACTTTGACTCACACAATAACAAGTTTGTTGTTTGCAGTGAGGGTAAGTTGCCATCTGAACGAACATGGGTTTAACTTCTCAATATTACAACCTTCTACCTCAATGCTTCACACTTTTGCGTATATTTATATTTCTTCAATAATCTATTTCCTTATCATTTGTTTCTGACGTCGCCCGTATGTTGTCGGGGCTAGCAAGGGGAGCAAAGAATAGTAACACTGCTACCTACAAGGCATGTCGTAAGAGATGACTGAGGTAGGGCCTAGGAAGCTACCTAATAAATAAACAGCATCACAGAAATCGGATGTGCTGGCCTACTTGTAGGCGCATAACTGGCACAACGTATAATCGCTCTTAGACTTGGATCACATATAAATCATAAATAGTTGTTACCAGGTGGTCGCATTCGAATAAGACGTTTTTTACGTTCTTTGACGGTTCGACCTAACTAGTCTCTACTGGTCACAGACCAGAAAAAAAGCTAACTTTTCAACCCATACCCGAACCACAATTATATACACCCCTGTGTAAGAAACACATGTGTGCATGTCATTTTTAATTTAAATCCAAAAAAAATCACAGCAAAGTCCTACTTATTTATTCACCCTTGGCCCACTTTTTAATTTAAATAAAAATGTGTAAAAATCATCTCTAGTTACACGTAAGTCTACTTAATCCGGTGTGTAACTAAGAAAGAATACACATTGAAATAGCTACCCACATCTTTACCACTTCCGACATAAAAATCTTTGAACTTTTCTTCTTCCTCCTTGCTCTGTCGGCCAAAGAGGAGCTGCATGAAACGAGGACCTGCTGAGGTAGGTAACATGAGACTCGTGAATGAGATAAGCGAGGGAGGAGATGCAGGTTACCAAATAATAAACGGGTCAGAAATAGAGGTAAGAGATTGTAAAATGTATGCATCATTTCGTGTAATGTGTTGAGTGATGTTGCAGATGGTGATACTGTAAGGGAAACACTCTGTGGTTGCAATCATTAAATCTTGCATATTGTCTTATCATACCACTAGTAACAGCTGTAATAGGAAGGAGAAGATGGAGAATGTTGGGCATACCTTGAGAAAAAATGATTAAAGAATATCAAAGCAGGCATTGAAGTGGGAGAAAATGTCTCCTCCCTCTCCCAAAAGCGATCACGCCCTAGGAAACCATGAAACGAACTTTGCTAGGAGAGAGGCAAGAAATATCGCACTTAATTCCATTCCATGGAAGAGATTGAGGAAGTTGCTCAGGACAGAGCGGTATGTAGAAATTACTTGAAGGTCCTATATATATATATATATATTGTCTAATAACATAACCGTCCATTGCAAGCAATGATGACAACAACCTCAGGCGTGTGTTGCTGAACCTCTCTAGTGTCAGTAGAGGTGACTATAGAGTCCAATCATAGAACACAATCTCCTACTACAGGTAGGACATACGTGATCTAGGTTAAACATGTCGTTGTTGTGTCCTCTGTCTTGTCGCACATCTCGTTTTCTCTGCGCTTCTACAGTACGACGATTCTCAGCTATATTGTCTGTAGGACGATCAACCACAGAAATTAGAATAACAATCCAATATCCAGGAACGGCGATGCTTCTCCAGGACGACCCAAAATTCATTGGAAGAAATCATTCTCACTCTACTTCTTTTAGTTTTTGTATGTATGCTTGAATATGTTCAAGCACAGCCAACTCTAAACTTATGGGCCTGCGGACTCAGGTAATAATTATAGGAAAATAGACAACAGCTACACCACGTGACCTCGCATTCCGGTATTGTTGTATATAGACGAATTCATTTACGAGGGAAGTCAATAAGTAAGCCACAAATGGCTGTAGAAAAATAACTAAACATGATAACAACTTGAAACCAGTTTATTTTTATACATACATTGTTCCTTTATTTCTCAACATAATTTCCACCAACATTGATGCACTTATCCCATCGTTTTATCAATCCTCCCAAACCGGCTGCATAGAATTGCGGGCTCTGTTTTCTAAACCACGTTTTCCCTTCACATTCAACTTCGGCGTCATTCACGAAATGTCTCCCGCCAGGTGGGTTTCAGTGGACCAAAGGTGGAAATCGTTAGGGCTAAGTCGGGACTGTAAGGTTGATGTTCCAGAACTTTCCACCATAGTTGGTTAATTTTCTCCTGAGTTAATCGAGCCGTATGTGGTCTGGCATTGTCATGAAGAAGCAACACTCCTGTAGTCAGCAGTCCTGGGCATTTTTTCGAATTGCATCATGAAGAATCGATAGAACTTCAGAGTATGATTCAGAATTCACATTATCACCTTCTTCTTGAAATTGGTTAAAAGCACTCTTGACAATCCCAGAACACCGTCAGCATGACTTTCCCTGCTGATGGCGTAACCTTGAATTTTTGACACAATTGAAGAAAGTGTGCTCAATGTGGGTACCAGACAATTGAAGGAGGAACACAAAATGAACCGATTTGGCCTGTCCTTGCGTCATCTCTGTCGATACGAAGATGAAGGAGAAGATGTGCTGAACAGGATTGTTACTGGGTACGAATCATGGGTGCATCACTACCAGCCCGAATCAAAGCGTGCTTCTATGCAGTGGAAACATCTTTCTTCGTCTTGTGTCAAAAAATTAAGGTTACGCCATCAGCAGGGAAAGTCATGCTGATGGTGTTCTGGGATTGTCAAGGAGTGCTTTTAACCAATTTCAAGAAGAAAGGTGACAATGTGAATTCTGAATCATACTCTGAAGTTCTATCGATGCTTAATGATACAATTCGAAAAAATTGCCCAGGACTGCTGACTACATGAGTGTTGTTTCTTCATGACAATGCCAGACCACATACTGCTCGATTAACTCAGGAGAAAATTAACCAACTACGGTGGAAAGTTCTGGAACATCAACCTTACAGTCCCGACTTAGCCCTTAACGATTTCCACCTTTTGGTCCACTGAAACCCACCTTGGCGGGAGACATTTCGCGAATGACGCCGAAGTTGAATGTGAAGTGAAAACGTGGTTTAGAAAACAGAGCCCGCAATTCTATGCAGCCGGTTTGGGGGGATTGATAAAACGATGGGATAAGTGCATCAATGTTGGTGGAAATTATGTTGAGAAATAAAGGAACAATGTATGTATAAAAATAAACTGGTTTCAAGTTGTTATCATGTTTAGTTATTTTTCTACAGCCATTTGTGTCTTACTTATTGACTTCCCTCGTTAAAATCAACACAAAATGCTAAATCGAAGTTATATTATGCAACAAGTTAGGTTTAACAATAAGGAATATCAATATTATGAATATTTTTCCCAATAAATAACCACAGACTCACAGAATTTAGTAAAATTGCAAAAAAATATGCAGTGTTCTATCAAACATTTATACATTCCAGTCCCCTTCTCTGATCTAGGTCAGGGATTCCCGGTCAGTTGTCTGGCCTAGTTATCTAGAGTTGACTGTGGTTCAAGCAATGTCTGTCTGTCTTTGCACTATCGAAGCAATGTCTGTCTCAATTTGCATCATGGAAGCAACTTCTGTCTCAGATTATTGTTATCTTTAAAGACGTTGTCACAGAAATGACTGATTGATTGATCGAAATGAGTATCATCATTTTTTTCCCCGATCCAGAAGCACTTGAGCTTTCAACTCTTCGGTTCGGTGCCACAAAAACCGTAAATCTGGAGAACCTGTGGCTTTTCTGCCAACCAGCGGAATTGAACCAGACTTACAGGGGCTTGTCCCCGTCGTCAGACGCGATACGAACACGCTGTGCAGGCGGACGCACTTTGGGAACTAAGAATGTTTGCTCCGATCTCTTTTGTTTACACATGAAGACATCAGCGGATGTACACGAACACCATATCACTAGCGAGGGCGGCTCCCGATGTAGTTTTGAAGACATCAGCGGATGTACACGAACACCATATCACTAGCGAGGGCGGCTCCCGATGTAGTTTTGAAGACATCAGCGGATGTACACGAACACCATATCACTAGCGAGGGCGGCTCCCGATGTAGTTTTGAAGACATCAGCGGATGTACACGAACACCATATCACTAGCGAGGGCGGCTCCCGATGTAGTTTTGAAGACATCAGCGGATGTACACGAACACCATATCACTAGCGAGGGCGGCTCCCGATGTAGTTTTGAAGACATCAGCGGATGTACACGAACACCATATCACTATCGAGGCGGCTCCCATGTAATTTTGAAGATAGTGAAACGTTTGTATCAATTAAATGTAAATTTTTCAACTGAATTTTGCATAGGAAGACTTTTTGTGATCGTCTGTAGCTTAAGTGGTAGTAAGCTCCATCACAATCCAAGTGTACCTGGCTCAAACACCGCGGCAGGCAAATTTCGGATCAAATTAGTTTGGATTATTACGAACGATTAAAATAGATCTCACCGCTCAGATAGCAATGGTAAAACTACCGAGCGTATAAGTGGTGCCTAGAAAATAAACGACTCGTTTACTGTTGTTGATGGCTAAGGCCTATAAAGGATATGCCAGGATTTTCATTCAATTTCATAGGCGAGAGATTTGACAAATTTATATCATACTATGTTCGATTTTTGGCTACCAATGTTCCATTTTCCTGCTCATTTTAAACAAGAGACCAACGTTTTATCGTCCGTCTCAACTAGGTACTCGATCTCACCTACATTGAGACTAGGGACCAATCAATCAATCAATCAATAGATTTGAAAAAATATCCTGATCTTTTCACGTGCATATCAAACCAAGTACCATTTTAAACAGAGTCAAGCACATTACATCCATGCCAAAGAGATCCCCCACAACTGACTGAGAATTATTTTTCAATATGATCAAGACAACATTATGTGTCTTCTTCTTTCCCAATTACTTCTTATTGTGATACATAATAATAATCATTACTCTCCTAGTACCGTTATACGTTACATAGGGTCTGCAAGCAATTTCTCCATACCGTTATATCCTGTGCAACACGCTCAATCTCCTCCATGGAACTGAGACCGATATTTCTTGCCCTCTCAGCAAAGTTCGTTTCAGGTTCTGATTAGGTACACATGTGATACATGCAGTTGTGATATTTACAAAATGGCTTCAACTGATATTTCAGAAAGGTTCTATTAAAAAAATCATAGTAAAAAAAACCTGAGTGCAAGCGGGCAAGAGAGGAAATCACCAAATTGAAAACAAAAGTCATGTTTTCACTCCAACCTATAACATACAACTTAATAATCATATGAACCTCTTTAAAAGATTTGATGTTGGGCCGAAAATTATGGATTATGAATTACAGAACCACTCTAGCTGAAGATCGTACATACAAGGCTAAGCGCTAAATCTTCCCTTAATTGTTTATAATCACAAAGAACCCGACTTATACATCACAATAAGAATGATCAAATGATAGAGAAGAACGTATGCAAACAAACAAACAACAAATGTGATTATTTACTTTCTTGTTGCACACTTTCGGATTGATTGATTTCTCTCAGGTTCAAGTCTCCAAATCTGAGATCGAATTCCTAGTCCTACTTGCAGACGGGCGATAATACATATTTCCGTTTCAAGACGAGACGATAACAATAAAACAATATGCAGTTAAACATCAATAAGAGTAAGTAGTCAAACCGCTGCCATGGCAACAATCATGAAAATCATTGTTACCATATTCAAAAGACATCGGTGACCCTCGCCACTGCTACGGATTCGTGCACTGTCACTGAGATAATATGTGTGTAGGAAATAGATCTGAGCACATATACTTCATATTCTACCCAAGTACAATAATAACGGTCTTTTCAATCAGCATATCAAGAACTCCGTAGCACCAGCGAGGGTCCCCGATGTCATTCTGAAAAAGGTGACGATGTTTTTATATTAATTTTATTTTAAATCTTTTTTCTAAAGAATGTTGCCCGGGCAGCGGCTTTCCAGCCTGCTCTTCTAGATTTTGAACTGTCAAAGGTTCTTTTACGTGCTAAAATGGAACACGGGACATACGTTTTGTCGTCCGTCTCCGATAGGACTAGGAACTCGATCACACCTACACTGAGATCAGGGATCTCTGGAAAAATATCCAGACTTATCTACGAGGGGGCGAGTCTACTACCTTTTGGCATGAGAGGCGAGCACGTTACCTCTACGCCACAGAGATCCCTTAGTGAGGAAAAGGAAGAAAATGGAGTAACAGAAGAAGACACAATGTCTAGATTGAGTGAAGAAAATGTCAAAAGTAAGAAGACACAATGTCTAGATTGGTAACAGTAAGAGAAGACACAATGTCTAGATTGGTAACAGTAAGAGAAGACACAATGTCTAGATTGGTAACAGTAAGAGAAGACACAATGTCTAGATTGGTAACAGTAAGAGAAGACACAATGTCTAGATTGGTAACAGTAAGAGAAGACACAATGTCTAGATTGGTAACAGTAAGAGAAGACACAATGTCTAGATTGGTAACAGTAAGAGAAGACACAATGTCTAGATTGGTAACAGTAAGAAGACACTGTCTAGATTGGTAACGTAAGAGAGACACAATGTCTAGATTGGTAACAGTAAGAGAAGACACAATGTCTAGATTGGTAACAGTAAGAGAAGACACAATGTCTAGATTGGTAACAGTAAGAGAAGACACAATGTCTAGATTGGTAACAGTACGAGAAGACACAATGTCTAGATTGGTAACAGTAAGAGAAGACACAATGTCTAGATTGGTAACAGTAAGAGAAGACACAATGTCTAGATTGGTAATGGTAAGAGAAGACACAATGTCTAGATTGGTAACAGTAGAGAAGACACATATTGGGTCGTCTTTAGATTGGTAACAGTAAGAGAAGACACAATGTCTAGATTGGTAACAGTACGAGAAAACACAATGTCTAGATTGGTAACAGTAAGAGAAGACACAATGTCTAGATTGGTAACAGTACGAGAAAACACAATGTCTAGATTGGTAACAGTAAGAGAAGACACAATGTCTAGATTTGTAACAGTAAGAGAAGACACAATGTCTAGATTGGTACAGTAGAGAAGACACAATGTCTAGATTGGTAACAAGTAGTTACGAAGAAGACACAATGTCTAGATTGGTAACAGTAAGAGAAGACACAATGTCTAGATTGGTAACAGTAAGAGAAGACACAATGTCTAGATTGGTAACAGGAAGAGAAGACACAATGTCTAGATTGGTAACAGGAAGGAAAACAAAGAGACGTAACATAATTCTTTATAGGGAAGACAACGCCCGTCTGCCCAGCGTGTTCGTAGCGCGTTGGACTACGGTGACTATCCCTCTGTGTGTGCGGGTTCAATTCCACGGGATGGCAGAAAAAGCCACAGATTCCCCAGATTTACGGTGTTCGTGGCACCGAACCGAAGGGTTACGATGTCCATGGCACCGAGCCGAAGAGCTGAAAAGCTCAAGTGCTTCTGGATCGGGAAAAAAATAAAAAATAGGAAGACAACAATAAAACTACATACTAAATACAACATCCCCCATGAGCCTTACTGTAGTGGTGGTGGGGGAAATTGCGTACCTCAATGATCCAGAAAGCTATGCCGGCAGGAACGTTCTGTTCCTGGAAGGGTTACCCATGCCGGACAGGTCAAAGGTGAGAGGTCAGACTAACTGTGGCCTCCTGGTCCTCCAGGTTGGGCGCAGTGCTAACAACTCAGCCCCATAAAAAGAACAAATGTTACAGAAACTTCGAAAGGAAAAAAATGCTCTCGATGTCCAGCGGTCTTGAGACAGAGTACCACTGTCAGCATGAACAGTGTGGGTGAAAGCCGCAAGGAAGCCCACGCTGGGAATTCAAGTCTGCTGGATGTCAAATCTAAACTAAGAATAGGATTCTGGAACGTCAGAACAATGTTCGAGACCACAAAGACAGCACAGGTGGTAAAAGAGATGCAACACTATAAATTACACTTTCTAGGGGTCAGCGAAAGTAGATGGACAGACTTTGGACAGACGACAACTAGAACAGGGAAACCATCTTGTACTCAGGAAGAGACGACGGGAATCATTCAGCAGGAGTTGCACTAATAATAAGGAAAGGATTGAATAAACATCTCTTAGAGTGGCACCCGATTAATGAAAGATTGTTGAAAGCCCGATTTAATGGGAAACAAGGAAAGCTAACTATCATTCAATGCTATGCACCCACTAACGAAGCCGAAGAAGAGGACAAAACACATTTTATAGAAGGTTACAGGAAATAGTGGACAAGGTTCCAGCTCAGGATGTTTTGTGCATAATGGGAGACCTAAACGCAAAAGTTGGCAACAATAACAGACACAGAGAAGCAATAATGGGGAATGAGGGATGTGGCACAGCAAATGAAAACGGAGAAATGTTGAGCAATTTTTGTCTAGAAAACAGACTGATCATAGGAGGCACATTGTTTCCACACAGGACCATACATAGGTACACATGGATATCCCCAAATGGAAGAGATGAAAACCAGATAGACCACTTTATGATCAACAGTAAATGGCGAAAGACATTACTTGATGTAAAGGTGAAAAGAGGAGCTGACGTGGGCAGCGACCACCACCTTGTCGTTGCCATGATCAGGCTCAAACTAAAGAAAACATATATACAAGCCAAGACAAGAACAGAATACTTTAATGTTAACTTATTAAAAGATAGAGAGATTGCTACAAAATATATAGTGGAACTAAAGAACAGATTTCAAATCCTGTCAGAGCAGTCAGACACAACACCAACTGAAAGTATCCAAGAAAAATGGAATGCGATCAAAGGCACATATAAAATAGTTAACAGTAGTGTACTGGGAACCAGTAAAGGACAACATAAAGAGTGGATAAGTGGCCAGACCTTAGAATACATCCAAAAGCGAAAGGAGAAAAAAAAAATCTCATCAATAGCATTAGATCAGAACGTCAAAAGATAAGGCAAGAAAAGAATATACAGAACTAAACAAAATGGTAAAAAGAAGTGCTAGAACAGACAAGAGAAAATTTATGGAAAAGACAGCAGAAATAGCAGAAAAGGCTGCTAAAGTACATGATCTGCACACACTGTACAAGATTACCAAACAGTTATGCGGAGGTAAAAGACACAACCATAACATACCAGTCAGAAACAGTCTAGGACAACTGTTGACAACAGAGCAGGAGCAGGATATGAGATGGACATCCCACTTTGAAGATGTGCTAAACAGACCTGATCCTGAACATCCACGGATATCCCACCGGCCGCACAGGATATTGATATCAACCTCAAATTGCCAGAAAAGTAAGAAATAGTAAAAGTATTGGATCCTGAGAAACAACAAAGCACCGGGAAATGATGAAATGACAGCAGAGCTTTTCAAGATCGATCCCATCTTAGCTGCAAACATATTAGAGCCACTGTTTGCAGATATCTGGGAGAAAGAAGAATTGCCTAACGGATTGGACTAGGGTACTGTAGTGAAAATCCCCAAGAAAGGAGATCTAACAGATTGCAATAACTGGAGAGGAATCACGTTGCTTTCAATCCCAAATAAGATATTCTGCAAAATTATCATAATGCGAATACAAGAAGCAATAGATAAGTGTCTACGAATGGAGAAAGCAGGATTTAGGAAAGGAAAAGGAACAAATGAACATATATTTACCCTGCGTAACATTTTAGAACAATGTAGCGAGTGGCAAAGGACTATATACATCAACTTCATAGATTTTGAAAAGGCATTCGACAGCGTCCACAGAGACAGCCTATGGAAGAATAAGAAATACGGCATACAGAACAACAATAGCTTTTAAAGTTTTTGACAAAATCACAAAAATCAGTAACGATAAACAAGCAACTTGTTTCGAACAAAAGTGCCTAATATCAAAAACAACACACCAAAAAGAATGGGCGAATTTGAGGATCGACTTTCAAAATGAATTTGCCTGTGACAAAACATAAACATATCGAGAAAATCTAAAAATACTACAGCACGCAAAGAATAGGTAACAAACACAAAAACAAAAGTGGAAAACAGGAAACAACAACAGTAATGTTGGAAAATGAACATATTGGAGCAAATACACGACTATGAATAAATGGGCACAGAGAAGAATAAACAGTCTTAAGCAGAACTGCAAGGGAAAGAAAACAGTTGAGTCCAAAATCTACAATAGACCATCAGAATGAAATAAAACAGTTTCGCAATCGCTACGATCATCGGAGGAGACCAAAGATCGGATGGCTGTGACCTGCTTCGCAGAATCTGAATTGGCCAGTTATCATAAAACTGAGTCCAGGAGTCAGACAGAGGCAATGAATGAATATCTAAAAGGTATGGAAATCGGCACTGGCTCTTATGAGAAGGACAAGCAAATGGCCTAATAGGCATCATTTGGTGAAGCAAGAGAATTGAAAGGCGACCACGGAAACTGCATGAAAGGGAGAGGAACTTTTGGAACGAGACAGTAGGGTCATGATTACAAGGACACATGGAAATCTACAGTGTCACTAGGCATGACGGGATTAAGTGAAATAAGTAATAAATGATTATATATTAACTCAAGTCGATATTGTGTACAACAAATCGATGCTCTTGACGTTGTTAGAAAGAATGTTGGAAAGATTGAATCAGATACTCAGGATCGACTGAGGAAGGTGATGTCGATACTAAATCCTTGGTTTTTCCCGGATAGAGCGAAAAAAGATAAGTTTCAGAACTGTATCCAGACTTAGGGAGTTCTAGTCTATCAGTCCTGGAGCATTACCTTGCTGCAGGTCATGGCAAGATATACACTTCAACATCAGCTGGGAATCCGCTCATACATAGTCTCTATTGAATCAGCTCATTACCCTCACTGCATGCAGTTGCGACGATCAGCATAAGCAGTTGGAAATAAACTGTAAAGAAGAGTTCGTGATTCATCACTATGGGGATTGAGGTGAGTTAGAGAAAAGGTCAGTAGGCTTGCCAGTATACCATGTAGTGATAGTGGATGTCTATTTTGTTGTGTAGTCCCCATAAAAATAATTTTGATCCAGAGGTAGAGATTTAGTTGGCTCGAATGCATGGAATATAAGCTTGGGTTGGTGCACAACACGTGAACAAATCGGCTTTTCCAGCGCAATTGAACTCACTCACAATCATCCGCAGTCACTGTACAACATGCGGGCAGGCACAGGTGTTCCATGAATATAGTATTAAATCACCTATGAATAAGCTAAGTCAGCTGATCCCATTTTAACATCGGACGCAAATGCTGCGCCGAAGACACATTGAACTGAGGTTCACGCACGAAACTAGTACTGCACGACTGAACAGTTCATGATTGAGAGACAAAAGTTGAAGTTTTGTCGAGAAAGAAAATGCTATCCCTCAAAGGATAAAACAGTGAGCAGAAAAGGAAAAAGAGAGGCAATAATCCACGGTAACAACAAAATGAAGAAAAAACAGAAATGTTTAATATCATAAGAATGTAGGTAATGATACTATTAGAATCTTCATGAAATCGGGGATATGTTCCGCAATTAAAAAACAGAAAACAATTAGGCCACAGAGATTTTAGTTTTATGAATGGGGTGAGAATCCAGGTTGCTCAAATGACAATGTTTGATGAAATGAGATCAAGCCCAGGAAAGTTATATGAGATATAAGAAAGAGGCAGTCTCATGTTTAGACATCATGAGGCCTAGTTTAAAACATTGCAACCTAAATTAGAAGTAGACAACAAAGACATCAGTAAAATTGGTGATAAGATCAGGACGGAAAGCGTAACATCTCTAGATGATAGTAAACAACTGAAAAAGTTTTAAAATGCGCTTAACAGCACGCACCTATGTGAGAAGGAAGTACAGAATGGAACCTTATATGCAACTTGAGCAATTCTGATCTTTGGCAGGATGATTTTAGTTCTGGTAAGCTACTGACACAGCCAAATTTAAACATATAGCAAAATAAAAGACAACCTTCAGTGCCTTGGAAATCATAGCCCAAACCAAAAAGGAAAAAAATAAAAGTCAAGAAAGGTTAACAGTGAAAGTCCGAAACACTGAGTAATGTTTGAGAAAATGAAACATTGAAAGGGTAAGATTTTACATATTTAGTTTGCAATTTGACACTAAATGGTGGCACAGAGAAGATATAAAATCACGTCTAAGTAAGGCCAGAACCGCTTTTGCCAGAATGAAACCAGTATGGAAGTCCAATATCTACAATAGGACCACAAAGCTTAAACTCTATAAAGCATTGTTTTGCCAGTTTTGCTCTACGGATCGGAGTGTTGGAGGATGACCAAAGGAGATACTAGCAGGCTGTCAGTTTTCCACCACTCTTGTCTTCGCAGAATCTTGGGAATCTTTGGCCAGTAAAAATATCCAATAACCAACTACTCCAGATACAAGACAAGAGGCAATGAATGACATACTCAAAAGAGAAGATGGAAATGGCTCGGACATGTTATTAGAATGAGACAAGAAATGCCTGCAAGGTAGCCCTCACTTGGACACCAGAAGGAAGAGAAAGAAAGGCAGACCACGGACAACATGGAGGCGCATGATGGAAGAGAACTGGACACCGCATCTCTGACGTGGGGCTCTGCGCTGAAGGTTGCACGGGACAGGAGAGCATGGAAAGTCCTTTCTGAAGCCCCATGTGTCACTAGGCATGACGGATTAAGTAAGTAAGTAAGTAAATACAACATACAAAAACTCACAGTCGATTATTGTACGAAGTACAACATATAAAATCGATGTCTCTATGACATTGTTTGAACAGAATTGTTAGGAAATATTTGTAATCAGCAACTACTCCGTAAGTGGATCTCTCTGTGGCGAGGAGGCTAGATGTATCTCACTCCAAATCTACTTGGTTTGTTCCCCGCATAGAGCGAACAAAAAATATATTTTCACAGAGATACTTATCTCAATGTAGGTGAGCTCAAATTCCTAGTCCTATCAGTTCCTATGGGAGTCTTCCTTGCTGCAGGTTCAAGTGAAGAGATATATCACCTTCAACATCAGCATGGGAACTCCTGCTCTATACATTTTAGTCTCTATTGAATCAGCCTCATGTACCTTCTCACTAGACATCTGACTTGTTACCGACTTGATCTACACTAAGCTAGTTGGAACATCAAACTTCGTATATAGTAGATATTGAGGCTTTCGTTGTGTGTTCCCATCACATATGGTGGATTGCTGGTTGAGTTGGAAAAGGTAGTGTTGCCACCGTACCACTTATTAATTGATCTTCTATCTCTCTCTTGCTGTCAAGTCCCAATTTAAAAAAAAAAATTGTTTCGATCCAGAAGCACTTGAGATTTCAGCTCTTCGGCTCAGTGCCATGGACATCGTAACCCTTCGGTTCAGTGCCACAAACACCGTGAATCTGGGGAACCTGTGGCTTTCTGCCAGCCCGCGGATTGAACCTTCACTCACAGAGGCTGAGACACCGCAGTCCCAACGCGCTACGAACATGCTGGGCAGGCGGGTTCAAGTCCTAATTAAAGAATAATAGCTATTAAATCAATAATATGAAAATAAAGCTAAGTCACGTTTTTCTTGCATTACATTTTAACATCGGACGCAAATGACTGACGCCGTAAGACACATTGAACTTCACGTGTATCACGCATGAAACATAGTAAACATGCGACGTTATCTGAACAGTTCATGATTAAACAGTTCATGACTAAATCTAATTGTAATGTTTTTAGAGGTTTAAAAAAGATAAATGACTATCATCAAAGGCATTAAAACAGCGCAAGAGAAAAACTGAAAACCACGAGACTGGACAATAATCCACGGTAACAGTGTGGTGACAAAATAAGAAAACGCAACAGAAACTGCTTTAAACACACATAACGGGAAATTATTCAATGATACATAGAATCATTCATGACATACGGATGCGATTCACGGACAATTAAAAAACAAACAGATCGAAAAATCTCTGAGGGCCACAGAGATGTAGTTTTACAGAAGAATGATGAGAATCCCATGGACTGCTAAAATGACTAATGTTGAGATGTTGAATGAGATCAAGCCACAGAGAAAGCTTATCATCAATATAAGAAAGAGGCAGTCTTCAGGTTTTAGACATGTGGTGAGACAGTAAGGTTTAGAAAACATTGTGACAACCGGTAAATTAGAAGGTAGACGAGACAAGGGAAGACAGAGAGAGAAAATTGTGGATAGCCAGACTTCATGGCATGGAAAGGTCAACATCTCAGATGATAGCAAACACCAGAAACAGATTTTTGAAGATCTATGATCGCTTACGCCAGCCGGCACCGCACCTGATGATGATGAACGTGAAATACGCGAGAATGGAAACCGTATAGTGCATACTTGAACAATTTCGTATTTTGGGCAAGGTAGGTTGATTATAGTTCTTGGTGAAGACCTACTGACACGACCCTGGTCCTTAAACGCGTTAAAGAATATAGTCATAAATAACAGGGAGACAACCTTCAGTGCCTTGTAATCTACCCACACCCAAAATTGAGTTGACAAAGTAAATGAGAAAGTCAAGAAAAGGTTAACAAGTGTAAATGTACCGGAAATCACTGAGGTATTATGATGATTGATGTGTTAAGTCATCTGTCAGAATAACATTTCAAGAAGGGCGTAAGTATTTTCTTCGTAATTCAATTTAAGTTTGCAATTTTTAGAGCATGTCTTAGCGTAAGTCAGTTAATTGAGATTATTTTTTTCAAAGTGGTACAAGAAGTGCAGACCAGAAGACATGTAAAGCAACAACAAAAATGTACCGTTTATTGAACAGAAATGAGTTATATTTTTAGTCTTTAGTCTTTCTTTAAGAAGGAAGGATTTCTTTAACCCCGACGTTCTGAGTTCAATCACTCTGCAGACAGTTTGATTGCAAATTGTTTCGCGTGGATTTTTACAAAGGACGATGGCACCACCCGTTCAGAAAGCAATGGCAAACTACTGAACGTAATAATGCCTAGAAAAATCACAAACAACATTAAAAAGCTGAGGTTGATTCGCTAAGTCCTGTAAAGATATGCAATAAACATTTTAGTCTTTCTTTAGAGAAGCTTCTGGCCAATTGGATTAGAGCGCGACTCCTGTGAGGGAGACAGACCGGTGTTCAATCAACGGTAAAGCCAAGAATTTTGTATGCCAGGGCATAGAAAAATTATAACCTGAACAGTTTCTGGAGACTAAACTATCCATGCGGCCATTAAATTCCACAAGCTATAGTCCCCTTGTTCTACTCCGTCCTAACAAGCAGTATTACAGACAGTAACGACAGAGTAAAAACAATATATATATTCTCTTAGTTTCAATGAAAAGCTATATACCGAGTTTTTGTTAGTTTTGAGGAACATAATGCGAAGAGGAGGTTTGGAACATTTGGATATACGGTCAAAAATCAGCTTGATGTTAACAAAATCTGAACTAGTCTTACAGTTGATACCAGCACATTGTAGCATACCAGGAAATAAAAAGGCAGACAAACTCGCATAGGCTGAGGATCCTAACACTACACCACCCAGCACAAAGCTTTACAGAAGCAAAGACTCTCCTGAAACAATCCAGAAAAATGATGTGGAGAAAAACAAAACGGAGGATACAACCCAGAGCAAAACAGTATAAATAGCTAAACAGAAAAGCACAGACCAGAGTCTTCAGCCTTAGAACGGGCCACTGCAATATCAGAGCACACCCTTATAGAATGTGTCTCCGGCTACTCGGTGCCTGCACCTATGAAGCACCTAAGCAGTTTCCAGAGCACATCATGCAAGACTGCCCTAGTCTGAGAGGTGCGAGAATGGAGATCTGGCCAACAGAAACAACCCTACAAGACAAACTATCGTTGACCGGTGAGGACCTCAAGCGCACCGCCCTGTTTATGACACATACCGGAGTAGTCATATAGCAAAAGTTGATCACATAAGGAGAAGAAGAAGGTGACAACGGGTAAAGTAAGGAAACTAAAGGAACTCTTTTTCCTGCCTCGGGGTATATATTTGGAACACAGTATTAGGTATGTAATTTTGATTGGCAGTCTGCACACGATGGGTGATGTAGTCAACATCACGCCAACCGCTTTAACTTCTCATTGTTTTTACTGATACCCAATTGAAGCAGGGTCGACCAGAGCGCCATTACGGTCGGAAAAATAGTCCACGTCCACATTTGTCGGACAGTGGTGTTGGCACTCTAGCGGTCGTTATAAGCATGTCATGCCTAGGTAGGCTTTTGGTTTGTGTCTTCACTTCTGGTTGCTTCATTAGTTAATATGAGACAACGAGGAACATTTTTTGAACTATTCTGTGAGGACATATAACCATCTACTTCTGTACGTAGAGCACATATAACCATCTACTTCTGTATAGAACACATGTAACCATCTACTTATGTACGTAGAACACATATAACTCTACTTCGTGTTCAGAACAAATGTAACTTCTCTACTTCTGTCCATAGAAAAAATGACACCGTTTGTTTCTGTGCATAGAACAAATGACACCGTCTACTTCTAAGCATATAACAAATGATACCGTCTACTTCTAAGCATAGAACAAATGATACCGTCTACTTCTAAGCATATAACAAATGATACCGTCTACTTCTAAGCATAGAACAAATGATACCGTCTATTTATGTGTATAAAACAAATAATTGGGGAAAACTTAGAACAGTATAAAAAGCGAAACACGTCAAAACAAAGTAGTGTACTTTTACAAAGTACAAAAACAAGATGCAGCTATGTTTCGACCAAAAGGCTTTATCAAGCAAAGAGAACAAAACAAATGAAGAAATGTCAGACTTCATATTCACCAGACATCATATATACAGGACACTAAGTTAAAATGTGTGTATATTATTGTGATAAGATCTCGGAAAGTGCAGTGGTTAATGTGTTTGCTTTATAGATAAGTTATGTTAGGCCCATCACCCTTGTGAACCAATTTACTGGCTCGGGGTATGTTTTAAATGCGCAAAACCAGTATACTGGCCAATTCAGTATACATTGAAATATAAATGCGTTCGGGGGTCAAAAAGAATACGAAGTGAAAGGGATTTTGTCTGAGCAAACAAACTGCTCTCAGAGTCGAACGAGCCTACATTTGGTAGAAAAGAAGCACTGGGAAGTGAAGGTGGCCTGCACGATACTGATCACGTCAATCATCGTGTGGAGTAGGTCAATGAAAATATATACGTATCTGAGTATGTGGTGCTGTTTAGCGACGGAAACGTGGCGAGTCACCAAGTTAAATCCAAATAAGATTCAGACCTTTGTCAACCGATGTCTTCGAACATTTATATACTAAAACAAAAATTATGCTATAAATTGTCAAACAAATATTAGCTTTAACAAATATAAATAAAACATGCAGCTCAAAGTTATATGGTTTTAAAACTAAATTAAAAAATTTCCATTTCAATGGTTTCTCACTCAGAATCAAGAGTTCAAAAATTCCAAAAGATATAAGAAGTAACTTGAATGCATTTGAAAAAAATGAGTATATGTCTGCGAAAAAAATGGACATAAACTGGCACGAATTCAGGATTGGTTATTGGTTATTAGTTACTAAACTGACGTCATTGCACTCCGGGCAGACCCATAAGTGCTCAGTCTCCCCCAACAGATATCGAAGAGTATGCATACTGATGGTTCCTGTGGCTCGCTGATTAAACACACTCTCACTCTGCCTCTCAGGCATCCAGTTCGACTTGAACAACGGGTAACTCCAAACTGCTTAAATCGCTTGATTGATTCGACATCGATATTAGTGTCCTCATCCAACAGAGAGTCTCGAAGAGACCGAAGAATATCCCCTTATCCATCTTCAACTCCCCAACAATCGATGCTGTTGATGCAAGCCTGTCCGCTCTCTCATTACCGTAAACACCCGCATGACCAGGACAGTATATCCACGTAAGCCGCTGGAGGTTAGCAACTTCTATAGACGACATCCACTCATCCGAAACCTGCCCTTCTGGATCTTGTGAAGCATCGACTGAGAGTCAGATACAACAACTGCCCCAGTAAATGAAGTCCCAGAAATCCAATGGAGGGCAGCAGTAACGGCCTCAACCTCCATCCTCATACTAGAAGTAGTTGTCCTGTATGCCCCACTTCGCTCTGCAACAACCCTACCATGCGCATTAGCCAAGAAACCCCAGCCGGATTTCTCACCACGTTGAACCGACCCATCGGTATATACAACAACATCATCATCCCTTGCATTATCTTCTATCAGCTGCTTAACTGCGAGATCAGCCTTCATGTTGCCCCAATCTCTACATTCTCTTCCAAGAGTAATGACAACGTTGAGATAGTTCATCATGCTACCATCTGTTGGGATCCATTCTTCCCCTTTTGGTAGAGTCGCAACCGTAGTCACCTGGCCAATTGTTCTCTCAGCCTGGGCCATCCACGACATGCCACGCTTGATTCTCGTGCCCTTAACATCATTAGTGTTCTTGTGAAGTGGATGTCTCTTATCCGAAGTAACCCGCATATATGCCTTGGTTTGGGTGATTGCATGACGGGAGCGTAGTGACAGAAGGCCAAGCATATATCTCATCTTCACAATGGGGTATCTCTAGTGCAGTCCAGAACTATACGCATACCTTCATTCTGAACCCGTTCGAGTCGTTCACATTGTGATCTTGATATCGTAAGAATTCCGAGTCCGTAATCTACCACTGACAGTACCAGTCGATCGAACAAAAGGGCAAGTAGTCTCTGCTCAAGGTGTGCGGCCACCATAACTTTGAGAGCCGCAAGACCACGCTTGCACCGTTGTATCGTCTGTTCAATATGGTGTTTGAATTCAGGAGATGTGATGAAAGCAGAGATATATCTGTTTAACCACTAGTTGCAGTTGTTATAACAAAGCAGAGCTATATCTGGTTAACCACTAGTTGCAGTTGTTATAACAAAGAAGAGATAGAAAACGTTTGAGCATACTCTGAGAGTAGATGGTCAATGAATAAAATAGCAGGCATTGAAGTGGGAGAGAAAAAGGTTAAAGAAAGAAATGGCGCTTTAGGGAAACCATGAAACGAACTTTACTGAAAGAGTTAGGAAATATCGGAGTTAATTCTGTAGAGGAGATTGAACGAATTGTCTGGGATAGAACAGTATGAAGAAATTGCTTGCTTGTCCTATGTCACGTATAACGATAAGAAATAATAAACTGACTGTATGGCCTTTTTCGTCTTTACAGACGGTCAATTGGCAAATGTTTCACTGTGACAGGTGACGTCTCTGGCTTAGGGAATAGTGACTCGGTCTATTAACCCCGACGTTCTGAGTTCGAATCATGCTGCGGACAGTTTGGTTGCAAATTGTTTTGCGTGGATTTTTACAAATGGACGATGACACCACCCGTTCAGAAAGGAATAGCAAACTACTAAATGTAATAATACCTAGAAAAAAATCCCAAACAGTGTTAAAAAGCTGTGCTTGATTGGCAAAGTCATGTAAAGGATATGCAATTAATGTTTTTTTCACTGTGACAACTGAGTTTTCGCTTGTCTTTCAGCTCATCTCTAAGTCTCTCTTCAAATGATTCTGTACCTTTGTGCATTGTTGTTGTCCATATATCTCGATTCTCAGTCAGTTTTTCCCATTTGCTGGGACCGATAGAAAAGTGATTATGTGTGTATATGTGTTTTTTCGTCTTTACTGACGGTCAATTGACATGTGTTTTACAGAGTGTGCGCTTGTCTTCCTTGTCTTTCAGCTCACCCCTTAGTATTTCGTGACTGTAGCTTTCCCTGTTACGTTCGAAGTAAAAGCAAGAATGAAGTGTCCTCTCCATTTATGCCTAGTCTGGGGAGCTGATATGTGGAATGTGCCTTGTCCATTTATCACAAACCCCCTATCTACAGTACTGTTTCATTCAAAGGAAAGACAAAGTCCATACGTAGAGTCAAACAGAGTTTGCAGGGGATACCATAAGTTGGAATGGAATACACACATAACCATCAACTACCTTCTGGTTCCTCCCTCCAGATGTCGGTGGTCAAGGTTTACTCCTCTAGCCTCTTGCATAACCGTTAACCGTTGTGACCCACAAAGCAGTGGGGGTTTTCTATCAGGGTTTACTACCCTAGCCTTAAGCTCTCTCGAGCTTCCATCAACAAGGCAGTGGATTTACCAGTTGCAGATGATACCGTCTACTGTCATACGGAAGCAGATCAAACATATGAAATACACACGGAAACTTGTACCTAACGTGCACACATTACTACTTGTGTGTTTTCGGTGTATACAGACTAAGATTATCATACAAGACAAGACAAGAAAAGAGAAGTATCTTCACTTACCTTGCTCATCAATCTCATTTATTTAATAACAGTCAAACACGGACACTAGCTATCTCCTCCAACATATGTCCTTGAAGTCAACGCAAAGTTAATAATAAGGAAACACCAGCTCCTAGCCGGAACAAGAACTAAATAGGTATGACATGAACGTAATAGTTCTACGAAGTGTCTGTACTTTTAATATCTGACTTTGTAACAGAAGTCAACAAGCAGACGATGTGAAATCAAAAGTAACGAGAAAACTAGAAAACCCGCACGAAACAAACAAAACAAAACAATTTTTCTTTTAAAAGAAATAAAAAAAAAAACACCTACATTAAAATTAAAAAAGAACGAAACACGTAGGTAAAAGAAAAGAGACTGTAAGCTATAGAATATATTTTGATTTTATTTTTAACTCTTTGAGTGTGGGGAGGTCAGGTCAGAGATGGGGGTAAAAATTACGCACTTCGTCTGCACGAGTTACTGCAGAGGTGCACAGTACTACTGCAGTTATTTCCCCCCTGACTGCATAACCGTTTGAACAACGTTATACACGCGGGTTGCACATTCCTTGTTCCCACCAATTTCTGTCTCTCTCTTGTCTGTTTAAAAAATAAAAGTAAAATAAAACTCGCCATTTCTTCTTGTGTGAGAAGGAAAAGAATGAAGCTAGGTCGACGACCACATTGACATTGTTAGCACTGCGGTACTGAAGAATTCTTTTCTTCTGTGTCTTTGTGGTTTTCCCGAGATAATACACATCATACATGATGGGGTAGACGTTTTATATAACTTTCGACAAGACTGTTATAAATGATACATTCATTTCTGAATTGTTTCCTAAAGAGATGTATGGCTTTCTTGTTTTTTTCTAATCCTGTTTTACCTCACATCATCAGGATAAAAAGAGTTTTAGAACGAGCTTTTGTTGCGCTTTATAAATAGAGTCTTTCGTCAACTCTGTTATCTCTAAGGTCCAACTTTTCAGTGGACGGTCTTTTGCTTTGTTTCCATTGTATCGGAGTAGCATTGCTCTTTGAGGTGCACTGTTTGTTGGTAATCTGCTTATATGGCTGAACCATTTAACCTGTTTCTTGATGAAGTTAAGTACTGATGTTGTACCACTTTTTCCTGATGTCTTCATTTACCAACCGGTTTTCCCCACTTCTGTATAGATACTTCATCTCTGTCGTGACTAGTTTTCTTCTATCGTTTGATGTCAGCTTCCATGGTTAAAAGTACATTCAATGACAAGAGAAAGGGACTATTGGTTTTTTGGGCACTGAGCCGAGTCACATCACTGGGGCAGACCCATAGGTCAGTTCCAGAACAGATGAAAGATATTCATACTGATGGTTCCCGTGGCCCACTGGTGAAAAACGTTATTCACTATGCTCCTCATAAATCTAGTTCTGTTTGTAAAATATGTAATTCCAAACTGATGAAATCACTGTATAGCTTCAACATCCATTTTACTATTCTCATACAAGAAGCAGTCGTCAAGAAACTGAAGAGCATCTCTCCTATCCATACCCAACTCCGTGACGGTTCATGTTGTTGATCCAAGTCTGTCACCTCTCGTTGCCGTGAAAACTCGCATGCCGAGGACAGAAGGTTCACGTAAGTCTCTGGAGGTTTGAAATATCAACAAACAACATTGACTCATACCGCGACATGCCACTTTTGACCTTCTGAAGCATTGACTGATATCCAGAAACAACAACGGCCCTAATAAACAGAGTCATAGAGAGCGTCACTAAAGGGCAGTAGCAGCGACCACAACCTCCAATTTCATACTATAAGTTATTGTCCTATAAGCTTCAATTGACTATGCAACGACCCTACCATGCACGCTAGCCAGGAAACCTCAGACAGTCACTAACACCCCCAAACCTCAGAAAGTCACTAACACCCCCAAACCTCAGACAGTCACTAACACCCCCAAACCTCAGACAGTCACTAACACCCCCAAACCTCAGACAGTCACTAACACCCCCAAACCTCAGACAGTCACTAACACCCCCAAACCTCAGACAGTCACTACACCAAACCTCAGACAGTCACTACACCCAAACCTCAGACAGTCACTAACACCCAAACCTCAGACAGTCCTACACCCCAAACCTCAGACAGTCACTAACACATACTAACTAACTAATAATACCAAATACTAACATAAATTAGCTATAGATAAAAGACTGCATAAAACTAGCATTGGCGAAACACGTAAAAATAAAGTACTGTAGTTTTACAAAATACAAAAACAATAACAATACGCAAAGTTTCGACCAAAAGGTCTTTATCAAGCAAAGGATACAAGAGAGATGAAAAATGTCGATAAGCCACCTTACAAACAAACACTTTAATTAGAAACACAATTATTCACAAGATTAATTTAACTATAAATGTTTATAATATTTTGGATAATCATCACTGTCATCATCATCATCTAGCTTGTTCCTGTCGGAACTTGGAGTATGACAACGGGGACACTAACAACACTTGAAATCATGATAGGGGTCTCAATGACGAAGTGGTTAGGACGTTTGCCTTTCGTTCTAAAGATTTTGCGCTCGAATCCGGACCTAATGGCATGTGAAATATTTTTCTTATGAGATTCCAAGAATTGTTGCTAAACTACGAGTTCGTGCTTTGTTCAACAATCTCGGCAGATGGCTTGCCATTTGTGCCGATAGAGACGGAGCCATATGGGGAAACTCGAAGCAATGGTCAATCCTTTGCCATTAGACAGTGTTTCCCAACGTGAGGCACACGCCCCACAGGGGGCAATTTGATTGTTAAGGGGGGCAATTTATCAATTGAACAATGCAATTTTTGAATATTAAAAATTATGTATATGATACATATGTGGCGTAAGAATTTTAGAAAAGTCTTAGGTGAGTCATGACACAAAAAATGTTGGGAAACACTGCTGTAGACCCTTATTTTAAGACTTTAATTAAATGGCAACATCTCTCAATGTCTCCCTGTCCTGCGTGATGTGTACAGAGTCTACAACAGTCATAATCAGCTTGTCTATGTCATTCTGCACCCATATCTCTGATGTCCTATTCTCTCTCGTCTGGACGGTATCATGGCCTCAGAATGAACTTCTCCAGAGAACCCCATGGTCTTATCTGTCCAAACTATTTAATTGTTTTCATTTTCAACTTTTTTTTATCAACTATTTCTATTCAATTTTATGCTGTTGCTATATTCGTATATTGGGATTGAACGGCTGAAAACAGTGTGGAACGGAGCTGATAAGAAAACAAAGATCCCACTACTAAGAGCATGCATATTCCAGTGGCAACGATGGGTGTAAAGCATGGACAGTTAATAAGGCAGTGGAAAAACATATATGTGCTTCTGAATATAAGTGGTACAAAGATCCATTTTTAGATCATGGACAGGGAACAAGTGGATCTATACAGAAAGATTCAAATCAAAGAAAACTGTGATGTTACAAATAAGAAGGAAAATAAAGTGAGATATTTTAGATGTGGAAAGACATGAAGTGGCTTTGAGAAGAAACCATCAGAAGGCATATGACAAGAGAAGAAGAGAAGACCACTGAGAAGATGTACAAGATGTAACTGATGGTTTGAACATGACGGCTGAGAGGAGGGCACCTGACCTATGAAGAGGGGGAAAATTTCGGAGGACTGTTGGGGTGGCAACGTTTTGTTCAGGACAAGCCATTTGATGATGATGATATTCGTATTTTGTCTGTCCATGGTATTCTCAGTACTCATCTGTAGCACTTGCATTCGAAACCATTCATCTATTTTGCAACTGTTTTATCAATAACCCATGCACTAGAGCTATACGCCTCTGTCACTTTGAAGAATACATCAAATGAATGAATAAAATATAGTTTTTCAACTGTGCATATTCTGACATCGAAAATAGTCTTCTGTTGCTCAAGTAATCAAGTAGTGGCATGTCCCTTGCAAAAAGAAGCTTTCATCACAGCCGGTCTGAAAAACTCTTGTCTCTAGCAAGTTCTCTCGCCTCCTTCAGCGTCATGTTCAATGTTTCTTTGATGTCCTGCCGCCACCTTAGTCTTGGTAGTTCCCTGTCTCGTACTAGAGGAACCATGCGTTCAATTACCGTTCTCTCCAAACCACTGTGACGTTTAACGTAGCCAACATATTCCATCTTCCGGAACATTATGTTATTTATAAGCCAATGCTTCTCAGTATGCAGGTCTCGTAGGATGCCTTTGTTTTTTTTCTCTTCTCTGTCCAGGATATTCTAAAAACTGTTATGTAACACCTTGTTTCAAAAGCTTCAATTTTGTTATTTAATGTTGGTGTTATTATCTACGATTTACGTGTTGCCACAGGGAATATGCCTGTTCTCAGAAGTCTTACTTTTATGATTTCGCTTGTGGTTCTCAACAAATGTTATTCTAAAACAAAGTTGAGCTCGAAAACGTGGATTTATTTTGCGAATACTAAGAGTTACTAACAACGTCGTAGATGATGCCAAAGAAAACAAAAGGAGATAGGACATGACATTTCAGAAGGTGATTAGTATAAAGAAAACTATGGCATAACACAAGCAAAGAAACGAAAGTAATACTTCTGACACCATACGTTTTTTGGCTGGCAAAGTACAATGTAAATCATGGGTCATAAAACAGGCATTAAATAATAAATTCGAATCTTTTGAAACAAAATGATACAGAAAAAATCATTCCCTAGAACGGTATGAACAGAGAAGAGACTTCTTCTTCTTCGAACGCTCCACATCGAACACTTGTTAGCCACTCTTTGTGATTGGTATGTTATCTTAGCCTAAGAGAGAGATTGTACGTTGTGCCAGTTATGCGCCTATAAGTAGACCAGCACATCCGATTTCTACGACGTTTTTTATTGACTAGGATAGCTTACCTAGGCTCCTACCCCAGTCGCCTCTAACGACATGCCTTGTAGGTGGCAGTGTTACTATTTTCTGCTCCCTTGAGACCCCAGTACCACACGAGTGAGAGAAGAGACAAAATACTGATATCGTACAATGGCTTAAAAACAATATCATGTCTAGAAAACAACTACTTTGGTCATATTAAAAAGCACAGTGCCAAAAACTGCTTACACAATGCCAACAAGAGAGCATGAATACCATCATTCAAAAGACACTAGCGGTGGTTCGAACATATATGTTTAGCATGGAGGCTAACTGGATCTAGAATAACTACACGGAGGTAGACCACAGATGGTAAACAAAAAAGTGGAAGACACACAACCACCTCTTCTTCTTCTTTCAACGTTTTCAGACATCGATTTGTATACTTCTAAAGTAATTAGTGGTCAACCGGAGTCCATCTACATCTCCATATAGCTTGTCTTGGACTAGTATGGGGGTGGGTGGGCCATATGTATTCTCTCTGTTCATCTTGCTGGTGCCGCATGTGCATATGTCAGAAGGGCCTATTTTGTAATTGTTAAACAGATGGTACATCAGCCTATTGTGCCCTGTTCGTAGACGGAGAATGACATCCTGTTCTTCTTTATTGAATTGGTGGTATGCATCATCCTTTTCATGGCATGTGTGATCTCTTAACTATTTGTTCTTGTAGATCATTTTTATCCGTACTTGTGCTACCTCATATGTCATACTGGTGTCTGTCTGTGGTAGCCTGCTGCCTTCTTATGACAGTATGTCTACAGTTTCGTTGACAGGTATTTCGCAGTGGGATGGTATCCACTGCATTACTACTCTCGAGAAAATGTTTACTTGGTGTAGTGATACTTGAGTTCCTTCATCTTCTTGATTTTTCTGAGAAGATTACTGACATGAAAGAAATCAAGCACAGATGTAACACAATACAGATGGCCTCCAAAAACAGATAAGAATGCCGTGCATTTGTTTTTTCCTTAGATGCCATAGTCACCTCAAACTAGAGAGAGTGATAGAGATAGAGAGGAAAAGACCGGCTTGTTTGGAAAGAACTGTAGGGAAGAAATTGTTCTTGTTATCAGGGAGCGACCATGATGATGGTGGCAACAGGATATTAAAAAAAATTTGAACATGACGTTGAAGTAGACTGAAGAATTTGCTTGGGGACGCAAGTTTTTTAAAGACGGTCTGTGATGAGAACGAATTTCTGCTATAGAACATACTAAAAGATACTGTCACACATGCTACACGATCTCTCACTCTTTCTTTCTCTTTCAACTAGTCTTGTTTCATCCAAAATAAACGTAATAATATTTTAAATTTAAGAATATATCCCGTTTGAAGGATTTCTTATCTCTATGTAGCCTGTTATCTTATTTAGATTTCTTATCTCTATGTAGTCTGTTATCTTATTTAGATTCTTACTCTATGGCTTATTTTTATTTCTTACTCTATTAGTTTTCTTATTTGATTTCTTATCTCTATGATCTTTAATTTAGATTTCTTATCTCATGTAGTCTGTTATCTTTAGATTTCTTATTATGTAGACTGTTACTATTTAGATTCTTATCTCATTAGTCTGTTATCTTATTTAGATTTCTTATCTCTATGTAGTCTGTTATCTTATTTAGATTTCTTATCTCTATGTAGTCTGTTATCTTATTTAGATTTCTTATCTCTATGTAGTCTGTTATCTTATTTAGATTTCTTATCTCTATGTAGTCTGTTATCTTATTTAGATTTCTTATCTCTATGTAGTCTGTTATCTTATTTAGATTTCTTATCTCTATGTAGTCTGTTATCTTATTTAGATTTCTTATCTCTATGTAGTCTGTTATCTTATTTAGATTTCTTATCTCTATGTAGTCTGTTATCTTATTTAGATTTCTTATCTCTATGTAGTCTGTTATCTTATTTAGATTTCTTATCTCTATGTAGTCTGTTATATTATTTAGATTTCTTATCTCTATGTAGTCTGTTATCTTATTTAGATTTCTTATCTCTATGTAGTCTGTTATATTATTTAGATTTCTTATCTCTATGTAGTCTGTTATCTTATTTAGATTTCTTATCTCTATGTAGTCTGTTATATTATTTAGATTTCTTATCTCTATGTAGTCTGTTATCTTATTTAGATTTCTTATCTCTATGTAGTCTGTTATATTATTTAGATTTCTTATCTCTATGTAGTCTGTTATCTTATTTAGATTTCTTATCTCTATGTAGTCTGTTATATTATTTAGATTTCTTATCTCTATGTAGTCTGTTATCTTATTTAGACATAAAATTGCTTCGCTTGCGCCACGGTTATTTCGGAACTGAAATTCCTCTTCGCTTACCTTTTTTCTCTATTTTCTTCTTTATTCTTTCATTTATGATCTTTAAAGATAATTTTGTCATGTCAATAAGCATATATTCATATTTGTATTATCTAATTATGAAGAACGTGCGGCAAAGCACCCGCAAAATATTAAAACTAAAAATACCGAGAACATGCATTTTTAAAGTGGTTACTTATGGCTGTGAATCATGGACCATTACACAAACAACATGAACGAAAATCCAGTCCTTCGAAACTTCTTCTTTTTTTCCAACGTTCTTCACTGCCAATTTTATCATTCTTTTGTGATATATAAATGGTCCTTTGACAAGAACGGAGTGATCTACGTTGGGTTGATTAAGCGCCCATGGTGACTAGGCCCGCTCATCCGGTTTTTGATTTACTAGGGTGAGCTTTCCCTAGGGTAGGATACATTCTGCCGACTATTTTGGCCCGGATCTTCGTCTTTTCGATCTGCTTTGCCGTATATTTTGGCTTTGTGATCTATGTCAACACAGTGAGTTACACTGTTATGCCCTTTCTGACTGTGAGGTCGTTCCGGATTAGGAATATTTCACGGGACTTATAAACTTGTCCTCGGACGGCATCTTACTCGTATAAAACACCGTATAAAGTATTGACCTTCGCCAATGTTCGGATCCGGACAACCTATCAGATCTTTACATTGTCGACCTTACTTTACCGTTCACTTTTGAGTTTGATCCAGAGTAGGAACATTCTCAGCCTTTTCGAGACGCGTGTCGGTATGTGGCAATTTGCAGTTAGCCTCGGGAAACACCGGACTGGGGCTAAACACAAATAATGTAGAGGGTCGTTTCAATCGGCGCTAGCAACGCAACTGAGATTTTACGTTCGCCACCATCACCCGCCCCAGTTCTTCCGAGGATGTTAGTTGTGACTTGCAACAGCACCTTGCCCGGTTGCCACAAGGCTGTCAGTTCCGTTAGGCATCACCCGCCTCAGTTCTTCTGGGGATGTTAGTTGTTATTGCAACAGTACCTTGCACGGTTTTCCCAGAGAAGGTAGTTTCGTTATGCACTAAAACGCAACTTTATATTTTGTACTCAGCCAACCTTGCCCAGTATATGTATCTGCGCCAGGCCACCGATACGGAGTCAGCTGCAATCTTCCCTCGTACCGACACGAGGGTAGACTTTATTCGTTACCCATCTGACTTATTTATTCTTGCCCACAGCTGGCATTGTTTTCCTCCTCCTCAGGGCTTCGAGTTTCGCCCTATGTGGGCACATGTTTCGTCGCTCATCCTTTCATGTTTACTAATCTCCCCATCGGCAGAGAAATTGGTAATTTGTGGAGAGACCTTTGACTTACATTTCGAGCTTGTATATGGAGTCTCTTGCTCCGGAGATGGCAATTTGTATTCGGCCCTTACTGCGGGGAAGTACGGATTATATCAGAGACGTTTCGCTGCTGTTTCTTTTTGTTCAGGAAGTTGAGCAATATTTTGTTGGACATCGACCAGGAGATTCATGCATTTTGTTCGGACCTGCATTGCTTTTCCGAACGTGCACTGCTACCACTACCAGTAGTTCTCCCCAATCCCTGCCCCTATTAGCCAGACCGGAACCAAAGTCTGTTTCAAGGGTAACCACGTGGAGGTAGGGGACAGGGTCTTGATTAGTGCCGGCTTGTTGTAGGGGGTCTTTATTTCCGTAGGTGGTTTGATTTGCAGGTTTACTGCATGATGTTATTTATATACGTGGCCCTACATGATGAGTGGTGTAGTTACAATCCTAGTATAATAAATGGTCCGAACTCAGTTCTTTTAGTTGACATACATGCTTTTATTGATGTTATTACATATGGTAGGCATAAACACGTCCTTCCATCTCCAGTGTTTATGTTCGTCTCCTATGTTGTCACTACGTCGCTAAGCAGTACTAACTAATCTACGTCAACTAGTTTCACTACGAGGATGTCTCGTTCTAGTGTTGCTATCTGCTCATAGTGAGAAGCTTTGGTGTGCAAACACTATGTTCTCTACCTATCTCCTTTCTACCATCCTATCTATCTAAACTACCTGTATAGTCTGTTAGCTACTACCTTGGGGTTGGGGAACGGTCGTACGTGGTCCTGGTACACTGATCCTAGTACAGGCTCACTAATCCTGGCACACCCCCTCATGCGCCTTTGACCCCGCCCAGCGAAACGAAATGCTACAAAATGATCCTACGAGTACCATGGACAGAAGAAAATGAAGAACATTGATGCTCTGAACGAACTGAATGTTAAAGACAATTGGCTGATAAACAATATATTGTACATAAAAGTTAGATACTTTGGTCACATCAAGCGTCACAATGGCCTGGAGAAAACATTATTGGAGGGCAGGGTCCCAGGACGCAGAGGCAGACCAAGAAGAAGATGGATATAAGATATTAAAGAAATCATGGATATGACCATATATGAAGTGTGAAGTCGCTAGAGAGCGACGTGCTGTAAAGGATACGCACCTTGATGATGAACTATATTTTAATATCTAAACACATCCCAAAACAGTTGATGTATGACAAGCTTGAAGGGGAACAGACGTTCAGCTGCTGGACAGAAAAAACGCTCTAAATGCAATCTTAAAGTCTCTCTGAAATGCTTCGATATAGACACCACGTGCTGAGAATCCCAGGCGCAAGATCGCCAAATGTGGCCGCTGTAATAACACAAGTGGAACTCGCATAGCTGAGAATCGTCGTGCCGTTGAGGTACAGAGAAAACGAGCTGCTCGAAAAGACATAACACACAACACCCACATGTCTAACCTTGATCATGTATGCCCCACCTGTGGTAGGGGATTATGTTCTAGGATTTGACTCTACAGTCCCCTCTGCAGACACCAGAGTGGTACAGCAGCACACGTCTGTCTGTTGTTATCATCGTTTGTGATGGACGGCTATTATTAATATTTTAGACATTGCTCAACTCAGCAGCAACAACATGGACAAATAAGCAATTTGAAGACACAATTACGGCCATGGAGGCTGAATGTCCAGAAGAATGTCTTTCAGTGTCCCACGTGTTGCCGGGGCTGGCAAGGGAGCAAAGAATATTAACACTGCCACCTATAAAGCATGTCGTAAGAGGCTACTGAGGTAAGGGCCTAGTGAAGCTACCCTATTAAATAAAAAGAGTCGGAAAAATCGGATGTGCAGTTCTACTTGTAGGCACATAACTGACGTAAATCGCTCTTAGGCTCGGATCACATACAAATCACAAAGAGTAATTAACAAGTGATCGATATGGCGCATTCCAAGAAGAAGAAGCTGATGTGTGTTCCACTTGTGGTATGAGATTGTGTTCCGAGAATGGACACTACAATCCCCTCCGCCCACACTAGAGAGGTGCAAGACCACATGTATGATGCTGCTGTAATCTCCATGGCAGGAAATGACCATCGATGCGGTAGCAGTGTATAATGTTATCTGATTTTAATAATTTATTTCGATATTGGTTTTTAGTCACAGATTTTCATGTTATGGCTGTTAGGGATTTATTGTCCGATTCTATATGTTCTGTGCAAGAAGTAAATTTCTTCACTTCTGTTGCATTCTCTGCTTGATAAAGGGCATTTGGTCGAAACTTTGCTGTGCATTGTTAATGTATTTTGCAAAACTACATTACTTTGTTGCGCAACCGAGATAGAGAATACCCGTTATCGTTTTCCTTGAAATCTTCAGAGCGTATGTTTTCTTTTAGTGCATTGCTGATGTCGTAGCCTCTATTGATGACGATCATTGATGATGGGAGTATGACTACCAAAGCGAGGCAGTGAAGTTGTTTTTTTTATAGCCGCAGGTTGGTTACACTCCTGGCAGCTATTTCTAACAATACAGTCATTCCAAATCTATGTCATATTCGACTACTTGCTTGAAAGTGACGATATTTTTATTTTTTCGATCCAGAAGCACTTGAGTTTTCAGCTCGGTGCCATGGACATCGTAACCCTTCGGTGCCACGAACACCATAAATCTGGAGAACCTGTGGCTTTTCTGCCAGCCCGCGGAATTGAACCGCACTTACAGTGGTCTCGTCACCCGTCGCCCAACCCGCTACGAACACGCTGGGCAGTGACGATGAATGCAATGGCAAGACCTCGGCAAACTTCTAACCCGGATTGAGACTTAGTAGTAAGTTTCTTACAGCTTCGAGGCAATCTTCTACTCCGGTGCGGGACTTGGTAGTAACTTTCTTACAGTTTCGAGGCAATATTCTACTCCGATATGGGACTTTGTTGTAACAATTTTCTTACAACTTCGAGACGCGATGAAGAGGAAAATATTGTTTCTTTCCTAGCATATATGTCTGCATGTATCTAGCAGGCAACATTATGTAGAAGATCTGTTATAGAATTGCCCAAGGAAAGTGAAACAAAGTCTTTGTAATAGTTTCTTCACCCAAATGTCACTGTGTAGCTAAGAGAGGTAAGTCACGTATTAACAAAATGTCACAAGTTATTATATAATATCCCTTGGTTTGGGTGGGTCTGTGGCGTAGAGATAATGAGCTCGTCTCAAAAGTGCTCGGTTCGATACCCACGAAATATGATTGGAATATTTTCCCAGAGACTTCTGATCTCAGTGTAGGTGAGATTGAATTCTTATTCCTACAGACTGTCCTCTCCTGTGTGAGCTGAGATGCAACATGTGGTCACACCCAGTTGAACTAACAACTAAGCTTTGGGGAAGACTGACTGTCCAGTTTGTGTAGTAACAACCAAAAATCATGGCTAAGACTAATGACTGTCAGTTTGTCATCGCAGACAGAGATCACTGAAGAAGGAAACCTGACAGACCTGAAGCAGACTGTCCAGTTTGTGGTCCACAGTAAACTAAGCGCATGAACAGAGATCACTGAAGAAGGAAACCTGACAGACCTGAAGCAGACTGTCCAGTTTGTGGTCCACACTGTAAAACTAAAGCGCATGAACAAGAGATCACTGAGAGAAAGAAAAATTCATACAAGAAATAAAAGGTATGTCTCGTATTCAAGTTGAGTACGTCAAAGAACCCGTGGCAGTTAAATACCGATACGAGTAGGATGCAAAGTCGCTGCCAGTGCAAAATTCATTAAAAATATTAACATAAAAATGTCTACACAATATTTCGATATGTTCAAAATTATATCGTGAACCCTCACTAGTGCTACGGAGCACGTGCACTGCCTTTGAGATCTTCATGTGTAAGAAAGAGACTGTAGCACACATTACAGAAGTGTAATGATGATTGTCATATCAATTAGTCAATCATTCAATCCCTTGATTAGATCGAAAATCGTGGCATATCCTTTACAGGACTTAGCCATCAAACTACAATAAACGAGTCGTTGATTTTCTAGGTACCACTTATACGTTAAGTAGTTTGCCATTGCTTTCTGAGCGGTGAGGTATACTTTTACTATTTGTAAAAAGGGAACCAATTTGCTTCTAAACTTGCCCATCTCAGAGTTCCAACCAGGTACGCTTGGGTTGTGATTGAGTTCACTATCGCTTAAGCTACAGACGCCCACCTTGATAATATACATTATTTAATATGAAAAATTAGTCAAAAAGGATTAGGCATATGTGCGTATGTGTATCTGCACACACAGACATACACATACTCATTTAGACACAGACAGGTTATATTGACACATGCACAAAAGATAACACATTCAAAAATGCAAAGAAATTAAATATTTTCAAGTAATATAATTGAATTCTTGAAAGCATTTTGCAACAGAAGAAATAAACAAGCAATCATGCATAAAATTAGCATGTGTAAACAGTTCAATGCAAACTGAATAAATAAACAAACAATCATGCATATAATTAGCATGTGTAAACAGTTCAATCCAAACAGAATAAATAAACAAGCAATCATGCATAAAAGTAGCATGTGTAAACAGTTCAATCTGAACAGAATAAATAAACAGGCAATCATGCATATAATTAGCATGTGTAAATAGTTCAATCCTAATGGAATAAATAAACAAGCAATCATGCACAAAATTAGCATGTGTAAACAGTTCAATCCTAATGGAATAAACAAACAAGCAATCATGCATAAAATTACGTTGCCTGTGTGTCGCCGGGGCCCACAAGTGGAGCAAAGAATAGTAACACTGTGACCTACAAGGTCTGTGGTAAACAACTGATATAGGGGCCTAGGAAAAGCTAACATAGTAATAAAAACGTTGCAGATTTCGGATATGCCAGCCTATTTATAGGTATACAATTGGTACAACATACAATCTCTCTTAGGTTTAGATCACATACAAATCTTAAAGAGTGGTTCAACAAGTGGTCAATATGGAGTGTTTGAAGCAGAAGAAGCATATAATTAGCATGTGTAAACAGTTCAATCCTAACAGAACAAACAAACAAGCAATCATGCATAAAATAATGAGCATGTTGTGGTAGTCACTGAGTAGGTTAGAGTATATCAGTAATGTACAAGACATAAGTTGCTAAGTTCCAATGCTGTTAAGCATCGATGCATTTGCATAATGCTATCTGATTTTAATATGGATATTGATATGACCATCATCATTGCACTTGGATGAGTAAACATGTGTGGTCCGATCTCTTTCTTACACAGGAAGATCTCAGCTGCAGTTTGTGAGCTTCGTAGCACCGGCAAGGGGCCCAAATGTAATTTAGAAGATGATGAAAATATTTGATATGATATTTTAATTTTTCTAATGAATTTTGTCTGGGCAGTGACTTTCTAGCCTGCTCTTCTCCATTGTGAACTGCCAAGGGTTCTTTTATGTGCTCAACTTGAACACAGGAACTAGGTTTTATCATCTGTCTCCGATAGGATAATAATTCCAGAATATTATATACTGAGACAAACTCACTAGGCAAGAAAAACAACACTTAAAAAAAAAAAACTGCAGTACCTCTGTGTGAAGTAAAAAAGACAGTGAAGTTTATACAAGAGACTGCATTGAATATATAGACAATATTTCAAGAGAAAAATTAGAAGGAAGGGTTAGAAAACTATTCAAAATAACATTATGGCAAACTTTTAACATAATTAAAACAGAAAAATGAATGAATTCCTGCAAAGACATAATGTAAACATATTTGTGTTCTGTACTGGGTCAAAATGACTGAAAATTAAAGTATTTTGGACATATAAATAGACATAAAGGGTTGGAGAAGACCATCATGGAAGGAGGCATCCCGGCAAGGAGGAGAAGAGGAAGACCACAGAGAAGATGGATTCAAGATGTATCTTGAGCATGACCACTGCAGAGGTGGTACATCTGGCCTATGAGAGAGAGAAATTCTGAAGGACTATTAGGGTGGCAAAGTTATGCTCAGGACAAACTATTTAATAAATGATGACTGGTCACAAATAATGGTCACAAATTCCACCTGTACTAACAAAATGAAATACTGAAGATCTACTAAAAAAGGCTATTATAGAAAGTGTATTTAGTCTTCCTTGTTGTTGTTATCTTCCCTGTCACTTGATGAACCATTGATTGGGGTGAAGGTATACTGATTAAATGTTTTTTCTGCTGCCTTGCGTAAGAAATACCTGAAAATATTCAATGCAATATTCAATTATTTAACATAAAAATGCTGTTTCTACCATTTCTATATTCCTGATGATATTCTGTTAGTCTATTTTATTCTTCTTCTTCTTCTGTTTTGGCCACTATGAATCCAGGTGTAGTCTTGAGTGGCGCACCTGACTAATTTTTGCGTGAAGGCATACTTTCCTTATTATCAGTGTCCTTGCGTCTCTGACTTCAAAGGTTAAGATTTTCTTCATACAGGATGTTCTATGTACAACATTACAGTCTGTATGAAGACTCTTTATCTTCAGACAGTACTCCCACGTAATCTCAAAATACTTCACCTTTAATTTAAAAAATAAACCCAACTTTATTGCATTGCATCTACTGAATTATCTTGTCCCTTCTGGAACTTGGCTCCCATGACAGCAGTCCTGAAAAACTCTCTGTTCTGTGCAAGTTGACCAGCATCAGCAGCAGTCATTCTCAGATTGTCAATGACATCTTGCACCCATTGTCTTCTAGGTCTTCCTTTCATTCTTCTTCTAGGCACCATTTCCTACAAAATTATTTTCTCTAGGCACTCATGTAGTTTGATGTGTCTGAAATATTTAATTTTCTTGATGTTATGCTCGTTAATAGCCAACTCTCTTTAATATCACGCTGTCATGAATTATACTGCAATTTAATATCAGAAGGGACAATATAAGCTGTTAAATGTTTCTAAAACTTACCTCTCTAGCTGACTGGCAGCACAGCATGCTACGCCCAGAGTCATGGTTAGGATAATTCCAGCTGCACTTGCTCGACTTCAATAAAAAATTAATACAATTTTAGCTAATGAGAAACGAGGTCAAAAGTCGACATGAATCATAAGCTAATGAACAACAAACATAATACATACACCTGCATAAATAGAATCAATAAAATGAGAGTGACATTCACTTAATCACTTAAATGGCGATGGATTCGGCCTACCCTGCGGAAGACGCAGTCAAGTGTCACTACACAAGCACTTGAGTGGAACCCGCAGGTAAGGCAAAAGGGAAGACGCCCTGGGTGAACCTGGAGATGAGGTCTTGGGGAACTGGGAAGTGCTTGACTATCCTGTGAGACCATAAAGAAAACAGTCAGAGACAGAGAAGGGTGGCAAACAGCTGTTGAGGCCCTATGCTCCCCAAGGAGCAGAGAGGAATAAGTCAAGTCAAGACATCCACTTGAGCGCTTAATAAAAGTAACAAATCCTCTTCATATAATTCGATATATAGGAGAAAACTGTTTTTTTCCCCATATAATGTCAGTGTTTTTATTTAATTCAAGACCGGATGGGTGATACTGTCCACATCATGTCAATTCACTTTTCTTTCCAGTGTTTCTCTGGTAAGCAAATAAGACTGGATCAGCCTGAGATCAATTTGCGGTCTGAAAAAATTCACACTGCAACTGAGGATTTTGAGCATGGAACCATGTGTTTATGAAACAAGTACACTAACCACTGTTCTAATGCAACTTTTGGACTGCTCTGTGCAAATATCCATATCTGCTGTACTCAAGTTCTACATCTATTTTTTTCAATGATTCAAGGACACTTGCACTCTTGTCCTTCAACCTAATGTCATCTAATGGTATCTGCATGTGTTTGTAAGTTCTGGTGGTCTATGTGGTTAAGCCCTTGCCTTGCAATCCAAAAGTCGTGGGTTCGAATCTGGAATGTGCCGTTCTGTTCACGAGTGCATTATTTCCAGAAATCACTAGGATTGTTGCAGGAGCTATGGAGTTCGTGCTTTGTGCAATACTCTTGGCAGGTGGCATGCCATTTCTGTGAAGATGGACCAAGTCATATGGGGTAAAACCTGGTGCAATGAAGTCAATCCATCAGTTTTAAAACCTTTAAATCCCATGATCCATTTTTAATGACATAATGATCAGTGCTGTTGATGCATGTTTGTCTGTTCTCTAATTACTTCAAACACCTACATGTCCTCGACAATATTCCACATTAGCTAATTAAGAGATGCTGCGATGGATAAGACACACATTGAGAAGACTGACTGGAAGCATAGCAAGAGAGATACTGTTTTGGAATCTGCAGGGAAGAAAGAGTAGGAAAGGCCTAGATATACCTGGAGAAGAGAGCTGGAGACTTGATATTAAAAAGGATAGGTAAAACTTGGAAAGATTTGGAAGGGATGGCAGGAGAGAGGAAGAAGTTTGTTGAAGACCTGTGCTCCGTTGGGAGTTAAAAGGTTAAGAAGTAGCCAATGAAGACTGCAAGCCTCAATAGATGACATCCATACAAAACAGAAATGTAAATTATTCTGCAACTTATGAACAGTCATATGTAGGTATTAAGTAAGGATTTTACTATAAAACTACTTTATTTTTCTATAAACGGCAGTATAAGTTACAAGTTAATTACCACCAACATTTTGGATGTACTGGGCTGAAAGGTGATAAATATTGTGAATGTTTGGCTAATGCTGTAAACCTGCAACACAATCTACCAATACTCTTTGGCTAGAACAACAACATTTAGATCACAAAAAATGGTCTTCAAGAGTGAATACAGAAGTTATTGGTAATTGGTTTCTGAACTGACGTCATAGCATTCCAGGACGACCCATAGGTGCTCAATCTTCCCCAACAGATGTCAAAGGGTATGCATACTGATGGTTCCTGTGACTCACTGCTTAAACAGACTTCTCTCTGCTCCAAAGCATATAGCACTACTTGTACAATATGTATTCAAACTCCTTTCTTTTTTTTTTTTTTTTTTCGTCGCTTTCAACTCAGACGAAGTTCCATCTCTGAAACTGATTTTGCGTGAAAATCTGTTTTTCCAATTTCTTACAATGGCAGCAGCGTGACATTAAATTACTACACTGGCACCGTGTGCTCAATGTACTCGTAATTAGTATTCCCCATACAGGCAATTTTCTCCGACTTCAGAGTACTACGTTATCGCCCTGAGTAAGACCGGACTCGAACAAATGCGGACGGGTTCGAACCCGAGCATGAGGCGTCTCGGCTGCAGTCCGAGCTACTATCAACTACTCTAGGCAGTCCCCAAACTCCTAATTCACTGGATTGATTTAACGTCAATTTTAGTGTCCTCATCCAACAGTAGGTTGCCAAGAGGCCACAGAACATCCCCTTATCCTTCCAAAGCTCCCCAACAATTGATGCTTTTGATGCAAGACTGTCCACTCTCTCATTGCTGCAAGCACCAGCATGACCAGAACAATGACATCCACATGATCAGGACAATGAGACCCACATGACCAGGATAATGACTCCGATGACCCGGAGAATGCAGAAGAGAAAATAGAAGTTAACAAAATCAAAAACAATGAAAATACATCATAACATCAGTTTCAATTAGTTTTCACTAGTCATGATCAATTGTATATGTTAGCAAAGACTTGTAGATAGACTTACACAACTGAAAATCCAAAGTAACATACGACAGAAGATGTACCCAGTGGATGGTAGTATGGATCATACATAATGGGACCAATTTTCCTTGGCACAGTGTGCAGCTTGAAGTACTGTCCTGCAATAAATAAATGACATACACAGAGACACTACAACAGTCAGAAAATATTTAAAAAACAGGCCTAAAGCTAAAGAATTTACTTCACTGCATTGGATTTTACCACATATAGCTCGGCCCCCTCAACAGAAGTGGCACACCACCTGCCAAGGGTATTGCACAAAGCACAAACTTCATAGCTCCGGCACCAATCCTAAAAGTCTCTGAAAAAATGCCCTTGTGAACAGAATGGCGCAATCCGGATTCTAACCCCCGACCTTCGGAATGCACGGCAAAGGCTTTATCACTTAGCCACAGAGACCCCCAAAAATTAGTTCTAATCTACTTCATTCATTATTTTATCTATCTATATCTTTTCTTTTTCTGTTTGAAACATAAAACTTTCACAAGAGATTTCCATTGCTGTCGTTCTGCCACCTTTTTACCAATTGTTTCCTATGTGACAACTACCAGCAGCATGACTATGGAGGTCATGGCGGTGACAAAATCTCTGGAGTGGCTCAAGATGCAAACATTCACTCATGCATGCATGCTCAGTGACTCGATGAACATGATACAGAAGATCAAGACCGGTTATGTATGATGGTCCTGGACAATTAATATAAAATGCGACAATCCAGACACTCACTTTCATGTGTTCTGGGATGGAGGGCAATGTGAGAGCAGATGCACTGGCAAGCAATGCTGCGATCGAGAATAGACCTTCTATGGAGAAAAGCGACATTATTTTTCTTCTTCTTTGTGATCGCTATTTTAATGATTATACCGTTAGATGCATTCTTATGATGAAATCGACTGTTGTCTGGACCTCCTCTCTGGTGCCATGTAGTTTTGAATGTAGTATTGGGTTGTAGGGCCAGCATTAATGCGCTAAGAAAAAATACACGCTCTGGAGATTTCGACGAAGATAAAGGGTATTCTCTATCTCGCTCGCAAGTTATGCATACATAGGTGCGGAAAGATGCGACAACAATGAAAGAAGCCTCAGTAGATACATCAACCAGCATTGAAAGGTAGTTGATACTCTAAATACATTGAAATACATGCTAAGGAGAAGATTGGAACAATTATGGATATGTCCGATCTACAATGAAGATGATTCTCAAATAAACAATGAACAGCCAGGTACTATGCTCTCCATTACAGTTATTTCTAAACCACATGATGTTTAATTTGACTAAAATATTTCAGCATCCGAGACATGATACTACTGATGAGACAGTGTTCCTTAATATTAAGATAAGCTTGTATTTATATTCCTAAAATAGATGAGACTGCAGTAAAACTATTTGATTGGCAAAACACGTAATCACAAAGTACTGTAGTTTTACAAATTACAAAGACAATGACAAAATACAGCAACGTTTCGACCAACAAGGCCTTTATCAAAGCAAAGCGAACAACAGGAGTGACACATTTAAAAAACATATGGATGACCACAGGCAAACGTTTCTAATGAAAATCTGGGAATATTTATATTCCTCCACTTCTTTGTCCAGGTATACAAAGTTTCCTGTATCGATTGATTGATAGATGTGTGCTAACCATGATATTGATAACCATGTGTGCTATGATCTCTTCCTGATGCAGGAAGATCTTAGTGGCAGTGCAGATACTCTGTACAACCAGTGAGGGTCCCCTATGTAATTTGTACAGACGGGTACTGCGCATTACGTACCTAGAACATAAGATGAACATTTATGTAAGAGACCAAATAAACAACCTTGCAGGTCGACAAGTGCCACTTTTGATAAACTTGCGTGGTTCAATCATGTAATGAGACATGGCTCACTCTCCAAGACTATCCTACAGGAAACAGTTGAGGGTAGAAGAAGGAAAGGAGGGCAGAGAAAATCCTAGTTTGACAACATCAAGAGCTGGTCAGGACAGAGTTTCTCCACACTCGCTCGAGGAGTTGAAGACAGAGACTCATGGTATGCTTTTTGTGCTGATGTCTCCACAGTGACACCCCTACGATACTAACGGGTTATGGGTTTTTATTATATTATATTATTATATGTAATTTAGAAGATCATGAAAATAATTTGTAAGAATATTTATTTTATTGAAATCTTTTGAATGAAATTTTATCTGGCAGCGGCTTTTCAGCCTGCTCTTCTCAATTGTTGAACTACCAAGGGTTGTGTTACATGCTCAACTTGAACCATATAACTTTTTTCCTGTATGACTTAATTGCATATGATTAAAAAACAATGCCCTACCTCCCATAATTGAAATCAGTGAAGATGTACTATAGATGTATGCTTTAATGAAAAGTCCAGTAAGTACAAAGATGTAACCAATTATGAGTGCCTCATTTCTCTGCAGGTCCCTCACTCGTGGCTGTGCACCCAACGCCTTGTGAAAACTGAAAAATCAAACTTACAGACATATACAAGATAAAACCATAAGTATAATAAAACTGTTTTCAGTTACAGTTTTTTTCCCCCGATCCGGAAGCACTTGAGCTTTCAGCTCTTCGGCTCAGTGTCATGGACGCTCAGTATCGTAACCTTCGGTTTGGTGCCATGAACACCGTAAATCTGGAGAACTTGTGGCTTTCCTGCCAGCCTGCGGAATTGAACCACACTCACAGGGGGCTTGTCACCCATCATCCAACATGCTACGAACACGCTGGGCAAGCGGGCGCTTTCAGTGACATAAGAATGAATCCTTTCCAATATTAAGTTGCATTTATTACCATTTTTTCTAGACTGCCTTTTTTTTTATTAACTGCTTGCTAATGTCATAGTCTTCCTTCATCATTGTCATCCAGCATAATCCATTATCATCAGCATCACCACTACTATCACCATCATCATTGTTAACAGCATCATCATCATAATCCATCATCATTCATCCTCATCATTGTTCATCATCATCAACAGCATTATCACCCTCATCATCAATCCTCATTATCATCCTCATCAGCCTCATTGTTTATTATCATCAACATCATTATCCTCATCATCATCCTCATCATTATCATTGTCGTCTACTTCCTCCTCACCATCCTATCCTCCTCCCCAAACACCATCATTATCATCAGTGCTGTGTCAGCTGGTCATGACAATCGTGGTTCACAACAATTCCCTGTGACCAGTGCTATCAATTATGAAGACTGCAATAAAACTATGTAGAAATGGCAAAACACATAAAAATAAAGTCACTTTGTAAAACTATAGTACTTTGTTTTTACATGTTACAGAAATTGTTCCCAGTGCTGATAATCAACAATTTTGTTGACACCCTTACATCTAATAATGTTGAACTTTTTTCCATTTCTTCTCGCTCTGTCATCCTCTATCACTATTGCCAGTAATTCTGTCCTCTTGTCACAAGATTCACCTGTCTTCCCATAACATGCCAAAAAACACATTGACTGCTTTCCTTAGATATTTGTCTTTCTTGAAAGTTTAGAATAAAAAAATGAGTCTTCTATTGAGTTTGGCTACACTGAATGCGTATAGTATGATATGTTGCATGCAATAATTTGTAACTAAGAAGATCCCCAGCACCCAAGTGGTTAACGGGCCCAAATTAGGGTTGAAATAATAGAATCAGTTACCTGCCATGCAGTCGTAAGAGGCAACTAAGTAGGTCAGTCATGGGGTTACCTACCCTACCTCACTAAAAAGAACCACTAGATAGCTACAGAAACAACAACCAAGGAAATTCATAGCTCAAGAAGAAAGAACCTGCAAGGAAGAACACCTGGAGGTGGGAGTTGGAGACGGAATGCAAGAAAATAGGGAGAGAGGTGGAGATCTGGAAAAGTACCATGGAAGCCTTGGTTACGGACCTATGCCTCCCTAGGGGTGAAGGGGGAAGAAGAAGATCCCCAAAGATCACAAGATGAAGTTTTTATAGAAGAATCTAAGAATAGCATAGACAGCTTTGATAAGCTGAGGAAAAACCACAAATACAGAAAACTTTTCACATACATCAAAGAGAAACAACACTATCATAGAACAAATTTCTACAACATTCTATAAAATTGAGATCATAAATTAGACTTACACGAGAAAGACAAAAAAACTATATGAATATGACAATGCACAGTAAAAGCAAAATGCCACATTCTTTGTCATGAAGTGGCATAAGATTTGACGTTGGCCTTCCTGAACACCAATCTGCAAAATGAAATGAACAATAAATTTGTGTATGTATTTCTAGTTAATTTTTAAGTTATCAGCAATGTATGTCAAAGTTAAAATTGAAAATACTTTATGAGTGTGTTAATGAGTTATGAGTTAAGTGAGATGATCCAATACATGAATCTTCAAAAACACAAAGAACAGGCTAATTTGTATGATTCAATAAAAAACAGGAGTGACAAAATTAGAAATGAAGAAATCAGACGGGTCTTGATGTTAAACCGGTCATATGATTGATTGATTCCTATGGTGCCACTTTCTTTCTGAAAGTTCACAGAACAACATTAGTTGTAGTATGCGGTTATTGTCCATTCTTCCCACATGCCCTAGCCATCTTAAGTCTTCTAGTGCTGAGCCTGTACATGATGGGAGGCAAGTTTGCACGTTGCAGTACTTCAAAATTGATTATCTTGTCATACCACCTTATGTTCATAATCTTGCGGAGACATCGAAGGTGAAAGATATTAACCCATAGAACCCGGGCTCCCGATATTTCGGGATTGAATGTAAGTGTTGCATATCCCAAGCTCCCGATATATCGATCTGAAAATATTTTAAAATTATTGTTCTGTATTTGAAAGTGGCGTCTGTGGCCTAGGGGTTAGTGACTCGGTCTATTAACCTCGACGTTCTGAGTTCGAATCACGCTGCGGAGAGTTGGTTGCAAATTGTTTCGCATGGATTTTTACAAAGGACGATGGCACCACCCGTTCAGAAAGCAATGGCAAACTACTGAACGTAATAATGCCTAAAAAAATCACAAACAGCGTTAAAAAGTTGGGGTTGATTCGCAAAATCCTGTAAAGGATATGCAATTAACTTTATTTATTTGAAAGTAAATTGTATGTAAATGTGATGTCAAACAAAACCCATGTGCTGTACATGATTTTGCAAGACGACAGACGCCGGTGTGTGTTTTTGTTTGTACTGATACAGTAATTAGTTAAGTGTTTTCATGTTGAATAGATGTTCCAAATTTTTCAGAAATGGTCATTCTGAAAGTATAACAGAGCAAGTTGTTGAACTTGTTTTGAATGAATCTGAAGATGAATTATGCTTAGAATGTGTTTATTCTAATAAGGATATAGAAAGTGAGATAAAGGATCACTTAGACGACGAAGAATTGTTTTAATCAATTGATATTCCAGCAATATATGTTCAATATGGAGAAAAATATACATATACGGGAGTATTCACAACCATACCCACATAATAAATCAAATAAATTTTAATTTTAGTATTCTGCAAATAGATAATAAGCAGGAATAACGGAGATGATGGGATAAGCCAATAACAACTTATAGAGCACTTAAGTGTGCTAAACTATCGTGTTTTAATTTAACTCTGATATGGGCTGTTGTTGCTCAGGAGCTTTAGGGAAGGGATTTTTAAGGTGCAGGTGACCAGGGTTCAAGGATTAAATCTTTTCTCTTTCATGAGTAGGCTATCCATGTTTCTGAGTCATATATTAAAGAGCTAATAACACAGGCTCAATATAATTGAATAATATTTAATGGTCAATTATTTAAAAATTAAAAATACATTTACATATAAATACTTTATAAAGGAAAAATGTACTTACTAGTGATCTAAAAAATGGATCAAAGAAGATAAGCAGAACTGTACACCACAAAAAGTAATCAGACACATTCACATCAAATGTGCGTAGCATTCTTAGCTGAAATTAAAATTACAAAGTGTAAAGTTACTACATCTTACTTTACCATGTTTTACATTTGTTTGTGCACCATTACTCTTGGTAATTGGTTACTAAACTGACATCTTTGCACTCAGGGCAGACCCATAGGAGATCAGTCTCCCCCAGCAGATATAGAAGAGTATACACCTTAATTCTAAGGTATTATTGGTGAAATGTTGTAAGCTCACATGGTTCAGACATGCAAACATGCATGATTTCATCTCAAAAGAAATTCTTGAGGAAAGAGTCGACGGTGGTACGAGAAAAAAATCCAAAAGCATTGGCTGATACTCAAGGTTTGATCATAAAGAGCTTTTTCCGCCTTGCAGAGGAAAGATACTGAACTGACATATTTTGGCTGCTCCATCACAGCAGCCTACAACCCTTTATTACTATGTTATTGCTATCATTGGCAGAATGATATTTTAACTCTGAGCAAAGTGTGTAACATTGAATAGTGAGGGTCATCATCACTGCACTTTGTACATGTCCATAGATGCTTCAATCTCCTTCGCAACATCTCCAAGAGTCCAGCAACTCATCATAAAAGTTGTTGATTGATGAGCCTACTCATTAGCCTGTTGTGCTGCTCTTTGGTGGCCACTCTAATCTTTAATCCAAACTCTTGCCGCCTGCCCAGTGTGTTCGTAGCACGTTGGACTGCGGGTGACAAGCCCTCTGTGAGTACGGGTTCAATTCCGTGGGCTGGCAGAAAAAACCACAGGTTCTCCAGATTTACAGTGTTCGTGGCACAGAACCGAAGGGTTATGATGTCTATGGCACCAAGCCGAAGAGCTCAAGTGCTTCTGGATCAGAAAAAAAATTTAATAATATAAGCTCTTGCAATCTAGCTGTTCCCATGGATTGGCTTAGATGAAAGTCCTCTGCTACCCCACTCTATGAATGCATTCAATATGTCAGCTATATCCACTGGTTGACCTATGATATAGTGGCAGAGCCAGTCAGCCTTTCTGCTTTCTCACTGTCACAGGCACTTACTCTTATATTTAGTCTGAGACAAATAGCTAAATAAATTGGGAGTATAAAAAAGGAAATAAATAATATTTTTGTAGTATTCAGAAATGCATATGACAGTATACATAGGAATAGCTAGTGGAATATGATGCAGTAATTTTAAAATATCAAATAATTTAATCAGCATGAATCGACTATGCATAGAGGATACATGTTACATAGTTATAGATAAAAGAAAAAAATCAGATCAATTTCAAATATGGATGGGTTTAAAACAAGGTGATGCTCTTTCACCCCATCTTTATAACATCTTCAGTTTTCTCAGTCTTTGAGGTTCATCAACCTCCATTTATCTCTATTCTTTAACCTTCTCTTCCCAATTGTTGACTCCTAGTATTTTTTTGTTTACTTCAATGTTATTTCTTCGTCGTTTGATTTGTCTGCCTCATGGTCTCTGCCCTAGCCATCATATTATATCAACTTTCATAATGGTGGTAGTTAAATGGTGATTTCAACAAATTATAAATATTCTTATAGCTACTCATACTCATTCGCCACTATTGTCATCTTTGTTGAGCCAAATATTGTTCTTAAAACTGTTTTCAAAGATCTGCAATATTGTTTTATCTCGTTTTGTTGTCAACTATGTGCTCCATATTTCGGATATATATAGAACAATTAACTTAATATTTCAGTTTTATAAAAACTGATAGTGACAGTCCCTTGCATTTTATAAAGGTGCTTGATCTAATAGCTTAACTACGCTGATGGAGTTAATAACTAATACTAAAGTTTAAAATATAATACAACAATCGTGTCAAACCAAATTTTTGTTTTTAATTGCTTCCCATATGGCATATCTAGACATCATTTACACTATCTACTATCTAGGTACATGATGATGACGACAAACTAAACTAGTAACTATCTAACTCTAACTGTAGTTGTGTGAACTTAAACGATAATGTTTGCATTTCAAAACAAAAACTTCAAAGCTTTAAATAGGTTACAGTGCCTGGTTATGAAGTTGTCCTTGTTGGATCTCTGCTTCAGTTTCACTCATCATTTCTATTTGTTGTTTGAGAACACAAATTTTAGACGACTGCAAATTTCACAAAATTGTTTTCATGACTACTTTGATGAACGTCGTCTGCTAAAATTCTGGTAAAATATGGATTTTTGTGAAACGAAATTGTATGTACACTGGAAGATAAACTCTTATAATAATTATTTTACTATCATTATAAGCCAGAGTCGAGAACATAGACGCTACAGTAAATCTCCATAATTTGGGGAGATATTATTTCAACATGCAAATTAGAATATACATTTAGAATTAAACAACGTCCGCTGCTTCCGACTTTTTATTTCACCTTTTAAGAATTCACGTTAAGACCGTTACTGTTCAGTTACTTCTTCTCCTTTTCGGTTTTTTTTTACGACCAATTTTAATCACTCTTTGTGATATGTTTGATCTTTGCCAAGAACGTGTATACGTTGCACATTGGTTATATAGGCTCCTAAACGCATAGACTTCTACACGTTTAGGACACATGCATCCGATTTCAGCCAAGTTCCATTACTGGAACCGTTCAAATAAAGTCATCATTCAAAAAATCAAATAGTCATTCCACAAAATTCTCAAAATCATCGCTCAACTATATCAAATAAAGTCATCCTAGATCATTCTCTGGCAAAGTCTTTGTTCAATATTCTCAATTAAAGTGCTCGTACAATATTCTCAAAGTAAGTCATACTACATCATTCTACTTTTTCCGTGATCGTACTGACGCACTTTTAATATTTTCTACGTTGTCAGTAACGTCATTGCAGTGTTTGCCTTTGTTATATGATCGTGCTTTCAGCGTGTTTCTCAATAGTCTAGTTTGTCTTTCCTATCGCCAGCATTGAAAATTTCGAAACTACAGTAGTTAATAAACTTGCTTAGAAGACACTTGACCTCATTACGGTCACGTGGGATTGAGATTTTCCCAACCGTGCGCGGCTTTTGGATAGACATTCGCAATTCTTACAAGATTGTCTAATTAACATCCATTCAGCATGTTCTTATTTGTCTTATGAATATTCAGTCAATATCTCCTTTGTCATGAACATACATTCAGCATTTCCTTTGTCTTATGAACATACATTCAGCATGTTCTCATTTATCTTGACATCCATTCAGCATGTTCTCATTTTCTATGATATTCAGTCAGCATGTTCTCCTTTGTCTTATGAACATACATTCAGCATGTTCTCATTTGTCAACATCATTCAGCATGTCATTTCTTATGAACATACATTCAGCATGTTCTCATTTATCTTATGAACATACATTCAGCATGTTCTCCGTTGTCTTATGAACATACATTCAGCATGTTCTTTGTCTATGAACATACATTAATGTTCTCTTTGTCTAATAACAATTATAGTTTGTTTTAAGTTTACATATAAACGTTCTTTTAGCGCGTTTACATGGGTCCTACATATGTCGTTATAACGTCTTTTTGTGATTATTCGGTCTATCGTTATTGCACTTTGGTTAATAACCATTTGTGCTCCGATCTCTTTCGTAGACAGGAACATCTCAGAAACAGTGCAAAAACTCCGATGTACCGACGATAATTCCGATACAATATTGAGAATTATGAAAATATATTTAATTTTTATGTTAATTGTTTTTGTTTTGTTTGTTTAGTAGGGGATTAAAGCCTCTTTAAGCCGAGGCACGCCCTTTCAACCTAAGGCGAACCTTTATTGGTTATATCAGAGCGTGTAGGCCAACAAACATAAAAATAAGAATTAACTCCTTTCGGAGAATCCAAGTATAAGCTATATATGATTTGTGTCCGTTTTTATATCTGACTCAGTCTATGTTTCACAAGATCCAAAAGGGCAGTTTTTGGTATGAGTGGATGTTGTCTATAGAAGTTTCTAACCTCCAGTGGCGTACGTGAGTCTTGTGCATGCGGGTGATCGCTGAGATGTTAGAGCGGACAGACGTGCATGAACAGCATCGATTGTTGCAGAGTTGAAGATAGATAAGGGAGTGTTCTTCTGTCTCTTCGCGACTGCCTGTTGGGTGAGGGCACTACAATAGATGTTGAATCGATCCATCGATAGTTTGGAGTTACCTGCGCAATAAATGTCTGACCGATCGATTAGAGTGCGGCTCCCATGCTTATTTTTCGTGCTCAACTTGAACAATCCATCTACTTTTTGTCGCCCATTTTCGATAGAAGTAGAAACTTGAACTCGCCTACATTCAGATCAGTAATCGCTAGAGAATATCCCGACTGCTCCACATGGAGCCCGAACCGAGTACTGTTAAAGCGCGAGGCCAGTCAACACTGACGCCAACGCTAGAGCGACTCAAAATATCTGTATTTCTCTACGACTGTGTAGTGTGTTTTCTTGCAAGTGTAGGCTACTGTTCTTGTTGTTTATTATGTTGTTTTCCCCAACATTAACCACATCAAGACAAGCTTTAACCACAGGTAAATTGTAGATACGAAGCGTGTAAGCTTTAGTGCAAATACAGGAACGACCAAAGTGTGATTTTTAGGTAGACATAATCTGCTTGACCCAACAGTGGTTTCACTATTTCTTCTCCACAGGTAGACAGACGATCTCTAACCCTGGTGAACCTGACTACTTGACGTGTTAAAAGTATTATGTTATAATGAAGTTGTGCTGTCAACAATTCAGTTATTTAACAAAAAGCTTAGTGACCGTTCCTCCGAATCGGGACCACTTCGTTCTCTTCACGAGTGCATTTTGTACAGATATTGATAGGATTATTGCCGCAGCTATGGTGTTCGTGCTTTGTGCAATACTATCGGCAGTTCAGCAATTTATGTCGATCGGTCACCATTATCATGTGCCGTGCCGGCTGGAGTAGCCGATCATGGATCTTCACAAATCTCTATCTCTAGTGGCTATCAACTCAGATGTTGACGCTCTACCGTGCCATGATGTCAGGCTATCCAAAATATTTTCTCTCTCTGTCTTCCTCTGTCTCGTCTACCCTCAGTTATGCCAGTTCTTAAAATGTGCTCTAAACCTTCCCTCCTCATCACATGCCCGAAAAATGATGACTGCCTCTTTGTTATATCGATAATACGTTTTCTCTGTGTCTTGATCTTATTGAACACCTAAACATTAGTGATTTTAGCAGTTTATAGGATTCTCTAAATTCTTCAGTAAAACCACATCTCTGTGACCTCCATAGAGTTTATATCGAGCGGTACCAAACCATATGAGTAAAACTAGTTGCAATGAAGTAAATACAACTTGAGATTATTTATTTGCGTTATATATGCAAATGGTCCATAAGGGTTTAAAGCCAAATGATTCATTTAATGAACTGGGTTTTACCACGTATGGCTCCGTAGCTATACTCGACCTAAAAGATTGAGGTAGAGGTCTCGGGAAGATACCCTAGTAAATAAAGAGTGTCACAGCCGCAGGGACAGCGAAAGAAAGGGAGGCTAAGAAATACATGGAGATGAGAATTGGAGGCAGAGATCAACAATATCAAGAAGAGCTGGAGGGAGTTGCAGGAGATAGCTAGAGATAGAAAGACTTGGCATGAGCTGGTTGAGGGCCTATGCCCCAATCCAGGGTAAAAATGTAAAGAGAGAGAGAGAGAGCAGAAATCGGATGTGCTGGCCTACTTGTAGGCGTATAATTGACAGAACATACAATCGCTCTTATGCTCAAATCACATGCAAATCACCAGTAGCGTCTCGTCATTAAGGGCCAGTGGGGTTAGGCTCCACAAAAAAATGAGTAACGCGTATTTATTATTTTATTAATTATTTGTTCATAATTATTACTTTTAACGTGATACTGATTCGCTTTAAAAGTTGTGTATATCACGCTAAAACATCACACACAGTCTGAAATGCAGCGTCTCTCCTCCATAATTAGTATATTGTACACATTTCCAGAGCACTGTTTTTATGAACAGTAGACATGTGGTAAATTTAGACCATGATTTTTGCGAACATTTTTCTCTGGCCCCACCAACAAAAATAATCACGCACGACCACTGCAAATCACAACGAGTAGTTAACAAGTAGTCGATATGGAGCGTTCAAAGAACAAGAAGAAGATTAAGTATAGCACTGGAGTACTAGTTTCCACAATATTTATTATGAATACAGACATAAACCCTCACGCACATTAAACCAAATACTCGTGATCTAAGTAAGTAAAACTATTTGCTCCTAATTATCGATCGTTCTTGACGACACCCCAGTTAGACACATCTGCCCTCAACAACACATTTTCCCTCAGCCATCATCTAATCCTCTTAGTCGACTACCTTATTCTAATGATCACGTGCTACTGAGGTAACACACACACAAATGGAATAGATACTACATACTGTTTTCAAAGTGTAGATGCATATGGAGTGAAACAATACAAACACATCTTTATTGTTTCGTCTATTCTTAACGTTGTTGTTTTTTATTATTTCATGTCAGCAGGACTCCGACTCTCTACCGTACTATCGACAACAGTCAACAGAATAGTGGATCATGGCATATCTATGCAAAATATTTCTTATTTTATACAAAATATTCTTAGTTTCAAATATTTGTTTCGTTTACTCCGTTGATTATTATTAATTTTAAATATTCATTCATGATACTATACCTATATAAAGGATTGTGCCGGGGATGTTTCGCTATTACGGAAGTGTACAGTCTAAAGGGCATCCAGCTCTCATGTAGTTAATATTGCATAAATATTAGAAGTAACATTATAACTGTAATCTTATATATAGTATGTCACAGGAGAGTAAAGTATTGAAACCTCACAGTACTTGTCAATAGGATTTTAAGGTAAGTTTGCAAGTTATTTTTTCGTATTGATCATACAACTATCTAAGAAAAAAAAACAACCGGACGTTTCTAGCTGTAATACTACTTTCTTAGGGCGGTGTAGAACAGGGGGCATGCGCCTGTATCATTTAATGGCCAGATGGCTAGTGCAGTCGCAGCGAAACTTTTGAGATTATGAATGTTTTTTATGCCACCGACACAAAAAAACTTGACCTTATTGTGGATTGAACCTGGGTCTCCCGAATGGAAGCCCTCGCTCTAATGTACTCGGTCAGACGCTCAACGACCATTATCTACATAGAGCTAATACTGACATTTACAAGCAGTTCATGTTATCAGTTATCAGTTATATGAGGACTATCATCATAGCACTCCGGACATATCCATAGGTGCTCCGATCTCCGCCTCAGCAAATCCAGCAGCGTCCAGCGACCCAACACGCCAGTTCGATATTGATTAATCAATCTCTTTGCATATTTAGTATGTCGTTCTTTTCGGGCTGCACCAATATTGACACCCATCTCTTTCAATCTGGTCAGCGAGTGGGATTCACAGCCCTGAAACTCCTCTGTGCGGAAAGACTCTCTCAATGCGTGAAGAATGTCACTTCGATCCATTGCAGCTCCTCTGATATTGTAGCTAAGCCAGCCAATCTATCAGCTCGTTCATTACCCCTAACTCCTGCGTGCCCAGGGACAAAAATAAAGGTGATTTCTCTGATCATTGTCTGTACCAGTACCTACACCCAGTTGCGTCTCACCATACCTGATTCGACTTTACGAATCGTGCTCATGGAGTCACTGAGTATGAAAACACGAGAGTAATTGTCAGATGCCAACCAGTTCATGTATTATATAAATCATTTGTTTTCTTGCTATACTTCATGAAAAAAACTTCGCTCTCATAACATCCCACCCGAAAAACTCACGGTCACTAGCAAGTTCAACCGCATTCTACAGGGTGTTCAAGATAATTGCAGCCCGTGAATGGAGCTAATCTGGCATATATGTATGGAAATCGGAAGGTTCAGTTATGACGTAGTATAGGTCAAGGTTGTGTGACGGTGTGTAATTGTAGTGCGGGAAGGGACGATGAACAAATGTGACGTAGGACGAGCTAGTCAGAACCGGTTTAAATAGTAAATAAACACAATTCAATTTGTACCTGGCAACTTTCGAATTGTCAATGGGGCTGCAATTATCTTGAACACCCTGTACAACGCCATGTTCAAGATTTCTTTAATGTCATGTAGCCACCGTCGTCTTGTTAGTCTCCTGTCTTGTGTTTCTGGAACTCTACCCTCTATTACTATTCTCTCTAAACCATTGCATTGTTTCTGTGGCATGATGTTCAATATGAGCCAACATTTCTGAAATTTCATGTCTTGTAGTCTGTATCTGGGGGTCTATGTGGCTAAGTTGTTAAGCTTTTGCTTTGCTTGTAGTCTGTATCTGGGGTTCTATGTGGCTAAGTTGTTAAGCTTTTGCTTTGCTTGTAGTCTGTATCTGGGGATCTATGTGGCTAAGTTGTTAAGCTTTTGCTTTGCTTGTAGTCTGTATCTGGGGATCGATGTGGCTAAGTTGTTAAGCTTTTGCTTTGCTTGTAGTCTGTATCTGGGGATCTATGTGGCTAAGTTGTTAAGCTTTTGCTTTGCTTGTAGTCTGTATCTGGGGATCTATGTGGCTAAGTTGTTAAGCTTTTGCTTTGCTTGTAGTCTGTATCTGGGGATCTATGTGGCTAAGTTGTTAAGCTTTTGCTTTGCTTGTAGTCTGTATCTGGGGGTCTATGTGGCTAAGTTGTTAAGCTTTTGCTTTGCTTGTAGTCTGTATCTGGGGTTCTATGTGGCTAAGTTGTTAAGCTTTTGCTTTGCTTGTAGTCTGTATCTGGGGATCTATGTGGCTAAGTTATTAAGCTTTTGCTTTGCTTGTAGTCTGTATCTGGGGATCTATGTGGCTAAGTTGTTAAGCTTTTGCTTTGCTTGTAGTCTGTATCTGGAGATCTATGTGGCTAAGTTGTTAAGCTTTTGCTTTGCTTGTAGTCTGTATCTGGGGATCTATGTGGCTAAGTTGTTAAGCTTTTGCTTTGCTTGTAGTCTGTATCTGGGAGTCTATGTGGCTAAGTTGTTAAGCTTTTGCTTTGCTTGTAGTCTGTATCTGGGGTTCTATGTGGCTAAGTTGTTAAGCTTTTGCTTTGCTTGTAGTCTGTATCTGGGGGTCTATGTGGCTAAGTTGTTAAGCTTTTGCTTTGCTTGTAGTCTGTATCTGGGGTTCTATGTGGCTAAGTTGTTAAGCTTTTGCTTTGCTTGTAGTCTGTATCTGGGGATCTATGTGGCTAAGTTGTTAAGCTTTTGCTTTGCTTGTAGTCTGTATCTAGGGATCTATGTGGCTAAGTTGTTAAGCTTTTGCTTTGCTTGTAGTCTGTATCTGGGGTTCTATGTGGCTAAGTTGTTAAGCTTTTGCTTTGCTTGTAGTCTGTATCTGGGGATCTATGTGGCTAAGTTGTTAAGCTTTTGCTTTGCTTGTAGTCTGTATCTGGGGTTCTATGTGGCTAAGTTGTTAAACTTTTGCTTTGCTTGTATTCTGTATCTGGGGATCTATGTGGCTAAGTTGTTAAGCTTTTGCTTTGCTTGTAGTCTGTATCTGGGGTTCTATGTGGCTAAGTTGTTAAGCTTTTGCTTTGCTTGTAGTCTGTATCTGGGGGTCTATGTGGCTAAGTTGTTAAGCTTTTGCTTTGCTTGTAGTCTGTATCTGGGGGTCTATGTGGCTAAGTTGTTAAGCTTTTGCTTTGCTTGTAGTCTGTATCTGGGTGTCTATGTGGCTAAGTTGTTAAGCTTTTGCTTTGCTTGTAGTCTGTATCTGGGAGTCTATGTGGCTAAGTTGTTAAGCTTTTGCTTTGCTTGTAGTCTGTATCTGGGGGTCTATGTGGCTAAGTTGTTAAGCTTTTGCTTTGCTTGTAGTCTGTATCTGGGGTTCTATGTGGCTAAGTTGTTAAGCTTTTGCTTTGCTTGTAGTCTGTATCTGGGGTTCTATGTGGCTAAGTTGTTAGCTTTGCTTTGCTTGTAGTCTGTATCTGGGGATCTATGTGGCTAAGTTGTTAAGCTTTTGCTTTGCTTGTAGTCTGTATCTGGGGGTCTATGTGGCTAAGTTGTTAAGCTTTTGCTTTGCTTGTAGTCTGTATCTGGGGTTCTATGTGGCTAAGTTGTTAAGCTTTTGCTTTGCTTGTAGTCTGTATCTGGGGTCTGTGTGGCTAAGTTGTTAAGCTTTTGCTTTGCTTGTAGTCTGTATCTGGGAGTCTATGTGGCTAAGTTGTTAAGCTTTTGCTTTGCTTGTAGTCTGTATCTGGGGATCTATGTGGCTAAGTTGTTAAGCTTTTGCTTTGCTTGTAGTCTGTATCTGGGGATCTATGTAGCTAAGTTGTTAAGCTTTTGCTTTGCTTGTAGTCTGTATCTGGGGATCTATGTGGCTAAGTTGTTAAGCTTTTGCTTTGCTTGTAGTCTGTATCTGGGTGTCTATGTGGCTAAGTTGTTAAGCTTTTGCTTTGCTTGTAGTCTGTATCTGGGGTTCTATGTGGCTAAGTTGTTAAGCTTTTGCTTTGCTTGTAGTTTGTATCTGGGGGTCTATGTGGCTAAGTTGTTAAGCTTTTGCTTTGCTTGTAGTCTGTATCTGGGGATCTATGTGGCTAAGTTGTTAAGCTTTTGCTTTGCTTGTAGTCTGTATCTGGGGTTCTATGTGGCTAAGTTGTTAAGCTTTTGCTTTGCTTGTAGTCTGTATCTGGGGATCTATGTGACTAAGTTGTTAAGCTTTTGCTTTGCTTGTAGTCTGTATCTGGGGATCTATGTGGCTAAGTTGTTAAGCTTTTGCTTTGATTGTAGTCTGTATCTGGGTGTCTATGTGGCTAAGTTGTTAAGCTATTGCTTTGCTTGTAGTCTGTATCTGGGGATCTATGTGGCTAAGTTGTTAAGCTTTTGCTTTGCTTGTAGTCTGTATCTGGGTGTCTATGTGGCTAATGTGTTAAGATTTTGCTTTGCATGTAGTCTGTATCTGGGGATCTATGTGGCTAAGTTGTTAAGCTTTTGCTTTGCTTGTAGTCTGTATCTGGGGATCTATGTGGCTAAGTGGTTAAGCTTTTGCTTTGCTTGTAGTCTGTATCTGGGGATCTATGTGGCTAAGTTGTTAAGCTTTTGCTTTGCTTGTAGTCTGTATCTGGGGATCTATGTGGCTAAGTTGTTAAGCTTTTGCTTTGCTTGTAGTCTGTATCTGGGGATCTATGTGGCTAAGTTGTTAAGCTTTTGCTTTGCTTGTAGTCTGTATCTGGGGTTCTATGTGGCTAAGTTGTTAAGCTTTTGCTTTGCTTGTAGTCTGTATCTGGGGATCTATGTGGCTAAGTTGTTAAGCTTTTGCTTTGCTTGTAGTCTGTATCTGGGGATCTATGTGGCTAAGTTGTTAAGCTTTTGCTTTGCTTGTAGTCTGTATCTGGGGATCTATGTGGCTAAGTTGTTAAGCTTTTGCTTTGCTTGTAGTCTGTATCTGGGGATCTATGTGGCTAAGTTGTTAAGCTTTTGATTTGCTTGTAGTCTGTATCTGGGGATCTATGTGGCTAAGTTGTTAAGCTTTTGCTTTGCTTGTAGTCTGTATCTGGGGATCTATGTGGCTAAGTTGTTAAGCTTTTGCTTTGCTTGTAGTCTGTATCTGGGAGTCTATGTGGCTAAGTTGTTAAGCTTTTGCTTTGCTTGTAGTCTGTATCTGGGGATCTATGTGGCTAAGTTGTTAAGCTTTTGCTTTGCTTGTAGTCTGTATCTGGGGATCTATGTGGCTAAGTTGTTAAGCTTTTGCTTTGCTTGTAGTCTGTATCTGGGGATCTATGTGGCTGAGTTGTTAGCTTTGCTTTGCTTGTAGTCTGTATCTGGGGATCTATGTGGCTGAGTTGTTAAGCTTTTGCTTTGCTTGTAGTCTGTATCTGGGGATCTATGTGGCTAAGTTGTTAAGCTTTTGCTTTGCTTGTAGTCCGTATCTGGGGATCTATGTGGCTAAGTTGTTAAGCTTTTGCTTTGCTTGTAGTCTGTATCTGGGGATCTATGTGGCTAAGTTGTTAAGCTTTTGCTTTGCTTGTAGTCTGTATCTGGGGTTCTATGTGGCTAAGTTGTTAAGCTTTTGCTTCGCTTGTAGTCTGTATCTGGGGATCTATGTGGCTAAGTTGTTAAGCTTTTGCTTTGCTTGTAGTCTGTATCTGGGGATCTATGTGGCTAAGTTGTTAAGCTTTTGCTTTGCTTGTAGTCTGTATCTGGGGATCTATGTGGCTAAGTTGTTAAGCTTTTGCTTTGCTTGTAGTCTGTATCTGGGGGTCTATGTGGCTAAGTTGTTAAGCTTTTGCTTTGCTTGTAGTCTGTATCTGGGGTTCTATGTGGCTAAGTTGTTAAGCTTTTGCTTTGCTTGAAGTCTGTATCTGGGGATCTATGTGGCTAAGTTGTTAAGCTTTTGGTTTGCTTGTAGTCTGTATCTGGGGGTCTATGTGGCTAAGTTGTTAAGCTTTTGCTTTGCTTGTAGTCTGTATCTGGGGATCTATGTGGCTAAGTTGTTAAGCTTTTGCTTTGCTTGTAGTCTGTATCTGGGGATCTATGTGGCTAAGTTGTTAAGCTTTTGCTTTGCTTGTAGTCTGTATCTGGGGATCTATGTGGTTAAGTTGTTAAGCTTTTGCTTTGCTTGTAGTCTGTATCTGGGGATCTATGTGGCTAAGTTGTTAAGCTTTTGCTTTGCTTGTAGTCTGTATCTGGGGATCTATGTGGCTAAGTTGTTAAGCTTTTGCTTTGCTTGTAGTCTGTATCTGGGGATCTATGTGGCTAAGTTGTTAAGCTTTTGCTTTGCTTGTAGTCCGTATCTGGGGATCTATGTGGCTAAGTTGTTAAGCTTTTGCTTTGCTTGTAGTCTGTATCTGGGGATCTATGTGGCTAAGTTGTTAAGCTTTTGCTTTGCTTGTAGTCTGTATCTGGGGGTCTATGTGGCTAAGTTGTTAAGCTTTTGCTTCGCTTGTAGTCTGTATCTGGGGATCTATGTGGCTAAGTTGTTAAGCTTTTGCTTTGCTTGTAGTCTGTATCTGGGGATCTATGTGGCTAAGTTGTTAAGCTTTTGCTTTGCTTGTAGTCTGTATCTGGGGTTCTATGTGGCTAAGTTGTTAAGCTTTTGCTTTGCTTGTAGTCTGTATCTGGGGTTCTATGTGGCTAAGTTGTTAAGCTTTTGCTTTGCTTGAAGTCTGTATCTGGGGATCTATGTGGCTAAGTTGTTAAGCTTTTGCTTTGCTTGTAGTGTGTATCTGGGGGTCTATGTGGCTAAGTTGTTAAGCTTTTGCTTTGCTTGTAGTCTGTATCTGGGGATCTATGTGGCTAAGTTGTTAAGCTTTTGCTTTGCTTGTAGTCTGTATCTGGGGTTCTATGTGGCTAAGTTGTTAGCTTTTCTTTGCTTGTAGTCTGTATCTGGGGATCTATGTGGCTAAGTTGTTAAGCTTTTGCTTTGCTTGTAGTCTGTATCTGGGGATCTATGTGGCTAAGTTGTTAAGCTTTTGCTTTGCGTTCCGAAGGTCGTGGGTTCGAACTCTGACCGATCTGTTCTGCTTATGAGTTAATTTGTTTTCAGAGACATCTAGGATGATTGCCAAAGCTATTTAGTTCGTTCTTTGTGCAATACTCTCGACAGGTGGCATATTATTTCCGAGAAGAGGGACCAAGCCATATATGAGGTAAAAACCCGGTGTAAGGAAGTCAATCCTTCGGCTTTAGACCCTTTAGTCTGTACTTTTAAATCTTCCGTGTCTAGGTCATGGGTTCCCAAAGAGGGCGATACCGCCCCCCAGTGGACGTTGATGCTTTCCAGGGAGGCGATAGTGGGTTCAGAAGCATTTGGGGGGAGTTTATTTTCGGGATTTTGCGATTGAATAATCATACAAAATTTGAATTCTGCATTTAATTCATCTTATGCCCATCTTACACGATCCATTTTTTCATCAATTTTCTATTTCATGTATATGATCATTTAAAAATTGATCATGTATGACAGAAATATATATCAATTTTCTATGTCAACGTGAAAATAGAGCATGTATACATATGTGTTGGGGAAGGGGGGCGTTGGCAAACTGTTATAATGGGGAGGGAGGGTGTTACAAAGTTTATGTCGTGCAAAGTGGGCGGTGGGCCGAAAATATTTGGGAATCTATGGTCTAGGACGTTCTAATGCTTTTTCGGTAGCATTTTGTTTCAAAAGATTTCATTTTCTCTCTCAACTCTTTCATTCCGTAATTTTTCTTTTACCCTAAGACACATTTACATTGCAATGTATACTGAGTTAGCCAGTATACTGTCTTTGTGTCATCTTTAAAAACACTGCGAGCTAGTATATCGGCTGAGACTAGTAAAAGGTTTAATGCATGGGAAACTGTTCACGATTCTCATGAGCAGAAAAATGCATGTTCTTAAGAATCTATATCATTGAGTGTATTATGCCAGGCGTTTTTCATATTAATTACCATATGAAATGCCCCGGCCAGTCTCCTTTCGATTTTTTATGTGCAATCTCTATTTGACTGGAGTAAAAAAAAACTACACTTATGGATGCAACCTGAGTTATTTATTGAGTATGATCCGAAAGGTGGTGGCTGGTTCGGTGCGCAGGCAATGGACTAAAACACTGCAAGAGTCTACAATTTGCAAAATTACACTTATTTTTGTTACGGAGCACATGAGTGTCGTTGGCAATGAGAGAGCAGACAGGCTGGCTGGCTCTGCCACCATTTCAGGGGGCCAGTCAATGGACAGGGCTGACATTTTGAACACCCTCATAGAGTATGGCCGCAAAGAAGATTTTCATTTAAACTAATCCATGTCAACTACTAGACTGCAGGAGCTGGGAGTGAAGATTGGAGATGCCAGAAAAAAAACAGCGTAACAGGTATATAAGTAGGCTCATGAATCAAAATCGAGCTGGTACGGTCAGTCACTGGACGCTGTTGGAGATATTGCGAAGGAGATCGGAGCACCTATGGGTATGTCCGGAGCGCAATGAAGATATTCCTAACTGAAACGGAAACTGAATATCAATTGTTGTTAATTATTACGTCAAGATATCCAAAATGTTTAATGTTTTCCATGTCTTGATTATTGATGGTAATTTAGAGTTAATATTTGTCAGTGCACATAATCTTAGTTTTTCTTTGTGTTCAAAAATTGTTTTAAAGTTATTGTTTGTGTAGAAAAAACAGCAAGATTAGATGTTCCATGTAGAGAGCTCTGTCATTCGCGTTTCTACTGGCGATGGTAGTAGCAGTATTGCAGTGCCAGTGTTGGTAGATTATCGAAAAAGGATGGAGACTGCAGTAAAACTTGGTAAACAAGTCTGACAGGGTTAAACTTATCTTAACTTTCCACCCTCATAGTTCCCTGGTGAAAAGGTCTTATTCCATCATCTCCTATTCTTCAGTCTGATCCTGAGACACGTTCAGTCTTCCAACACTATCCTTTAGTGGCGTACAGACGGGACAGAAGCCTCAAGGATTTGTTGGTACACAGTCGCCTCAAGCCTAACATCCAGAGTCACTTTGGCACCATCCAATGTGGCCGTCGGCGCTGTAATACATGTGCATATGTAATACAGACCCGTACTGTCTCTTTCCAAAAGCTACCTATACCATTCAAGACAGTTTCACGTGTGAGTCCCGCAATATCATCTATGCTATCACCTGCAAACGATGCCATAAGGCCTATATTGGTGAAACCGGTAAGAGGCTCAGTGACCGATTCGCCCAACACTTACGCGATATTCGCAAATGCTCTGTGACTCCTGTGGCCACTCATTTCAATGATACTGGCCATTCAGGAGTTGACGATGTCCAGGTCACAGCCATCCGATCATGTTCCTCCGATGATCGCAGTCGATTCGCCCTGGAGAACCGTTTTATTTCATTCTATGGCACTTTGCGACCTCTTGGACACAACGCATTACATTCCTATGCTTCTTAGTACTGTCTTATCTCGTGCCTTGTTATCTATATGTGTGTTTGTCATTTATCCACTATATTGTTTATTGTTCCTCTCCTTTTCCACTTTCGGTTTTTGTGTTGTACTCATTTCGTTGTTCGTTTTTATTCCCAGATTTTCATCAGATAGGTTTATGTTTCCACATGTAATCGTCCATTTGTAGTGTTCCTCGAAATTCGTAATTCTTGTTGTATTGTTTGCTTGATAAAGGCCTTTTGGTCGAAACGTTGCTGTTTATCGTCACTGTTTATGTATTTTGTAAAACTGTAGTACTTTGTTTTACGTGTTTACCAGTGTTGGTAGCAGTGATAGTTGAAGAAAGTGTAAAGAAGCATTAGTGGTAGTCGCTGTAGTTGCATAGTACTAAATATGGTAGTAGTTGTATAGTACTAAATATGGTAGTAGGTGTATAGTACTAAATATGGTAGTAGGTGTATAGTACTAAATATGGTAGTAGGTGTATAGTACTAAATATGGTAGTAGGTGTTATAGTGTTGTGGATGGTGGTAGAAGTAGTAATAATATTGTAATACCAAAGTGGGCGTCTGTAGCTTAAACGGTAGTGAGCTCGATCACAACCCAAGCGTTCCTGGTTCAAACTTCGCGTCAGGCAGTTTGGAAGCAAGATCGTTTCGTGAGATTTTTACGAAAGGTAAAAATAGACATCACCGTTCAGAAAGCAATGACAAACTACTGAGCGTATAAGTGGTGTCTAGAAAATCAACGACTCGTTTACTGTGGTTGATGCTACGTCATGTAAAGGATATGCCACGATGTTCAATGCAAACTGAGTCATAAGCAGGGAGGTAATCCAAGTAACAACGTAATACTACACATTGTAGTTTTGTTTCCCTTAATACGAATAATAGAATATAACTTTCTGATGCTCGTTATTGTTTTATAGTATTGACTTCATTCCACTGGGTTTATCCCATATGGCTCAGTTTTTTAACAAACACCACAACATGCGAGAACAAGGTTATATTATGTCAAAAACTAAATTTAACACAAAGGAAAATCAGTAATATTAACACTTATCATCAATAAATAACTATGGACTCGTACAATAGAGTAAAATTACATTAAAGCTTATGTGATATCTCTTGTTTCAAAGATACTTAGTTCGCTCTCTCGTGGAGAGATCGGGATATTTTACAACATTTCTGATCTCAGTGTAAGTGAGATCGAGTTCCTAACTCTATCGGAGACCGATACTAAAACATAGGTCCCGTGTTCTACTTTAGAACCTTGCAGAACTATTGGCAAATCAAAATCGATTAGAGCAGGCTGGATGGTCGCTGTACGGGCAAAATTTAAAAAAAAAATATTTTTAAAATAAAAATATCATGCAAACACTATCTTCAAAATTGCACCGATAACCCTCGCCAATGCTACCGATATCATGCACTGTTGCTGCGATCTTCCTTCGTAAGAAAGAGATCTGAGCACACATGGTTACTAACAAATGTGAAATGATGATGGCCATATCAATCAAACAATCTATCATTCAATCAATCAAACATATATAAAATTCAGCCACTTTCAAACAGGAATTTCTAATTTCCTGACTTAACTAGCCGGCCTTTACTTAGCGTTGGCCATAGGCAGACTAACATTTTCTGTATCTTTTACACCACGCAAAGCATCTTATACATTGAGTGTATTTCTTTTTATTTTACAGATAGGACAACAACTGATTCAGATAGGAAGTCAGAAATGCCATGTCGCGATCAGTGTCACCTCACTACAGAACTAAAGTTTTGGTTCATCTTTGTGATTATGATAGTTTTAGCACTAACTCCATTATGTTTAGCTCATGGACGACTAATAGATCCACCATCAAGGGCCAGTATGTGGAGGTTGGGGTTCGATTCTCCAGCAGATTATGATGACCACCAAGGATACTGCGGAGGCAAAGACGTGAGCCCACCTATTCTTATATTTTGTTAATTATATTTTGAAACTTTGTTGAGTTTATTTTGAAACTCTGTTGGGTTTATTTTGAAACTTTGTTGTGTTTATTTTGAAACTCTGTTGGGTTTATTTTGAAACTTTGTTGAGTTTATTTTGAAACTGTGTTGAGTTTATTTTGAAACATTTTTGAATTTATTTTAAAACTTTGTAGAGTTTATTCTGAAACTTTGTTGAGTTTATTCTGAAACTGTGCTTAATTTCATCTTTTGTTTTCGGTTTAAAAATAATTCCACGCAGTAAAAATATAGGACCTACCATCACGAGGGTGGCCAAAATTAGCTGCGGCAGGAAATCCCAATCTAGTGAGAACGCAGAAGACGAAGAAGAATTATTTTAGTTCCTTATTTATAACACATTTCAACTTTCATTGCAACTTCCTCTATATGTATTATTGTCCAAGCTCATATGTCATCACTCTTGTTTCATATGTCTATTAAGTTTCTTATTTTCTCTTCATTTGTTGATTATAACCTCGTCATCATGATGTGTTATTCCGGCTGGCGTTGACGATCATGGATAACAACAAACGTGTGTCATTGGTTATTATTATCAGTTCGGATGTTGACACTTTTCTGTCCATGAATTAGGACTGTCTATAATGTTCTCTCTCTGTTGTCTTCTGTCACGCCTGCTATTGATTGTTACCTTTTTAGTCGTGTTTTTCTCATTACATGCCCGAAAAATGATGCCTGAATCTTTCTTCAATTTTATTATTTGTTTTCTATATGCTTTGACTTTTTCATCACATCAGCATTAGTCATTTTAGCAGTCCATGAGATTCGTAGAATTCTACATGTTGCTGACATATATTCATGCATTGATAAGTTGACGTTTTTCAATCATCATCATCATCATGATTCTTTTATCATCTAATTCCGCCCGTGTGGTACCTGGGCTTGCCAGGGAAGCAACGAATGGTACCACTGCTACCAACAAAGCATGTCGTACTGAGGCGACTGAGGTAGGGGACTAGGTAAGCTACCCTAGTAAATAAAAAGCGTCGCAAAAATCGGATGTGCTCGCCTACTTGTAGGCACATAACTGGCACAACGTACAGTCGCTCTTACGCTCATATCACATACAAATCACACAGAGTGGTTAACAAGTGGTCGTGGTGGAGCGTTCAAGGAAGAAGAAGCAGACCATGAGATTCGTATAATTCTACATGTTCCTGATATGTAGTCATGCATTGATTGGTTGTTGTATTTCAGTCATCAATCATCAATCATAATCATCATCATCATCATCATCATCATGGGTAGTATTATCCCAACCATCGATTGTAATACTTAAATGGTGAACTAAACAAGGTGTGATTGGTACATTCTAATGGAGTTACTACCAGTGTTATTAGCTTCATTATCAACGCAATAATGATCTCTTCTCTCTCTCTCTCTTTCTCTCTCACTGTCGTGCCCTTTAAACCCGTTGGGACTATATCGTTAATCTCTGTCTCTAAATAATCTTTTCTTAGTTTATTTCTAGACTTCCTTCACTTTCGCTTTCCATGCTGGTTCCCAAAAAAAGTTCTTGATATATTCCGTCAGGGTTTCTCAAGGTGGAGTCTTATCCAGGGCTGGCGTCTTATATTAACTCTTTGCGGCTTTTTCTAAATAAAAGTAGAAACCAGAAAACGTGTTTGCTCTCTCTCCCTATCTCTATCTTCCTCTCTCTATCGTTTTTTTCTCTTTCTCTTCTCTTTGTTCTTTCTTCTCTTCTTTCTTCTTTCTGAACGTGGTCAAAAGCTCGCAAGCAACAACAGAAAAGACTTCATAAGCTAACATTACACTCAAATATATTGAAAACAGTATTATTTTAGAGTGTAAATCAATGAAGAACACTAGAGAAATCAAGAGAGAGATAAATATATTGAAAACAGTTTATATTTTAATCTCTCTCTCTTGATTGTTCTCTTGAGTGTGTTCTTTCATTGATCTCAGTGTAGGTGAGATCGAGTTTCTAGTCCTATCGGAGATAAGGCGTACGCCTCATGTTCAAGTTGATCATGTAAAAGAACCCTCGGCAGCTCAAAACCAAGAATATCATGTTGGAAAGTCGCTACCCGAGAAAAATATATTAGGAAGATTTTTAAAAAAACCCAATTCATACACAAATTGTGACCATCTTATAAATGACATCTGGGACCCACGCCGGTGCTAGGTAGTTCGTGCACTTCTACTGAGATCACATATGTAAGAAAAAAGATTGGAGCACAAACGGTTGCAATTATCATACTCATACCAATCAATCATTTTGCTGTTAGTTCTCTCTTTCTATGTTATTGCTTCTCTCTATTACTTTCTCTGTCTCATTTTAATACTATTTTTGTTGTATTGAGGGGGTTCTTAAAATGTATAGTTTAAGAACCACTGTAAGGTACACATCAATAATACATAACATTTGTATTTACTCAGGCGCTATGGAAGAGATTCGGT